>SKCR01024880.1:0-272850 GCA_019454045.1 Zanthoxylum bungeanum | reverse complement strand
CAATCTGCAGCCGAGCTCCCTGATGATTGGTGGTTTCCGCCTTCCGCCATTGTCTCACTACGCGAATTGCTTTTTGTTGACTCCCCACAGACGGCGCCAACTGTTGACGGCTGATTTTGGTCTCAGGGGCAATATGGGGATATCACCTCCGAGGTAATCCTCCTTCAATAGTGAATTTATTTGGTTATGGGGGACCAAAGGCAAATTTAGCAAAAGACAGATAAACACACCAATCGGCAAGGAGATTTAACGTGGTTCGGTGGATTTGGATCCGACCTACGTTCACAGACAAAAACATGATGACACTTTTATTACTCAAACACGCTTCCCGGCTCTTTCTTGTGTTTACAAGTCAGAGCTTGATGATTCTGATCCCTCTCTTTATCCTCTCAACTTGTTCCTTTTATGCACACTCTACCTTTCTATTTATAATAGTGAAGAAATCAGATTCCTTCTCCTACAAGAATTTCCTAGTTGAAATACTTTCATTTTCCCATAAAGATTCCTACTCAAAATTATTCACTTTTCCCATAAGGATTCCTCATCAAAACTACCTTTACTTTCTTTATCCTACTAGGACTCTGACTCACCAGTTTTCCCCATGAAAGTATGATAACTTGTCATCTTATCCGCAAGAATAGGGTGTCATCTTCCGGAGCACGCCTCGCCATATGCTCGGTCTTCATGAGGTCGGTCATAATGGTCCTTTGAACTGAGAATGCTGCTGTCGATCTTTTAATTACCCGGTCATCTGAACCCAAATGCTCGGTTACCGATCATAAAGTGCTCTTAGTGGTCGGGTCGGCATTAATGATTTCGACCGAAAAGGGAATTACCCTTTTTACCCATGCCGTACTCCTTAAATAACATAGGTCCTGAAAACACCATCAACATATATAATTAATATAAATTAATTAGTAATTTAGTAATTAATTTAGGGGTAATCTTATAATTTTCCATCAATAATGAGAATATCATTCCCATGAAGGTGGTGAGAATATCATTCTCATGATTCAATCTTTATTTTAAGTGGGATCCGCATATTAATTTTCATTTCTGTTTAAAATTTTAATCAGTAAATTCTTCTTTCATTCCCTCATTCTCATTTAATCAAGTAAACACAATAAAAATTTTAGCCACACCAGAAGTCAATATCATGCTAGCCAATCTAAATACACCTATTAAACGATAAATAAAATTTTATTAGCGTACCGCGTTGATGGTGTGATCGACATATTTTCAAATCATAATAAGGATTAATTACCACACGTATGACAAAATGACTTGACAACACTCGTTTAAAAAAAAAAACATAACTACTTCAAGTTTGTAGGTTAGCAAGAACGATCGTAACACAAACATCAAACTATATATCTTTTCAAACGAGTGTTTGTTGCTAATTATTATTATTGGTGCGTTTACATATTCATAATCGAAATTAAGGTTGAGCACCGATTTCGGGGAACCGGTTGGAACCGGACCGATTTTTCGGATATGGAACCGGAGCGATTTTTCGGATATGAAACTGGAACCGGTTGTAACCCGTCCGGTTCCGGTTCCAAAATGGAGAAACCGATTTTAAACGGTCCTGATCCGGTTCCCAAATGATCGGAACCGGAATCGGACCATAGAATCGATTTCTAAAACCAAATTTAGAACCGAACCAAATTTAGTTGTTCATGAATAAATTTTACTTGTATTATTATATATGATATAATGAATGCTTTTGTGCTTTAATTTTCCAAATAACACTCTGTTTTTGGGAATTTCCGTTTGAATTTATATTCAGCACCAAAACACATCTTCTGCATCTCATTATCACCTCATTGCTTTAATTCTGTGAATCTTTTAACGTTAATCTTCAGCACACTAGAAGCTATTATGTAACATCCGGTAATCCTGGCTACTTGTACGGTACTAGAGGCCGACAACTATTACGTTATTAGAGCCATGATACATGATAAAAAAAAATCATGTTTAAGCATGTATGTGCACATGAAATGAATTTTTGAACATTCGGTAAAATTCTCACAGTTCCGATACAGAATATATCCCAAGGTAAAATTCGGACAGCCTGTGATATTTGGGCTGTAACTTTTTCATACGAACTCTGATTTTGATGAATTGTATATCGCCAGAAAGGTAAGACGAATATCTACAACTTTCATTTAGATATGTTTCTACATTTTGAGGGGAACTAGGTCGAATATGACCATTTATCCAGGATATTTGTACAGTAACATGAATGAAGAGTAAAAAAAGAAATTCCCATTTTGGATCCACAAGCCCATAGTTTTCTCACTTGGGTCCATTAATTATTAATGGCCCAATGACTCTAAAATATCCTACAAGTCCCTAGATTTCTCTAGAAGGGACCAAATTAATCAAGAAAAGCGATTAAAGTTACTAGCCCCTAGTATACAAGGATGACTATTCATTCATCCTCAAATATTTGGAGAAATGGGAAGGAAACGTGAGAGAAGAAGGAAGAGAGAGAGAGAAGAAAAAGAGAGGAAAGTCATTTTCTTATCAAAGGTAATGAGGGAACAAATACAAAAGCAACCTACAACAAGTCAAGAAGAGAAGTAACAAGCTTGGAAGACTTGAAGGATGAAGGAAAAATCAAATGAAAAAGGTAAGTGTAACTTCATTCAAGAATGTGTATTTGTGGATGTTGGTATGTAGCTATGGATGATAAATAGTGTGGAGTTGGACTTATAATGGTGTAAAATTAATTATGGAGGATGATTTGTGCTTTAGAAAACCCTAGGAGCTACTTTAAATTTGGGATTATTTTCAGTTTGTATTTTGTGCATGGAGTTGTGTTATTGCTCTGTTAAAACTCATGGGAACTATGGTTGAATTACATGGATTAAATAGAGCAACGAGTTTGCGAGAATAAGCAGTGATTTCAATTCCATTACAATTTGGACAGATTCTTATACATTATTTATAAATTGAGTTTTAGGTCTCCAATCGATAAACCGTAAAATTATTCCGAAACTAGACTCTTTAAGGATTAACCTATTAAAGTTTAAGAATTTTTCGATAGTGGATGAATTTATGGAAAATTATGAAAGTGGACTGCCCTGTTTTAGGATCTGATTCTGTTAAATTCTGAACAGCGCCTAGATAATCGGTTATAACTCGAGTTTTAGAAAAACAATTAAGATCCTTAAAAACTCACTTAACGTAGACACATAAGAGAGTAAAATATCCAAAAATCAGAATTTTTGGACTTAAGATGAACCGGACCGAATTTTTAAATTCGGGCTATTTGCTGCCACTGTGCCCAGTTTTTCCAGTTGCACAGCTTCTGAACTTCAGTCCATAACTTGAGTTATAGGAATCAAAATCATGATTTGTAAAAGCCAACATAGAATAGACACATAAACGAGTTTTATTTAAAATTTCAGTCCCAAATTCAACCCCGATTAAGCGCACCAAATTTTCAAAGTCAGTGTTGATGCACTGAAAATTTCTGGAAATAGGACATAATATGGAGTTTTGCGAAGTAGCTTGTGAGATCCTCGAACGAGCATAGTAAAAAATTTTAGACCACCTTAAAATGTTAGTAACATATCATAGATGATTTATCATTAATAACAAACAATTTTTTTAAGTAAGGATATAATTCGCAACCTTGGTACTAACGAATTTTGCTAATTCTAGATTATCACCAGGAGGTGCGATTCCGCCATTATCGCAAGGCATCATCAGCAAGTTCCGAATCGGTGAATGGATATTTGTTTTATGTTTTCGACTTATGTTTTAAATTTCATTTCAAGTTTTGAAGTTTTAAATTAATGAAGAATATTCATGATGATTATATGTTTCTGTCTCAGCGCTTGTTTACTGTTTTTATGATTTCTGAATGATTTATATGTTTCCGCTGAGATGATCGATTGATGATATGTTTCTGCCCTGACGCTTATTGCATTTTTTTTGGTTTTATGACTCATCATATGTTTCCGCCGGGGTACTTGTTAGGGTCTCGACCATCTGAAATGGTATTACCCGCTACCTTGTCGACATGGGATTGTTTGTTCCTCGCTCAGTCTATGCGCGCGACTTGGGCATTGAGCGCTTGATATGTTTTTGACGATGCATGCATGAAAAATAATTTACGGATATGTTTTGGATTTTCTCATGGTTTTTTTATTTTAGTATCCACTCACCAGGTCGTTCAAACGATCTGACCCCTCATCCCCCACTCTCAAATTCTTTATTTTGCAAGATTACCGGAGGACTAGCTCGAGGGGATGGCTACTGATGGCAGTCACTAGGGTGTCTGGGTCTAACAGATTCAGTACAAAGTTACAGTCCAGTCATGGTCTTAGCAGAGTTGCTTGCATATACTAGTAATGTAATAGTTGTTATAATAAATTAAGAGTGTCTGGTACAAAGTTGTGAAAAAAAGTATGTTGAGTTTACTATTATATGTCTTAAGTTAAATGAATTGGGCCACGGTCCCATGTACGAGTTTGCATTTGAGATAGAGTTGTAGGATAAATTTTAGTTGGAAAGTTAGAGGCTCATTGGGATAGATCGGTCTACTCCCTGCCGGTAGCATCTCCAGGAGTATGATGTTACAAAGATGGTATCAGAGCATGGTCTAGGGAGTCAGTGACTGTATTGGGTAGAGTGCTAGGGTCTTGTATACGTAGTATGCCCATGATACTAGTATGCGAGGCATTACCTCTCCAGTATTCGATCCTCGAGTACTTTCTCAAAGTTCTATAGACATGTTAGTGAGAATTCTTGAACTATTCGAATATACTCATTTATGAGTAACTATACTCTTTGAAAATCCTTTCGTAGTTACCCTGGTTCATTGTTGAAATGTCCAAGGTAAGTCATGAAGACAGACAATAAAATTTTAAGGGTACACCTAAGAAAGTAGAAAGAGAAAGAGAAAGTTAGAAAGAAAAGTAAGGAATGATACATAGATATTCAAGTAACCAGAGACAGTAAGTGGGAGAAATACAAAAATAGATAATAAAGGGAACATTAGAACTAATAGCAGTAAAAGAATATGGCAAGTCTAAGTAAGAGTAAGAATGTCAAACATACCTATGAAAAGTTTCCTCCATTTCGCAGATTCATTCATTCTTTAAGAAGTTCCTTCAAACCAAATCAATAGTCTTTGAATACCCTGTATAAATGGCAAGCGCTCTGAATAAAAAAGGCCAGTCAGGAGCATAAGAAAGGTAAGAAATCGGAATTGACATGGGAGTCCCGATAGACTCGAGACGACAAGAAGGGATATAGAGATTCTAGATCCCCAAACTTAGTCCCATAAGCAAAAAAATGAATGTCAGAAGGAAATATGATTAGTAGCCTCAGCCTAGAAACCCGAAACAGATACGGACCTGAGTTACCTAAATTCTCCGAGATACCGCTTAAGGAAGCTGTCTTGACGAAGCCTATCTTATACCTACCTTACATGAGTAACAGACTCTACCAGGACACAATGTACCAGAACAAGGATATCGACATCTATTGAAATGTGATACTCATATCCCATCTTTTGCTAGCATACATAAAGATAACCATAAGGAAGTTCGACAATGGTATATACTAAGCAAGAAGTAGAGAACATTGAAAGATAAGATCATTCAGAAAAGGTTAGAAAGAAGAGAACCTAGTATAGTTCAAGAATCTAGACAAGTCAGCATGAGACTTTAGGTGCTAGGAGAAGTCCATAAAATAGACCAAACATAGTGAAAACCCATAGATCAGACCTGGAAGAATGGAGATATTCGAAAGTTAACAGGAGTACCAGTACAAATAATAAGAATTAAAAAGGCATAATTGCAATGAATAGTAAGAGTAAAGAGATATGAGTCTAGAAAGTAGCCCATAAGAAAGAACCACTAAATAACCTCAGTAGTATGGCTTAAAGTCAAGAGATAGGATGTGGAAATAGTAAAGAAGGATGCAGAAAGTTACAAGGAGGTTTAGTACTATAGTATTAGAGATGTAAGAGGAGACCTTATGATAGTTGATAAAAGTTGTGGAAACCTTAAGATTTGGAGTAGTCAACGCAGATTCCAACAGTGTGAACGATAACTCTTCTTTCCATAGGAAGTAAAATTTTGTAAGGAAGAATGACAGAGGAAGTACGGTAGATGTTTGAGAAAGCATGAACTTTATGAAAGTTCTCAGTAAGAGGTAGTATGACCAGTGGCCCAAAACGATTCATGAACAAAGTTGAAGAAGGTAATTCATATAGATCCCAACAGAAGTACCATAGAGTGTGAGCTAACACCAGATATGTAAATAAGGAAGCCCTAGGCTTATAAATGAATAGTATATGCAACTTCAGCACGGGTAGTTAGTGAGTTCACCATAACTGGAAAGACTTTAGGATCAATACCTGACCGGCGTAAACACACACGTATAACGCAAGTGCACGTATCGTTCAAGTAGTATAAAAAGTATTGATCCCACGAGGACTTAATACCTAAGCTATTAATTTTATGATGTCAAATGATTACTAGTATCTAACAGGTTATTTGATTGATTTGAAATGGTGATGATTCTAAATTTAAAAACAAGAAAATAAAATTGTTCGAAAGTAGGTTTTAAGAAAATTCAATATTAAAAACTATTTAGGGTTGTGATTTCGTCCAATATCATTTAAAAGATGAAGTAGTTATCTTAAAGTTGGGTGATATATTGATTTATTAACCTGGAACACTAAATTATGTGTAAGCCTCTGTCGATGGTCAGACAAAAGTACCTAGTTTAACCCAATTGAACCATATGTATATGTCAACCAAATTATCTGGATTCATTAAGTTTAAGTTCCAATTATGGCTACCCTCGCCCGATAGGTATATGTCTATCCTGTAAGGAAATATATTAAAGGGTTATCTATCCTCAAGGAAGATCGTGGGCTATTTAGTCTAAGGCTGAAACTTAAAATCCTTATGTCTAGTTCATTTTAGATTTACCAGATCAATTTTATTAGTGGCCAGTTAATAAAAAGCATTAAGATTAAGACTCAATAAATAAATCTTTATATTACCCAAACTACAATCTAACCTCTTATAAACCGGTAATATTAAAAGTCATCACAACCCCAGATAACTAATTTAGTTACAACACATAACTATGGCTAGTAAAAACTTGAAAATAAAAGACATAAAGTAAAAATACGGTAAAGTAAATACTGAAAAGTAAATTACAATAAAATAAAATGCTAAGGTAAATGGAATTACTTTTACTACTACTAATTTCGATATCTCCCATAATATAATATATAAACTTGTGATAACATTACCAACAAGCCATATAGGCGGTATCTTGATTAAGTCAAATTAAGTCCAACCAGCCATTAAGGCGGAACCAAAATAAACCTGCCATATAGGCGGTAAGAAAATTTAATTACCAACCGACCAATCTGACGGTATCCTTGATTAGTCAGGTTTAAACCAGATTAAAATGAATTACCAACCGACCAATCTGGCGGTATCATTTTTAAGTCAATATTTTAAATAGTGAATATATTATATTTAAGAGAGATTAATCTAAATAGCAATAGTAAAAGAATTACCTTTCACCCTAGCTGGGAAAGTTACCTCCTCATGGTGAATAGTAAAAACTGTAAAAAGTAAAGAAAGTAAATTACTATTATTACAAAAGTAATTAAAATTTAATTACAAAACTAAAATTAAAAGAAACTAGAGAGAGAAACTCCCTATTTACATCAAAGAAATGAGAGAGAATGGTACAACTGAAACTGAAATCTCGAGCTCAATTTATAGGCCTCGGTGAGCTCTAGGCGTCGCGACGCCAAGGCCTTTGGCGTCGCTACGCCAGCTTTGTCGACGTGGCACGCTCTGGTTCGTCGGCTGCTGATTCTGGATAAGGTGACACGTGGCGAGGTGGTTGGTGCTCAATTATTGTGACACATGGCGGCTTCTGATTGGTTGGCTCAGATTCTTATCCGCCACGTGTCAGATAAGGATAAATCAGTCAATAATTGATGCTGACGTGGCGATTTGACTGTCGGCACCATAGAATTGCGACACGTGGCACGCTGTGATTGGTTGATGATGATGTGGTGATGACGTGGCAGTTTGACTCGGTCAACCTGGTGATGTGGACGATGACGTGGAAATGCCGTGGAGTGACACGTGGCGACACATGGCGATGGTGATTGTCGGCACCGTAGGATACTGACACGTGGCACGACGCATGTTAGCAGATCGGCTGTGATGTTGACACGTGGCACGACGCATGTTAGCAAAGTCAAACTTTTCTCAGATTCTGATTTGTGGACCCGGCGCACGTTAGCACTGTTCGGCGCACGTTAGGCATCGTGACGCGGCAAATTACCAAAATGCCATTTTCGTCCAATTTCCACTGTTTTGGCCCAAATCACCTCCAGAATGTCCTCAAACTTTAATTATCTACAAAATAACATAAAACACATCAAAATATTCACAAAACTCAAGAAACTATACAAAATATTAGGTTAAATGAGTGGGAAATAGTAATAGATTTACCACTCATCACACCCCCAAACCTAACATTTTGGTAGTCCTAGAGCAAAACATAAAATAAAATAACATAATAAAATTTAAGTAAGGCACTTTCGTAGGCATCACGGTTGCATTTAGCGAATGCAACAAGCCTTTAAACCCCTAGGTGTCCCTAGTGGACGAGTTGTAGTCTCGTGAGGGTTTACAGCAATGATACCCACAAACATTTTACAAAAGTAAAAGTGTAGTGAAACTAATGCACACAAAAGCAAAAAGACAAGAGAAAAGAGAATAAAGAAGTTAGTGACTAATCAGGTGAAACTTTTACTCCAAGTTACTAGTTGTTTTGTTTCTTTCTAAATTACTGAATAAGTAAATTCTCCGATCATTTTTACCATTCTCCATATACACAGCCAACATAATATTAAACAACTCAATTTTGCCCACAACAATCATAAGTGCAGTTGATAAGAGAGTAATATTTTTGTCCTAAAGTTTTATCAGAATTCACACATTTTTGCAGCAATGGAATAATTTTTCTCATTTTTCTGATTTTTTCTTTGATTTTTGAATTTTTTTTTTATTTATATACAATATCTTCTGTCTATGTAACGAGCTTTGGGTCGGTGACTCCCAAAACAATTGGCTTTAGGGCACCAGGTGTTAAGACACCCCTACGAACTAAATTACTCAGACTTCAGATATATATATTTTTGCAGCATCTTTGATCCAAGTAGCGAGCTTTGGGCCAGTGACTCCCAAACCAATTGGCTTTAGGGCACTATGTGTTAAAACACCCTTACAGACTTAATAACTCGGATCTCAGATTTTTTTTTACTCTATTGTTTTTTGAGATGCTTCCTCCAATTAAACTAGAGCACTGAATATTACAAACTTTTCAATTTTAGCTCATGTCCGTATGTTACTATATATATTGATAATACCTGCCAACTGAGCATATGAAGATCCATTTTAGTCATTTTATGGAGAATTTACAATTAAATAATTTAAAAGGAAATAAACAAAAATTAGCTTGTTTCGAAATAGGTTTGAGATACGTCTCAGGAGTGGAAACTCCTTACTTAGCTATCTCTTACCAATTTCACCTTTTTAGTCAAAATAAAAACACAAAAACGTAAAATATTTTTGTAATTTTTGAAAAAATTTCAATTTTTTTTTTGTATTTTTCGAAAAATTTTGAACTAAAAATAGAAACAACACACAACTAAAAAAAAGGTACTGATCAACTAATTCTTTCCCCCCCCAACCTAAATGAGACATTGTCCCCAATGTCTACTCCATGCCGGTAGCATCTCGAGGAGTAGGATGTTACAAAGATGGTATCAGAGCATGGTCTAGGGAGTCAGTGACTGTATTGGGCAGAGTGCTGTGGTCTTGTATACGTAGTATGCCCATGATACTAGTATGCGAGGCACTACCTCTCCAGTATTCGATCCTCGAGTACTTTCTCAAAGTTCTATAGACATGTTAGTGAGAATTCTTGAACTATTCGAATATACTCCTTTATGAAGTAACTATACTCTTTGAAAATCCTTTCGTAGTTACCCTGGTTCATTGTCGAAATGTCCAAGGTAAGTCATGAAGACAGACAATAAAATTTTAAGGGTACACCTAAGAAAGTAGAAAGAGAAAGAGAAAGTTAGAAAGAAAAGTAAGGAATGATACATAGATATTCAAGTAACCAGAGACAGTAAGTGGGAGAAATACAAAAATAGATGATAAAGGGAACATTAGAACTAATAGCAGTAAAAGGAATATGGCAAGTCTAAGTAAGAGTAAGAATGTCAAACATACCTATGAAAAGTTTCCTCCATTTCGCAAGATTCATTCATTCTTTAAGAAGTTCCTTCAAACCAAATCAATAGTCTTTGAATACCCTGTATAAATGGCAAGCGCTCTGAATAAAAAAGGCCAGTCAGGAGCATAAGAAAGGTAAGAAATCGGAATTGACATGGGAGTCCCGATAGACTCGAGACGACAAGAAGGGATATAGAGATTCTAGATCCCCAAACCTAGTCCCATAAGCAAACAAATGAATGTCATAAGGAAATATGATTAGTAGCCTCAGCCTAGAAACCCGAAACAGATACGGACCTGAGTTACCCAAATTCTCCGAGATACCGCTTAAGGAAGCTGTCTTGACGAAGCCTATCTTATACCTACCTTACATGAGTAACAGGCTCTACCAGGACACAATGTACCAGAACAAGGATATCGACATCTATTGAAATGTGATACTCATATCCCATCTTTTACTAGCATACATAAAGATAACCATAAGGAAGTTCGACAATGGTATATACTAAGCAAGAAATAGAGAACATTGAAAGATAAGATCACTCAGAAAAGGTTAGAAAAAAGAGAACCTATTATAGTTCAAGAATCTAGACAAGTCAGCATGAGACTTGAGGTGCTAGAAGAAGTCCATAAAATAGACCAAACATAGTGAAAACCCATAGATCAGACCTGGAAGAATTGAGATATTCGAAAGTTAACAGGAGTACCAGTACAAATAATAAGAATTAAAAAGGCATAATTGCAATGAATAGTAAGAGTAAAGAGATATGAGTCTAGAAAGTAGCCCATAAGAAAGAACCACTAAATAGCCTCAATAGTATGGCTTAGAGTCAAAAGATAGGATGTGGAAATAGTAAAGAAGGATGCATAAATTTACAAGTTGGTTTAGTACTATAGTATTAGAGATGTAAGATGAGACCTTATGATAGTTGATAAAAGTTGTGGAAACCTTAAGATTTGGAGTAGTCAACGCAGATTCCAACAGTGTGAACGATAACTCTTCTTTCCATAGGAAGTAAAACTTTGTAAGGAAGAATGACAGAGGAAGTACGGTAGGAGTTTGAGAAAGCATGAACTTTATGAAAGTTCTCAGTAAGAGGTAGTATGACCAGTGGCCCAAAACGATTCATGAACAAAGTTGAAGAAGGTAATTCATATAGATCCCAGCAGAAGTACCATAGAGTGTGAGGTAACACCAGATATGTAAATAAGGAAGCCCTAGGCTTATAAATGAATAGTATATGCAACTTCAGCACGGGTAGTTAATGAGTTCACCACAACTGGAAAGACCTTAGGATCAATACCTGACCGGCGTAAACACACACGTATAATGCAAGCGCACGTATCGTTCAAGTAGTATAAAAAGTATCAATCCCACGAGGACTTAATACCTAAGCTATTAATTTTATGAGGTCAAATGATTACTAGTATCTAACATGTTATTTGATTGATTTGAAATGGTGATGATTCTAAATTTAAAAACAAGAAAATAAAATTGTTCGAAAGTAGGTTTTAAGAAAATTCAATATTAAAAACTATTTAGGGTTGTGATTTCGTCCAATATCATTTAAAAGATGAAGTGGTTATCTTAAAGTTGGGTAATATATTGATTTATTAACCTGGAACACTAAATTATGTGTAAGCCTCCGTCGATGGTCAGACAAAAATACCTAATTTAACCCAATTGAACCATATGTCTATGTCAACCAAATTATCTGGATTCATTAAGTTTAAGTTCCAATTATGGCTACCCCCGCCCGACAGGTATATGTCTATCCTGTAAGGAAATCTATTAAATGGTTATCTATCCTCAAGGAAGATCGTGGGCTATTAAGTCTAAGGCTGAGACCTAAAATCCTTATGTCTAGTTCATTTTAGATTTACCAGATCAATTTTATTTGTGGCCAGTTAATAAAAAGCATTAAGATTAAGACTCAATAAATAAATCTTTATATTACCCAAACTATAATCTAACCCCTTATAAACCGTTGATATTAAAAGTCATCACAACCCCAGATAACTAATTTAGTTACAACACATAACTATGGCTAGTAAAAACTTGAAAATAAAAGACATAAAGTAAAAATGCGGTAAAGTGAATAGTGAAAAGTAAATTACAATAAAATAAAATGGTAAGGTAAAATGAATTACTTTTACTACTACTAATTTAGATATCTCCCATAATATAATATATAAACCTGTGATAACATTACCAATCAGTGACCGGCGTAAACACACACGTATAACGCAAGCGCACGTATCGTTCAAGTAGTATAAAAATATCGATTCCATGAGGATTTAATTCCTACTGTTGTTATTAATTGTTGATACTATTTATTTACAAATATCTAATAAGATGATTGATTGATTTGAAAGGATGATGATTCTAAAAACAAGTAAAAGAAATTGAAAGAAGATTAATGAAGATTAAAACTATCTAGGGTTGTGAATTCTCCCAATATTAATTAAAAGATGAAGTAGTTATATCATAGTTGGGTAAATTATTGAATTATTAATCTGGAACACTAAATTATGTAAAAGCCTCTTCCGATGGTCATTTACAAATACCTAGAATAATCAAATTGAACCATATGTCTATGTCAATTAAATTACCTAGATTCGTTAAGATTGAATTCCAATTATTGATTACCCCCGCCCAACAGGTATATTCCTATCCTGTAAGGAAATATATTAAAGGTTTATCTATCATTAAGGAAGATCGTGGGTTGTTGAGTATAAGGTCTTTAAACTTAAAATCCCTATGTCTAGTTCATTTTAAGGTTATGACTCAACAAATAATTCTTTTAGTTACCCAAACTATAATCTAACCCTTTTTTAAATCGGTAATATTAGATTTTATCACAACCCTAGATATTTAACTTAGTTACAACACATAACTAAAGCTGATATAAACTTTAAAAGACATAAAATGAAATTACTGAAAAGTAATAAAAAGAAATGCTAAGGTAAAAGGAATTAACTTATACTATTTACTATTTAGATATCTCCCAATAATATAATATATAATCTTGTGATATTTTAAACCAACCGTCCGGAATGGCGGTATCCTGATTAAGTCAAATTAAAATAAACCAGCCATAAAGGCGGAATAAAAATTAAACCAACCGTCCAGTATGGCGGTATCCTTTATTAATTCAGATTTTAAATAGTTTATATATTATATTTTAAGGGAGATTAATCTAAATAGCAAAAGTAAAAGTATTACCTTATACCTCAGCATGGTGAGGTTATTCCCTCATGGAAGAATAAAATTACTACTACAAAGCGTAAATAAAACTGAATAAAAGAAGAAAATATGAAGAACTCTCAATTTATTTATAAGGATTTCAGAGGAAGAGGTACATTTGAAACTAAAAATTTGAAATCTATTTATAGGCAAAAAAATCCAATTTTTTATTATTATTTTTCTGATTTTTATTTTTTAATTATTTTTCTGATTTTTATTTTTTTATTATTATTTTTTTTTTGGATCGCTGAATTTTCGACACGTGGCATGGTGTGCTAAAAAAGACGGCTCGTTGAATTTTTGACACGTGGCATGGTGGTTAAATTACCAAAATACAATCGGTGTCGGGACGCCCAAAATTACCAAAATATCCTTTTCACCAAATTTCACAGTTTTGCTCCAAATCACCTCCAGAATGTCCTAAAACTTTATTTTGGTGTCGGGATGCCCAAAATTACCAAAATTTGTGTCGGGACGTCCAAAATTACCAAAATACCCTTTTTGCCAAATTTCACAAAATTTCACAGTTTTGCTTCAAATCACCTCCAGAATGTCCTGAAACTTTATTTATCTACAAAATAACACAAAACACATCAAAATATTCACAAAACTCAAGAAACTATACAAAATATTAAGTTAAATGAGTGGGAAATAGTGATAGTTTTACCACTCATCAATCAGCCATATATGCGGTATCCTGATTAAGTCAAATTAAGTCCAACCAACCATTAAGGCGGAACCAAAATAAACCTGCCATATAGGCGGTAAGAAAATTTAATTACCAACCGACCAATCTGGCGGTATCCTTGATTAGTCAGGTTTAAACCAGATTAAAATGAGTTACCAACCGACCAATCTGGTGGTATCCTTTTCAAGTCAATATTTTAAATAGTGAATATATTATATTTAAGGTGACACGTGGCGAGGTGGTTGGGGCTCAATTATTGTGACACGTGGCGGCTTCTGATTGGTTGGCTCAGATTCTTATCTGCCACGTGTCAGATAAGGATAAATCAGTCAATAATTGATGCTGACGTGGCAATTTGACTGTCGGCACAATAGAATTGCGACACGTGGCACGCTGTGATTGGTTGATGATGATGTGGTGATGACGTGGCAGTTTAATTCGGTCAACCTGGTGATGTGGACGATGACGTGGCAATGACGTGGAGTGACACGTGGCGACACATGGCGACGGTGATTGTCGGCACCGTAGGATACTGACACGTGGCACGGCGCATGTTAGCAGATCGGCTGTGATGTTGACACGTGGCACGACGCATGTTAGCAAAGTCAAACTTTTCTCAGATTCTGATTTGTGGAGCCGGCGAACGTTAGCACTGTTCGGCGCATGTTAGGCGTCGTGACGCGACAAATTACCAAAATTCCATTTTCGTCCAATTTCCACTGTTTTGGCCCAAATCACCTCCAGAATTTCCTGAAACTTTATTTATCTACAAATACACAAAACACAACATCAAAATATTCACAAAACTCAAGAAACTATACAAAATATTAGGTTAAATGAGTGAGAAATAGTGATAGATTTACCACTCATCACACCCCCAAACCTAACATTTTGCTAGTCCTCGAGCAAAACATAAAATAAAATAACATAATAAAATTTAAGTAAGGCACTTTCGTAGGCATCACAGTTGCATTTAGCGTATGCAACAAGCCTTTAAAACCCTAGATGTCCCTATGGACGAGTTATAGTCTCGTGAGGGTTTATAACAATGATACCCACAAACATTTTACAAAAGTAAAAGTGTAGTGAAACTAATGCACACAAAAGCAAAAAGACAAGAGAAAAGAGAATAAAGAAGTTAGTGACTAATCAGGTGAAACTTTTACTCCAAGTTACTAGTTGTTTTGTTTCTTTCTAAATTGTTGAATAAGTAAATTCTCCGATCATTTTTACCATTCTCCATATACACAGCCAACATAATATTAAACAACTCAATTTTGCCCACAACAATCATAAGTGCAGTTGATAGAGAGTAATATTTTTGTCCTAAAGTTTATCAGAATTCACACCTTTTTGTAGCAATGGAATAATTTTTCTCATTTTTCTGATTTTTTCTTTGATTTTTGATTTTTTTTTTTTTATATAATAATATCTTCTGTCTATGTAACGAGCTTTGGGTCGGTGACTCCCAAAACAGTTGGCTTTAAGGCACCAGGTGTTAAGATCCCCTACGAACTTAATTACTCAGACTTCAGATATATATATTTTTGCAGCATCTTTGATCCATGTAGCGAGATTTGGGCCAGTGACTCCCAAACCAATTGGCTTTAGGGCACTAGGTGTTAAAACACCCTTACAGACTTAATAACTCGGATCTCAGATTTTTTTTTTTTACTCTATTGTTTTTTTAGATGCTTCCTCCAATTAAACTAGAGCACTGAATATTACAAACTTTTCAATTTTAGCTCATGTCCATATGTTACTATATATGTTGATAATACTTGCCAACTGAGCATATGAAGATCCATTTTAGTCAGTTTTATGGAGAATTTACAAATTAAATTATTTAAAAGGAAATAAACAAAAATTAACTTATTTCGAAATAGGTTTAGATACGTCTCAGGAGTGGAAACTCCTTACTCAGCTATCTCTTACCAATTTCACATTTTTAGTCAAAATAAAAACACAAAAACGCAAATTTTTTTTGTAATTTTTGAAAAAATTTCAATTTTTTTGTATTTTTCGAAAAATTTTGGACTAAAAATAAAAAGAACACACAAACTAAAAACAAGGTACTGATCAACTAATTCCCTCCCCCAAACCTAAATGAGACAAAGTCCCCAATGTCTTAAAAAGTAGAAGAAGAGTTTAGAAGATAATACCTGGTTAGCTGAAATTCTACAGGAAATTAAAGGTTAAGATCCAGATTAATCCGATGCCTCTTACCACGATCAGCCTCAGACCAATTTATCTTTGAAAGGATAGGGTCAACTTGTGGTTCATAGGCTAAGAGTTGGTCAATTAGATCCGGAGCAGTTCTGGCAGTAAAGAAGAGTTCTTTTAAAGGTTTTGACACGAACCCATTTCTCCAGGCATCATCAAGAAATACACAAAGAAAATTATAAAATCCATCAACATTGAGCAGTCCAAGCGGTTTCTGGTGTATGTTCAGGTTCGCCCAAGATAGTACTATAAAAATTTCCTCCAATGTGCCCAAGCCACCTGGCAAAGCGATAAAAGCATCAGCATGGTTAATCATTTCTTCCAATCGTTCAGACATACCTGGCACGATCAGTTCCTCTCCGTTTGATGGTTCAATAAGATTTGCCTCTGCCAAGAGCTTTGGGATGATTCCCAAAACATGACTGCCTCCTTCGTGTACGGCCTTTGAAACGATCCCCATTAGTCGAAGATTGCCTTCGCCATATACTAAGTGAATATTTCTTGTAGCTAAGACTCGACCCAATTCTTGTGCTGCTTCTACGTATTGTGGTTTAGTACCAACACTACTACCGCAAAACACACAGATGTTTTCAACTCGTCTTCTTGAAGTGGCTTCCATGTTTTACTCTGGATGTCTTCAAAAGTGCAATGATGAGTTGAATTTATAATACCTGAAAAGGGTGTGTAAAAATAGCACAAGTATCTGCCAAATGACAATTATTAGTTAAACAAATCGTGATAGTTAAAAAGGTCTAGATCCTGTCGGAGAAAATAAAAGAAAACAACAAAACAAATTACAATTATTAGGAAAAGACAAAGAGATATAATATTTATAAGAAAAGTAGCGGCTTGATTGACGTCTATTCGTCAGGGACAAGCTTCCCATCCAATTTTCTTATAATTTGGCAAACAGGGTATTTTTGAGTCAGATTCCCGAGACTTAACAGTTGTCTTTCCTTTTGGAATTTGGGATATAACATGCGAATTTCATGATACACACATCCACTGGGACGCGTCTCAAGAGTTTTAGATATGTCATCCAAAGACTCCTTACTCAAACCATCCCTAATGAAATTAATCTTATCTTCGCGGTTATCAGACACCATTCCTAAAGAACGACAACGAGTATTACAAAACATACGAGCACATTTATAACAAACATATATTCTTTTGGCTCTTCTCTTTTTAGCATATGTGCTCTTTCTTAAACCAGGCAGATGTGAAATAAAAGAGTCAGAAGACTCACCTGCCAATCGAACTCGTGCTTCAATTAACCAACGAATGTCAGTAGGAATACCTTTGATCATCAGTAATCTCATCCGTTCCAAGCGAGCTTTGTAGAATTTCATCAAAGATTTTTGAGGGAGAGAAGGAAATTTCTTGTGAAGATTTGCGAGAGCTTCTTCCATCGTGAAATGACTTTACCTGCAAAAACTAAACACACAAAAGTAAAACACACCAGATCACAATATATACACAAATTGCATGGGTTGCCTCCCTGCGAGCGCTAAGTTTAGAGTCGTCAGCTAGACTTGACTTCTCGATCATTAGGATGGATCTGAAAGTGTAACACTTTCTTTTTGTCGCTCAAATGATTCTCCTCAGTAGTGCTTGACACGCTTGTTTTTAACCTTGAAAGTTTTGTTGGAGTCAGGATCATGTATCTCAACGGCTCTATCTGGTAAAACTTTGGTGATCACAAATGGACTTGACCACCGTGATTTTGGCTTCCATGGGAAAAATTTCACCCTTGATTTGTTTAACAGTACCTTCTGCCCTGGTTCCAGTTGTATGCGCACTAACTTCTCATCATGTCTTTTCTTGCCCTTTTCTTTGTAGAATTTGGCATCCTCAAAAGGCTGATAGTGAAATTCCTCCAATTCGTTGAGCTGGTGGATCTTTTTCTCTTATGTTGCTTGTAGTGCAAGAATTGGCTCTTTCAGTACAAAAGACGCTTTATCTTTAGGCTACACAAGCGATTGACATGTTTTAAGTTTGTCAGTAGAACTTTGCATTGCATTGGAGTTCTGAATGGTAGTGGTATCACATCAAGTCTGAAACATTCCTCATTCTTTTCATCATCTGGGAAATTCATGGCCTTGAAAACATTGAATGTACTTCTTGGTCCTGTACCCTCATGGTTAATTCTCCTTTTTGTACATCAATAATGGTTCGACCTGTAGCCAAGATGGTCTCCGAGGATGATTGGGACGTCTGCGTCTTTCTCCATATCAAGGACAATAAAATCTGCTGGGAAAATGAATTTGTCAACCTTGACCAGCACATCCTCAACTACGCATCTGGGAAATACGAGCGTTCTATCAGCAAGTTGTAGAGAGACTGAAATGGGCATTATTTCTCCAATCTGAAGTTTCCTGAAAATAGAAAAAGGAATCAAATTAACACTTGCACCTAAATCACATAAAGCCTTACCAAAGTCATGTTCTCCTATGGTGCAAGGAACAGTGAAACTGTCAGAATCTTTCAACTTTGAGGGAAGTTTCCTCTGAATGATAGCGCTGCATTCTTCTGATAATGCTACTGTCTCATAATCTCCCAATCTCCGCTTTCGTGAAAGAATGTCTTTCATGAATTTGGCATAGCTGGGCATTTTTTCCAACGGTTCTACAAATGGAATGTTGATATACAGCTTTTTGAAAATCTCTAGGAACCGAGAAAACTGCTTGTCCAATTTGTTCTTCTGAAGGCGCTGAGGAAAAGGTGGAGGTGGAATGATCTGTTCTTTTTCCTTTGCTTCTTTTTCCTCCATCTGTTGCTTTGTTTCTTTTGGAACTTCCTCAGCAGCTGTTTTGGCTCCAACATCTTTGTTGATTTCAGTACCGCTTTTTAACATGATGACATGACACTACTCCTTCCCTATGTTCCTTGGATTTGGTTCTGTGTTGCTGGGAAGATTTCATGGCGGTCTGTAACTCTGAGCATTTGCCAGTTGTCCAATTTGATTCTCCAGTGCTTTAATAGAAGCAGATTGAATTTGAATTAATGTTGATTGGGATTGAAACATAGCATCATATCTTGCTGCTTCAGAGTCGTGTTTTGCTTCTATCTTTTTCAAGTGGGTCAACACTTCTGTTATTTCTGGTTCATTTGCCTGCTCATGGCCTTTATTCCGTTGCTGGAATCCAGGTGGTGGATAGTTCTGCTGTTGGCCTGAATTGTTGCTCCATGGAAAATTAGGATGATTCCTCCACCCTGGGTTGTAGGTGTTGGAATATAGATTGTTCCCCTGTCTGTTGAAATTGTTGACATAATTCACCGTCTCTTTAAGTTGGTTCGACTATGGTGCTCCTCCATATGGTGAACTTGTGGATCCAGTGGTAAGAGTCTCCATGAATTTTCATATCTGATCTAGCTTGGCGTTGACTGCTGTATTGGGTCCACTTTCATAAATTCCTGCAATTCTTTGGATCATGCTCATTTCTGTTGGCCACAAGGAATTGTTGTTGGCCATTTCTTCGATTAGTTCCCAGGCTTGATCTTCTCCTTTTGCCATTAAAGCTCCTCCAGTAGCAGCATCAATTGTGGTTCTCATTATTCCAGAAAGTCCATTATAGAATGTTTGGACTTGAAGCCATTTTGCAATCTCATGGTGATGACATTTCCGGAGTAAATCTTTGAATATTTCCCAAGCTTCGCAGAGGGATTCTGAATCTTGTTGTACAAAAGATGTGATGTCATTCTCAGTTTTGTGCTGTTCTGGCTGGTGGAAAATACTTTGCAAGGAATTTGGTGGCTAGAGTGTTCCAAGTTGTGATGGAACCTGCTGGTAGTGAATGTACCCAAGCTTTTGCTCTGTCTTTCAAGGAATATGGAAAAACTCGCAGTCTCATTGCTTCTTCTGATGCTCTGTTGTGTATTGAAAGTGCCGCAAACTTCTAGGAAGTTACTGATGTGGGCATTAGGATCTTCAGTTGCATTCCCCCCGAACTGAACTGACTGCTGAATCATCTGAATGCATGTTTTGATGTCACATGCATTTGCTGGTATGAGAGGAAGTACAATACAGGAAATGAGGCCGTCGACCACCGGAATGGTTCTGTCTCGAATGGGAATTGGTGGTCCAACGTTCAAAGGTTCAGGTTCCATGTTGACTAAAGCTTCTTGGACTTTCTCGCCGTTCCCTTCTCAAATGTCTGATGGTTCTTTCAATTTCCGGGTCAAGTGGTCGGAGTTCAAAGCTTCTAGTTCGTCTCATGAAGTTTCTGAGAACCTGAAACACAAGAAAACAAAAACAATAAGTAAAAAGAATATTAGATACAAGTAAATGTATCTAACATTAAAACTAATAGTGAAAGATAAATAAGTCCCCGGCAATGGCGCCAAAAACTTGACCGGCGTAAACACACACATATAACGCAAGCGCACGTATCGTTCAAGTAGTATAAAAAGTATAGATCCCACGAGAACTTAATACCTAAGCTATTAATTTTATGAGGTCAAATGATTACTAGTATCTAACAGGTTGTTTGATTGATTTGAAATGGTGATGATTCTAAATTTAAAAACAAGAAAATAAAATTGTTCGAAAGTAGGTTTTAAGAAAATTCAATATTAAAAACTATCTAGGGTTGTGATTTCTTCCAATATCATTTAAAAGATGAAGTGGTTATCTTAAAGTTGGGTAATATATTGATTTATTAACCTGGAACACTAAATTATGTGTAAGCCTCTGTCGATGGTCAGACAAAAATACCCAGTTTAACCCAATTGAACCATATGTCTATGTCAACCAAATTATCTGGATTCATTAAGTTTAAGTTCCAATTATGGCTACCCCTGCCCGAAAGGTAATGTCTATCATGTAAGGAAATCTATTAAAGGGTTATCTATGATCAAGGAAGATCGTGGGCTATTAAGTCTAAGGCTGAAACCTAAAATCCCTATGTCTAGTTCATTTTAGATTTACCAGATCAATTTTATTAGTGGCCAGTTAATAAAAAGCATTAAGATTAAGACTCAATAAATAAATCTTTATATTACCCAAACTATAATCTAACCCCTTATAAACTGGTGATATTAAAAGTCATCACAACCCCAGATAACTAATTTAGTTACAACACATAACTATGGCTAGTAAAAACTTGAAAATAAAAGACATAAAGTAAAAATGCGGTAAAGTAAGTACTGAAAAGTAAATTACAATAAAATAAAATGCTAAGGTAAAATGAATTACTTTTACTACTACTAATTTAGATATCTCCCATAATATAATATATAAACTTGTGATAACATTACCAACCAGCCATATAGGCGGTATCATGATTAAGTCCAATTAAGTCCAACCAGCCATTAAGGCGGAACCAAAATAAACCTGCCATATAGGCGGTAAGAAAATTTAATTACCAACCGACCAATCTGGCGGTATCCTTGATTAGTCAGGTTTAAACCAGATTAAAATGAATTACCAACCGACCAATCTGGTGGTATCCTTTTTAAGTCAATATATTTTAAATAGTGAATATATTATATTTAAGTGAGATTAATCTAAATAGCAATAGTAAAAGAATTACCTTTCACCCTAGTTGGGGAAGTTACCTCCTCATGGTGAATAGTAAAAACTGTAACAAGTAAAGAAAGTAAATTACTATTATTACAAAACGTAATTAAAATTTAATTACAAAACTAAAATTAAAAGAAACTAGAGAGATAAACTCCCTCTTTACGTCAAAGAAATGAGAGAGAATGGTACAACTGAAATTGAAATCTCGAGCTCAATTTATAGGCTCGGTGGGTTCTAGGCGTCACGACGCCAAGGCCTTTGGCGTCCTACGCCAGCTTTGTCGATGTGGCACGCTCTGGTTCGTTGGCTGCAGATTCTGGATAAGGTGATAAGGTGACACATGGCGAGGTGGTTGGGGCTCAATTATTGTGACACGTGGCAGCTTCTGATTGGTCGGCTCAGATTCTTATCCGCCACGTGTCATATAAGGATAAGTCAGTCAATAATTGATGCTGACGTGGCGCTGACGTGGTGATTTGACTGTCGGCACCATAGAATTACGACACGTGGCACGATGTGATTGGTTGATGATGACGTGGCGATGATGTGGCAGTTTGACTCGGTTAACCTAGTGATGTGGATGATGACGTGGCAATGACATGGAGTGACATGTGACGACACGTGGCGATGGTGATTGTCGACACCGTAGGATGCTGACACGTGGCACGGCGTATGTTAGCAAATCGGCTGTGATATTGACACGTGGCACGGCGCATGTTAGCAAAGTCAAACTTTTCTCAGATTCTGATTTATGGACCAGGCGCACGTTAGCACTGTTCGGCGTACGTTAGGCGTCGCGACGCTGAAGGTCTTGGCGTCGGGACGCGGCAAATTACCAAAATGTCATTTTCGTCCAATTTTCACTATTTTGGCCCAAATCACCTCCAGAATGTCCTGAAACTTTATTTATCTACAAAATAACACAAAACACATCAAAATATTCACAAAACTCAAGAAATTATACAAAATATTCGGTTAAATGAGTGGGAAATAGTGATAGATTTACCACTCATCAATACCCACCCTCCTAATCCTCATTATGTAATAGAAGCCAAAATATACCTCGAAGATTGCCTAAAGATACTCTCAGAAACAAGTAAATGCATAATGAAAGAAGATCGAAATATGAAACTTTCAGACTTAGTATAAGAATAGAATAGAAAAAAGAGGTAGCTCTAAGTAAAATGTTTAGGAAAAAAGTTGTCTAGATGGAGCAATAAAGAGATAAAATAGTAGTCAAGCAATGACGGGAATACAAAGGAACCAGCGTTAGATATAACTGGGATATGTAAAGGAAGATATCCTTCAGATAAGGAGACAAAAACATAGACCACATTAGTTCCAGGTATAGAATAGAGCATGAAATGAGATGAAAAAGATACTAAGTAAAAGGTTTCAGAAAGGAAGTTGTCCTGACGAAATCTATTCCATACTCACCTTGCATAAGTAATAGACTCTATCAGGACACAAAGTACCAATACAAGGACCACAATAACTATCGAGACGTATAGGTTTGCCCATCATTTTCCAGTTTAGATAAAGATAATCGTAAGAATACCCGACGAGCGTCTATCCTAAAAATAGAAACAGAAACAGAAAACATGAGAAGATATATCATTTAGAAAATGACCTAGAAAGCCTCCAAAGTTAGAAAAGAAAGAACTCAATATAGTCCACAGAATAGACCAACCATAGTAGAACTCATAGATTAGACCAATACCGTAGAAACCCACGTGAGTTTAAAGAAGACAGACCCATGAGATTGAAGGTACTCAAAACTTAACAAATTACCAGCACGAACAAATAAAAATTAAATGGCATAAGCCGTAGTCGATAGTGTAGGCACTGTATTTTTTGCATAAGCCCGATGATGAGCCTCGTACGAGGGCACTATCTAAAAAGTTGCGGAAGTCAGGGAAATGAATGCCGGAAGGAAAAACCTCCAAATTAACCCCTCATCGGATTCAGACTCACTAGCCCGCCTCAGATTCGCTTAGCCGTTGTTTCAAACCAAACCCCTATAACCCATGAAAGCCCACACGCCCGAAGCTTATCTACCCTCAAACCCAATCGGCCCATCCATCACCAAGCCCATACGACCAAGCCTTCCCAAATTAAAAAAAACCTCATGCAAAACACATGTGCAAAATCCTTTAAAATCACCTTCCAATTTAAAGAGATTGTGAATCCCATCCTTACCAAAATTACAAAAATTCTTTCCCTAAATAAATGAAGAAAATATATCCTATATTTGTGTGATTTATTTCCAAGAATAGGGAATCCCTTGGCATTATAAAAAGACAACAAAAACCAAACCCTATAGGGTCCTTTCTTACACCTTGAGAGATTCCCACGAGAAATCAAAAAAAAAAAACCTAAGCTATTTCTCTCCTCACGGCACACTTTCAAACACCCACCAACCGAAATAACCAGCAACAAAAACCCCCCTCACTCACGGAAAACAGCAACAAAACAAGCTACAAAACCTAATCACCACATGCCCAAGAACACAAAACAAAGATAGCTAACACACAAAACCTCAGCCTTCAACCGACACAACAACCCACTGACCGACACACACACTTACATTTCAACCGAACAAAACAGTGCAAGTAGCGTGAATAAAAAAAATACCCAAAGCCTACCCTCCACCAGTAGCGTGAACAACAACAACCAAAGTCATCCCAAGCAGCCATTCACCACGGCTCACACTTAGAAACACACACACACGTGAAACAATGAGCAAACAACACTATTACCGAACAAACATCAGTCCCAAAACACTCCCCTAAACCACCGAAAACCAGTCCCAAAACACTCCCCTAAACCACCGAAAACCAGTTCCGAAATAGCCCCCATAAACCACCAAAAACAATCCCTAAACTAGCCCTGTATATCCCCAAAAATAGTCCCCAAATCAGCCCTGCATATCCCCAAAACCAGACCCTTAAAACAGCCCCTGAACCCCCAAAAAAATAGTAGCCTAAAACCCCTAAAACAGTCCCAAAATAATCACCAAACAGCAGCCCCTAAACCAGTGAAAACAACAGTAAAAAAATAGCAAACAGCAGCCAGAAATAGTGAACCAGAAAAACAGCGAAGCTTTGATCCTTCCGGCGACATCCCAACGCACTCCCGAGAAGCGACTTAAAAGGTAAGACCTGAGGGCACCCTTTTACTATATTAATTTGGTTGTTCCAGACACGGCGTGCTTGGTTGGACGTGAAATATGTCCAACCGGGCATGCGAGATCCCACACTAAAATCGGCCAAGTCTCTTGGTCACATCTCCTTTATTTTATTTCACTATTTATTTTCTTTTGATGTTCTGTTATTTATTTTCGTTTGTCTTTTGTTCATGTTCATCTATATTACTTCGTATCCACTTTCATGACTACTTACATTGGATTAAAGGTCACCCCTTTATGGAAAATGCCTGAGGGTACCCTTTACCATATTTATTTTATGGTCTTGGACACTGCATGCTTGGTTAGACATGAAATATGTCCAACCGGGCATGCGAGATCCCACACTAAAATCGGCCAAGTCTCTTGTCGCATCTCATTTCTTTTATTTCGTCATTTATTTTTCTTTTGATGTTCCGTTATTTATTTCCGCCATTTGTCTTTTTATGTATTCATCTCGCTTTATTATTCTGCTCTTATTCATGCTCATGTCTTGCCGCATCACTTCACGTTTACTTTCATGTTTTCATTGTGTCAATGATTGAGTGTTGCCTCTTGCGGTATATCAGATGGAAGCCCAGACATAAATTCTGTAGCCGAATCCGAATGGACGGTAGTGCGGTCTGTACTTGGGATACAACTCCACGTACCGCTCGGGAAACATTCATGCATGTGTTTATGTTATTATAGATGCCATTTCTACCTTATCTCGTTCGAACGCGTTCCCGAATGTTATGCATTTAATTATTTACGCTTTTACTGTTATTATATTTTACATTATCGTACTTCCTCGTTTAATATGCTTTTGGAATTATGCATTCACTTTCATTTATATTTATGTTTATGGATGTGCAAATTTATGTGTTTATTTGAAGTATCTTGCATGTGCTGCATAAGACTTGGTTATACCATTGTGTGAACCAGTCTATTATACTAGCATTAGTAAGGGACCATTCCGAACCCAACGGTTTGAGATATTCCCTTGCGAGGGGTGAGTGCAGCCTTAAATCATTTCCCAGTTCACATTGGGTGGAGTTTATTCTCCGGTTTAGTCCCCCGCGGGCTCTCTGTACTCTCTACGGGCTGCGAACTCAATATTGTCGTGGTCATCGAGCATCATAGGCATATCGGTAAACCCCTATTCGCTCCTACATATGGCGACTCCACTGGGGATAGAGAATCAGCCCCAAAATAATACCTTGTAGTGTCTGTGGCTTTGGCTTTGGTTACTCAAGTCTCATATATTTTGCATACCCTTATTACCCCGATGGTGTCATATATCGTGAAGTCGCTTTCACTCAATGCAGCGGATTTTTATGTGGCATCATCACTAGTTGGCACGTACCTTAGGGTACAAAAAAGGCACGCTCACTTGGTCGCCGAACCCTTTGTTGGACAATTATGACCCATAACATCACTATTTATACAGAACATGGTGTTGTTGTACAAATTAACTATGTGACAAAGGAAATTGCTCTTTTATCATTTGTAATCGGATTACCTAGATATATAAATGATAAAAGTCCATATGATTAGTACCAGATTAATAAGATATGAGACAATATTAATCCACTAAGGTTTAATCATTAAATATCCCTAGTTGTAGTATTATCGATACTGAACATCGATAATGTGGAATAGGCTAGTATTACACTTGTGCGTGTTATGGAAGCATAACGACATAGTTCTCATATATTTGGGTATTGGATTCTCATGAAAGTGTAATAGGAGGTTCTGTTGACCGATGGTATGGAAACAGCTTCGCTTTGGATAGACCCCTCGAAATCCCATTGGTAGTATAACTATGTGTCTATGGGAATCCGAATCAGGGTAGGTGTATTTGGTCTTAACCTGAGACTTGCATCGCTAATACTTGCGACAATCAGTATACTTTGGTTTTGGTCGTTCGGGGCTTTAACAGGTTCTGTGTATGTCTCTTCTGGGTATACTGAGAATAAGTGTATTGGGTGTGATGTCAAGATGGAAGTATCACTCAGTCATATGGAGACGATGATCACGCAGGATACGGAACTAGTACTCTTAAGTACTACATTCATCGGGATAATATGACTAGGTCATGATTATCCGATTATAGAGACTAGTTACCAGAGATCCGATATATGCTTTGTGTAAGAGGCATACACAATTCCAGCACTAGGCCTAGCATGTGATATCGATACTGGATCGTAATACGCAATACTACGTATGCTACGCCTGACAAAGATCTTGTATTCCGCAGAAGAATATTTCTGGAAAATTGGGTAGGCACTGTGCTTTGCTAGAAGCCAACCATGTATTGTAAATCGGTAAGAACGTGGTACCGGGTACGCACGTATTTGGATAGTCCGATAACCGTATTTACTGCCAACATATCCAGGGATCTCGTGGGTCGCATCCCAAAGATTCACCGATGATGTTTGACTCGAACAAAATTAATCTTGGATTAATTATGAGAGAGAAAATTAATTTGGGATTAATTACGGTAATAAATTAATCTGGGATTAATTAAAAGAGAAAGAATTAATGTGGGATTAATTGTGTCGAGAATTTATCTGGGATTAAATTCGTCGAGAGGAGAGAACGTGATTAATTTGGAATTAATCGGTAAAGTAAACTTAATAGTTAAATTGGATTTTACTATTTAATTTATTTAATTGGGCTAAAATAATATATTGGATATATTAAATGAAATTGGATTTCAAAGCGGAATTAAAATTGGATTTTAATTCTAGCGAACGAATTAATTTAGAATTAATTCGCAAGCGACTTTAATAATAATTTTGCTAGACATTATTATTTAATTAAATCGGATTTAATTAAGTCGCGACGGAAAATTTGTTTAATCGGATTAAACGAACCCGAGCCCGAAGTGTGTTGAGGAAGCCACTTGAATTTTGAATTTAAAGTGGGTCCCACCAACTTACATCACTAGTCACTTTTGTGATGGACATCTTGTCACTTTTTGTTGATGGAAGTGGTTGAGTGTAATTATGGTAACTTACACAACACACTTTTGTTTTTTCTTTTTGAAAGCATAGACTCCTTTTGGAAAAGTGTAATTGGTAACTTGTTTTTAGAAAACAAATAAAGGAAACCAAAATGCTCTCTCTCTCCATTCTTTTCTTGGCTGATTGGCCTTGTTGCTCTAGGCCGAATGGCCCTTGCCTTGGCCGAATTGGCCATGTCTTGGCCGAATCCCCTTGATTCATCATGGCCGAATGATCCTCCCTCTCTCTTAGCCGAATATTGCTTCTCTTGGATGGCGATTTTGGGTTTACTTTGTTCTAGCTAGCACTTAAAGGAGTCAAGAGAAGGTGATATGGATACTCACCCATGAGTTTGGAACAACAAAGAAGGCTTGGAAGCTTCAACATCCATGAAATGTTTTGAACTCAACCGATCAATGTGAGTATTCCGCAACTCCCTTTGATTTTATTCACACAAGAATCATTCTTAGATGATCTTGGCATGTTCTAGGAACACTAACAATGGTATCAGAGCGATCTAAGTTTGATTTTTATTTCTAGGGTTCATGACTTTAAATTTGAGTATTTTTGCTAGGAGCATGAAAATGCGAAATTGATGTTTGGTTGATGTTAGATGATGATTACTTAGAGTTTTGCATCATTGGATTTGTGTAAAATTGATTAGAATAATTTTCCTAAAATCCTTATATTGGCCGAATACATGACCTAGGGATGCTCATGGTTAATTTTGAAATTTAACAATTGGATATGTTAATTGCATGAAATTAATATTAATTGTTGGTTTAATTGGATTGAAATCGGAATTGAATATTATTTCATGATGATTGTCGTGAATGAAGCATGTTGTAATAGATTGATTTTGCCCCAATTTTGTGTTGGACATGAATTTGGAAATTAGGCATGATTAATTGAATTAATTAGTGTTTTGGAAGCATTAGATTAATTAATTAATTATGGTAATTACACTAGAATTGAATTAATTTGTAATTTGGAATAATGAGTTAATTTAATTTATTGTATTTGGGCTTAATGGGCTTGGTTGGGCCAAGTTTGGTTTAGGAAAATTGGTTGGATCCAATTGGGCCTAAAACCATTTCCATAAATTCCAAATATGATAATTGGGCCTTTGAGACCCGTTAAGATTGGATTTGGAATCCAAGTCTAAAAGGAACTGTTGAAAGTGTAATTATTTAATTTGAAATTAAATATGAATTAGTATTGGATACAATTTAAATTGGATTTAAAATTATAGTTCGACAAAATTCAAGAATACTTACTTTGAGTATTTATTCTTAAACGAGTTTGACTCGCGCAAATCAAATCGTTGTGTGAACATTTGATGGTCACTAATCAAAGATTAATTAATTGGATTAGATTGATTGATAACATGCTTTGTGTGAATACTTGGATGTATGAATGAATAATGTATATCGGATGGATATTAGAAGGGTGAGGGCAATTTTGGAAATTATTGTAATGAATTTAGAATTTATTAAATTGGATCTGCGTGTCCAGCCAATTATCTCTTTTCTCATTGTATTTCTCTTCTCACCAATTCCCCTCAATGTAAATGAGGTTTCTTTAGAAGTATTATGTAATTGGGTAGAAGTATGAATAGTGCTAGAGGGAGAAAAGAAATGGAGAGATTTGTTCTAGGAACAATATTGTTATATGTAGACGCTGATTTTCGCCCGACGTCTACAATCGAGATTTCGTAGAGGGACATTGGCGATCCTGTAAAACAAATAAGGTAGGATGAGCGAGGAGGGTCTACCTACCGGTGTGGTGGATGCCGTAGGCACTCCGACGCCTAAGTCAGTGATGGAAATGAGGTGCAAAAGTCGTAGAACAAGGGAGAAAGGTCAAATGATACCTTGATTCCCGTTGGCTGCCATGAGGGCGATAGGTGGGAAATGAAGAGAGCTAAGTGTTTAAAGGTTCCAAGTGTGAGAGCTTGTCGTTGAATGCCCCTCCTCATGGAGCCTCGTTTCCTATATATACATGTGCCTTTATTGCCCTTTGATTGCTCGTCCGTTGGATCATGATAACGGTCGAATTCATGAGGTGAAATTACTGTGTTTTGCCCGTTGTAGACTGGAACGGATGGGTTATGAATGGTGTTTATGAGCCTAGGCGTTATGCGAACAAGCATGGGGTGAGCCACGATTATGGTTCAGGCACGTGGTATTTCACTAGGCCTGGGCTTGTGAATCTCTGGGCCTCTATATACTTCAAACCTTAGGACTTCCTTTTGAGGTAGAAGCTTGGGCCTGGGTCTTATGTTGGGGAGTCTGAGGTGCGTTTAGTATTGGGCCTAAAGTAAAATGACGAAATTAACCCTGGACCAAATTTGGCCCGTACAGTTTGTCCCCTACTCTCTAAGTCAAGGAGTCATTGGCTTGGAGAGTACTTGACGCGTGTGTCGCCTGGGATGAGGCCATAGTATGTAGGTGTACTCGAGCATTGATGCTGCCAAATGAATGTTAAGTTATGAACTTGACTCTACAAGATCCATTGGGGAAGTACCCAGTAGGCCGAACCAGATGATGGTTAGGATAATTTGACTCTACCAGAGCCATTGGGGGAGTACCCAGTCGAATGAACTAAATGAAGGTCAGGATAGAAGTTGACCGGTGCTTACACACGTGTATAACGTAAGCGCACGTATCGTTCAAGTAGTATAAAAAGTATCGATCCCACAAGGACTTAATACTTAAGCTATTAATTTTATGAGGTCAAATGATTACTAATATCTAACAGGTTGTTTGATTGATTTGAAATGGTGACAATTCTAAATTTAAAAACAAGTAAATAAAATTGTTCGAAAGTAGATTTTAAGAAAATTCAATATTAAAAACTATCTAGGGTTGTGATTTCTTCCAATATCATTTTAAAGATGAAGTGGTTATTTTATAGTTGGGTAATATATTGATTTATTAACCTGGAACACTAAATTATGTGAAAGCCTCTGTCGATGGTCAGACACAAATACCAGTTTAACCCAATTGAACCATATGTCTATGTCAACCAAATTATCTGGATTCATTACTTTTACTACTACTAATTTAGATATCTCCCATAATATAATATATAAACTTGTGATAACATTACCAACCTGCCATATAGGCGGTAAGAAAATTTAATTACCAACCGACCAATCTGTCGGTATCCTTTTTAAGTCAAATTTTAAATAGTGAATATATTATATTAAAGGGAGATTAATCTAAATAGCAATAGTAAAAGAATTACCTTTCACCCTAGCAGGGGGAAGTTACCTCCTCATTACTGAAAAGTAAAAACTGAAAATTAAAGAAAGAAAAGTACTGTGCGTAAAAGTAAATTACGGAAAGTGAAAACTGAAAAGTAAAGAAAGGAAAGTGCGAAAGCGGAAATTAATTACTGAAAGCTGTAAATAAACAAACAAGATACAATATTCTTACTATTCTTAAGGAATTCCTTAGAAGAAAGTATGAGTTTTACAAATGAAATGACTTGGTATTTATAGGCAAAATTTTGCCTCCACCAAATCCATTATTAATTGCTCCACTAATTGTTTATCATGTTTGGTGGTGATTTGATAATTTTTATTATTTATTTATTAATTTATTTTTTTCTTTGAAAATGATTGAAAATTACTTTAATAATTACACACAACACACTTCTGGATGGTTCATCAATTTCGGGCATGGAATCTTCAGAATTCGAAATTATTTTATCTTTGAAAGTTGTAGATCTTTGAGTATTCTTTAATCTGGAACTTGAATCGCTGAATCCGATATCGGAGTAAAGAGTTATGCCCAAAATACGCCAGATGCGCAAAACTGGAATTTCCAAAACTGCATTTCGTTAAAACTCCCTTTCAAGTTTCCAATCTCCAAAATTAATATGTCAAGTCCAATTTTTGCTCTTATTTGACCCACATTTCATCCTAAATGATGTCATTATGTCCCAATATCATTTTATCTACAAAATAAACTAAAACACATCAAAACGTTCATTAAACCCGAGAAACTAAACAAAATATTAAGTAAAAGAGGCGGTAAATATTGATATATTTTCCGCTCATCACACCCCCAAACCTAACATTTTGCTAGTCCTCGAGCAAAACAACAAAATAAAATACAAGAAACAATTAAAATTAAACTAAGCCACTTTCGTAGGGATCACGGTTGCATTTAGCATATGCAACAAGCCTTTAAACCCCTAGGTGTCCCTAGTGGACGAGTTATAGTCTCGTGAGGGCTTACAACAACGATACCCACAAACGTTTTACAAAAGTAAAAATGTGGTGAAACTAATGCACACAAAAGCAAAAAGACAAGCGAAAAGAGAATAAAGAAGTTAGTGACTAATCAGGTGAAACTTCTACTCCAAGTTACTAGTTGTTTTCTTTCATTCTAAATTACTGAATAAGTAAATTCTCCGATTATATTTACCATTCTCCATATACACATCCAACAAAATATTAAACAACTCATTTTTGCCCACAACAGTCATAAGTGCAGTTGATAAGAGGGTAATATTTGTGTCCTAAAGTTTTATCAGAATTCACACCTTTTTGCAGCAATGGAATAATTTTTAGGATTTTTTTGATTTTTTCTTTGATTTTTTTATTTATATACAATATCTTCAATCTATGTAGTGAGTGTTGGGTCGATGACTCCCAAACCAGTTGGCTTTAGGGCACCAGGTGTTAAGACACCCTTACAGACTTAATTACTCAGACTTCAGATATATATATTTTTTGCAGCATCTTTGATCCATGTAGCGAGCTTTGGGTCAGTGACTACCAAACCAGTTGGCTTTAGGGCACTAGGTGTTAAACACCCTTACAGACTTAATAACTCGGATCTCATAATTTTTTTTTACTCCATTGCTTTTTGAGATGCTTCCTCCAATTAAACTAGAGCACTGAATATTACAAACTTTTCAATTTTAGCTCATGTCCGTATGTTTCTATGTATGTTGATAATACCTGTCAACTGAGTATATGAAGATCCATTTTAGTCAGTTTTATGGAGAATTCACAAATTAAATAATTCAAAATGAAATAAACAAAAATTAACTTGTTCCGAAATAGGTTTGAGATACGTCTCAGGAGTAGAAACTCCTTACTCAGCTATCTCTTACCAATTTCACCTTTTTAGTCCAAATAAAAACACAAAAACGCAAAATATTTTTGTAATTTTTGAAAAATTTTCAATTTTTTTTTTGTATTTTTCGAAAATATTTCAGACTAAAAATAAAAACAACACACAGATTAAAAACAAGGTACTGATCAACTAATTCCCTCCCCCAAACCTAAATGAGACATTGTCCCCAATGCCTTAAACAGTAGAAGAAGAGTTTAGAAGATAATACCTTGTTAGCTGAAATTCTATAAGAAATTAAAGGTTAAGATCCAGATTAATCCGACGCCTCTTACTACGATCGTCCTCGGACAAATTTATCTTTGAAAGGATAGGGTCAACTTGTGGTTCATAGGCTAAGAGTTGGTTTATTAGATCCGGAGCAGTTCTGGCAGTGAAGAGGAGTTCTTTTAAAGGTTTTGACACGAACCCATTTCTCCGAGCATCATCAAGAAACACACAAAGAAAATCATAAAATCCTTCAACATTGTACAGTCCAAGCGGTTTCTGGTGAATGTTCAGGTTCGCTCAAGATAACACTATAAAAATTTCCTCCAATGTGCCCAAGCCACCTGGCAAAGCAATAAAAGCATCAGCACGGTTAATCATTTCTATCAATCGTTCAAACAAACCTGACACGATCAGTTCCTCTTCGTTTGATGGTTCAATAAGATTTGCCTCTGCCAAGGGTTTTGGGATGATACCCAAAACGTGACTCCCTCTTTCCTGTACGACCTTTGAAACGATCCTCATTAGTCCAAGATTGCCTCCGCCATATACTAAGTGCATATTTCTTGCAGCTAAGACTCGACCTAATCCCTGTGCTGCTTCTACGTATTGTGGCTTAGTACCAACACTAGTACCGCAAAACACACAGATGTTTTCAACTCGTCTTCTTGAAGTGGCTTCCATGTTTTACTTTGTATGTCTTCAAAAGTGCAATGATTAGTTGAATTTATAATACCTGAAAAGGGTGTGTAAAAATAGCACAAGTATCTGCCAAATGACAATTATTAGTTAAAAAAATCGTGATAGTAAAAAATGTCTGGATCTTGTCGGAGAAAATAAAAGAAAATAACAAAAAAAATTACAATTATTAAGAAAAGACAAAGAGATATAATATTTACAAGAAAAGTAACGGCTTAATTGACGTCTATGCGTCAGGGACAAGCTTCCCATCCAATTTTCTTATAAATTGGCAAACATGGTCTTTTTGAGTCAGATTCCCAAGACTTAACTGTTGTCTTTCTTTTTGAAATTGTGTATGTAATTTGCGAATGGCTATGTGTACATATCCACTGGGATACGTCTCAAGAGTCGAAGATATATTATCTACTGACTCCTTACTCAAGCCATCCCTAATGAATTTAATTTTATCTTCGCGATTATCAGACACCATTCCTAAAGAACGACAACGAGTATTGCAATTCCAGCGTGCACATTTGTAACAAACACCCATTTGCTTAGCTATACGTTTCTTTGCATAGGTGCTTCTTCCAAAACCAGGCAGATGTGAAATAAAATATTCAGAAGACTCACATGCCAATCGGACCCGTGCTTCAATTACCCAACGAATATCATTAGGAACACCATGGATTGTCAGTAACCTCATCCGTTCCAAGCGAGCTTTGTAAACTTTCATCAGAGATTTTTGAGGGAGAGAAGGAAATTGCTTGTGAAGATTTTCTAGAGCTTCTTCAATCTTGAAATGACTTAATCTGCAAAAACTAAACACACAAAATTAAATCACACCAAATCATAATATATACAAAAATTGCATGGGTTGCCTCTCTGCGAGCGCTAAGTTTAAAGTCGTCAGCTAGACTTTACTTCTCGATCGTTAGGCTGGATTTGAAAGTGTGACACTTTCTTTTTGTCGCTCAATTGATTCTCCCCAGTAGTGCTTGACACGCTGACTATTAACTTTGAATGTTTCGTTGGTGTTGGGATCTAGTAACTCAACAGCTCCATATGGAAAAACCTGAGTGATACAAATGGACCTTGATTTCAACATTCCAGGGAAAATTTTCAATCTTGAGTTGTACAACAGCACATGCTGCCTTGGTTCCAACTGTCTGTGCACTATTTTTCGGTCATGCCATTTCTTGTCTTTTCTTTGTACAATCTGGCATTCTCATAAGCCTGTAGGCGAAATTCCTCCAATTCGTTGAGTTGGTGAAGTCTTTCTCTCTGCAGCTTGTGAATCAAGATTCAACTTCTTCAGTGCCCAGTACGCCTTGTGTTCAAGCTCAACTGGCAGATGACATGCTTTCCCAAACACCAATCGATATGGGGACATACCAATGGGTGTCTTGTAAGCTGTTCTGTAGTCCCATAATGTATCATCTAATTTTATAGACCAGTCCCTCCTTGTTGATCCAACGGTTCTTTCTAGGATTCTTTTGATCTCCCTGTTTGAAACCTCAACCTGTCCATTTGACTGTGGATGATAAGCTGTGGCAACCTTGTGAGTAACTCCGTATTTGGATAGGAGTGCATCGAAATATCTGTTGCAGAAATGTGTGCCACCATCGCTGATGATTGCACGAGGTGTTCTGAACCGAGTGAAAATGTTCTTTTTCAGAAATTTTATCACCACTTTTGAATCATTGGATGGCAGAGCAATTGCTTCAACCCATTTAGAGACGTAGTCTTCAGTAACCTGGATGTACAGGTTTCCGAATGATGGAACAAAGGGTCCCATGAAATCAATACCTCATACATCGAATATTTCCACTTCTAGAATGTTTTGCAACAGTCTTTCATTTCTCCTTGAAATATTCCCCTTTCTGGCACCTGTCACGTTGAAGAGCAAAAAGATAAGCATCTTTAAAAAGAGTGGGCCAGAACAAACCCGATTGTAGGACTTTGGCTGCAGTTTTGTTTCCGCTGAAGTGTCTGCCATATGGTGATGAATGACAGTGCTGTAAAACACTGTTGACTTCCTCATGTGGAACACACCGTCTCAATAGTTGATCAGCACACCGTTTGAACAGGTACAGCTCATCCCAGACATAATGCTTGACTTCTTTGAAGAATTTCTTTAGTTGCTGAGTTGTCCATTCCAACGGCCATTTTCCTGACACAATGTATTGACATAGTCAGTATACCAAGGGGCATCTTGTTGTTTCATGGCAAACAGCTGTTTATCTGGAAAAGTTCTTTGATTAACAGATCTTTGTCAGCTGTTTCCCCATTCTCGAGCCTCGATAAGTGATCTGCCACCTGATTTTCTGTTCATTTCCTGTCTCGAATCTCTACATCAAATTTTGTAGAAGAAGTATCCACATATCAATCTAGGTTTGGCATCTTTCTTCGTGATCAAGTATTTGATTGCTGAATGATCTGTGTAGACCACCACTTTGGGACCCAGCAGATAGAAGCGAAATTTGTCAAAAGCGTACACAACTGCGAGCAACTCTTTTTCAGTGGTTGTGTAGTTGAGTTGAGCTTCATTCAAAGTTCAGTTGGAGTAGTAAATGGTGTGTAAAATCTTTGCTTTGCGTTGTCCCAAAACTGCACCTACAGCAAAATCACTAGCATCACACATTACTTCAAATGGAAGGGTCCAGTCTGGTGCTACAATGATGGGGGCAGAAATCAGCTTCTGTTTTAAGATCTCAAAAGCTTCCTGGCATTCTTTGGTGAAGTTGAAAGGCACATCCTTCTCCAGAAGATTGCACAGAGGTTTAGCAATCTTGGAAAAGTCTTTGATAAATCTCCTGTAAAAACCTGCATGTCCGAGAAAGCTTCGAATCCCTTTGACAGATGTCGGCGGAGGTAGTTTTTCAATTGTTTCAATCTTTGCTTTGTCTACCTCGATTCCTTTTTGTGAGATCCGTTGTCCAAGAACAATGCCTCATGTACCATGAAATGGCATTTCTCCCAATTGAGCACCAGGTTTTATCTTCGCACCTTTGTAACACCTGTTCCAAATTTTGAAGCATGGTCAAAAGAATCTCCAAACACAGAAATTCATCCATAAAAACCTCCATACTCTGTTCCAGCATATCTGAGAATATGGCCATCATGCAACGCTGAAAAAAGGCGGGGGCATTACATAATCCAAATGGCACCCTGCAAAAGCAAAAGTACCATAGGGACATGTAAGTGTTTTTTTTCTCCTGATCTTCTAGGGCGATGGAAATCTGATTGTACCCTGAATATCCGTTAAGAAAGCAATAGAACTCATGTCCCGCCAGTCTGTCTAACATCTAGTCAATGTATGGAAGTGGAAAATGGTCATTTCTTGTGGCTTTATTCAGCTTCATATAGTCCATGCATACTCTCCATCCAGTCAATGTTCTTGTTGGGATTAGCTCGTTCTTTTCATTGGTAATCACAGTAATTCCTCATTTCTTTGGTACACACTACATATGACTCACCCAACTGCTGTCTGAGATGGGGTAAATGATGTCAGCATCCAACCATTTGATTATTTCTTTCTTCGACTTCCTTCATGATTGGATTGAGTCTCATTTGATTATCCACTGTGGGTTTGTACTCATCGTTCATCAGAATCTTGTGCATGAAAAATGATGGACTAATGCCTCGAATGTCTGCTATAGTCCAGCCAATGGCTCTTTTGTGCTCTCGTAATACTCTCAGTAATTTTTCTTCCTGCTCCAATGTTAGTGAAGAAGAAATAATAACAGGTAATTCAGAATAGTTTCCAAGAAATGCATACTTGAGATGGCTCGGAAGTAACTTCAACTCCAGCTGTGGTGGTTCTTCAATCGAAGGCTTGATTCGATCTTTCTTTGGCAGTTCCAAGCTTTCAACTGGTGGTATCGCTTTGAATCGGAATGGTTTGTCAAGGTAGTTGATACATTCCAGGATTTCAGCATCTAGCTCGCTGTCAGTCATGTTGGTGATGCAAGCTTCGAGTGTATCTGTGGGATTTGGCTCAGTATCCTGAACGATACTATCAACAACATCAACTCTGAAGCATTCTTCTTCCTTTTCATCGCTCGGGAATTTCATGGCTTTGAAAACATTAAAGGTAACTTCTTAGTCCTGCACTTTCATGCCAGTTATCCTTTTTACACATCAATCACAGTTTAACCTATAGCCAAGAATGGTCCCCCAAGAATGATAGGTACTTCTTTGTCTTCTTCCATGTCAAGGATGATGAAATTTGCTGGAAGAATGAGTTTGTCGACTTTGACCAGCACATCTTTAAAAACACCTCTTGGAAATGCGAGTGTTCGATCAGCAAGTTGCAACGAGACTGAGGTAGGCATTGCTTCTCCAATCTGCAGTTTCCTGTAAATAGAAAAAGGCATCAAGTTAACACTAGCACCTAAATCACATAAAGCCTTACCGATATAATGTTCTCCAATGGTGCATGAACTGTGAAACTACCAGGATCTTTCAACTTCGGGGAAGTTTCCTCTGAATAATGGCACTGCATTCTTCTGTCAATGCTACTGTCTCGTAGTCTCCCAATCTCCGTTTTCGTGAAAGAATGTCTTTCATGAATTTTAGATAGCTGGGCATTTCTTCCAAGGCTTCTGCAAATGGAATGCTGATGTGAAGCTTTTTGAACACCTCCAGGAATCGAGCAAACTGCTTGTCCAGTTTGTTTTTCTAAAGTCGTTGAGGAAAAGGTAGAGGTGGAATGATTTTTTCTGGTTCTTTTTCCTTTGCTTATTTTTCCTCCATCTGTTGCTCTTCTTATTTTGGAACTTCTTCTTGGGACACCTTGATTCCAACATCTTTGTTGATTTCAGTACCGCTTTTCAAAGTAATGGCTTGACATTGCTCATTCCCTCGGTTCCTTGAATTGGGTTTTGTGTTGCTGGGAAAATTACCTGGCGGTCTGTAACTCTGAGCATTGGCCAGTTGTCCGATTTGATTCTCCAGTGCTTTGATGGAAGCTGATTGGCTCTGAAAGATATCATCGTACTTTTTTAACTGAGCCAACACTTCTGCTATTCCTGGTTCATTTGCCTGCTCATGGCCTTTGTTCTGTTGCTGGAATCCAGGTGGTGGATAGTTCTGCTGTTGGCCTGAATTGTTACTCCATGAAAAATTAGGATGATTCCTCCACCCTGGGTTGTAGGTGTTGGAATATGGATTGTTCCACTGTCTGTTGAAATTGTTGACATAATTCACCGTTTCTTCAAGTTGGTTTGGTTCTGGTGCTCCTCCATATGGTGAACTTGTGGATCCAGTGGTAAGAGTCTCCATGAATTTGCATATCTGATCTAGCTTGGCGTTGACTGCTGTATTGGGTCCACTTTCATAAATTCCTGCAATTCTTTGGATCATGCTCATTTCTGTTGGCCACAAGGAATTGTTGTTGGCCATTTCTTCGATTAGTTCCCAGGCTTGATCTTCTCCTTTGCCATTAAAGCTCCTCCAGTAGCAGCATCAATTGTGGTTCTCATTATTCCAGAAAGTCCATATAGAATGTTTGGACTTGAAGCCATTTTGCAATCTCATGGTGAGGACATTTCCGGAGTAAATCTTTGAATATTTCCCAAGCTTCGCAGAGGGATTCTGAATCTTGTTGTACAAAAGATGTGATGTCATTCCTCAGCTTTCCAGTGTGGCTGGTGGAAAGTACTTTGCAAGAAATTTGGTGGCTAAAGTGTTCCAAATTGTGATGGAACCTGCTGGTAGTGAATGTAGCCAAGCTTTAGCTCTGTCCTTCAAGGAGTATGGGAAAACACGCAGTCTCATTTCTTCTTCAGCTTCTCGGCTGTAATTGAAAGTGCAGCAAACTTCCAGGAAGTTGCTGATGTGGGTATTAGGATCTTCAGTTGCATTTCCCCCAAACTGAACTGACTGCTGAATCATCTGAATGCATGTTTTGATGTCACCTGCATTTGCTGGTAAGGGAGGAAGTACAATACATGAAATGAGTCTGTCAACCACCGGAATGGTTCTGTCTCGAATGGGAATTGGTGGTGCAACCTCCAAAGTTTCAGGTTCCATGTTGATTAAAGCTTCTTAGCCTTCTCGCCTTTCCCTTCTCAATTGTCTGATGGTTCTTTCAATTTCCGGGTCAAGCGGTCGGACTTCAAAGCTTCTGGTTCGTCTCATGAAGTTTCTGAGAACCTGAAACACAAGAAAAAAAAACAATAAGTAAAAAGAAATTAGATACAAGTAAAGGTATCTAACCCCTAAACTAATAGTAAAAGATAAATAAGTCCCCGGCAACGGCGCCAAAAACTTGACCGGTGCTTACACACGCGTATAACGCAAGCGCACGTATCGTTCAAGTAGTATAAAAAGTATCGATCCCACGAGGACTTAATACCTAAGCTATTAATTTTATGAGGTCAAATGATTACTAATATCTAACAGGTTGTTTGATTGATTTGAAATTTTGACAATTTTAAATTTAAAAACAAGTAAATAAAATTGTTCGAAAGTATATTTTAAGAAAATTCAATATTAAAAACTATCTAGGGTTGTGATTTCTTCCAATATTATTTTAAAGATGAAGTGGTTATTTTATAGTTGGGTAATATATTGATTTATTAACCTGGAACACTAAATTATGTGAAAGCCTCTGTCGATGGTCAGACACAAATACCAGTTTAACCCAATTGAACCATATGTCTATGTCAACCAAATTATCTGGATTCATTAAGTTTAAGTTCCAATTATGGCTACCCCCGCCCGACATGTATATGTCTATCCTTTAAGGAAATCTATTAAAGGGTTATCTATCCTCAAGGAAGATCGCGGGCTATTGAGTCTAAGGTCTTAAACTTAAAATCCCTATGTCTAGTTCATTTTAAGTTTCCCAGTTCAATTTTATTAATGGCCAGTTAATGAAAAAACATTAAGATTAAGACTCAATAAATAAATCTTTATATTACCCAAACTATAATCTAACCCCTTATAAACCGGTGATATTAAAAGTCATCACAACCCCAGATAACTAATTTAGTTACAACACATAACTAGGGCTTTAAAAGACATAAAGTAAAAATACTGAAAAGTAATTGCGGTAAAGTAAAAGTTGAAAAGCAAATTGCAATAAAATAAAATAAAATGCTAAGGAAAAAGGATAAACTTTTACTACTACTAATTTAGATATCTCCCATAATATAATATATAAACTTGTGATAACATTACCAACCTGCCATATAGGCGGTAAGAAAATTTAATTACCAACCGACCAATCTGGCGGTATCCTTTTTAAGTCAAATTTTAAATAGTGAATATATTATATTAAAGAGAGATTAATCTAAATAGAAATAGTAAAAGAATTACCTTTCACCCTAGCATGGGGAAGTTACCTCCTCATTACTGAAAAGTAAAAACTGAAAATTAAACCAGATGAAGGTTAGGATATAAATCATACGACATAGATATTCCATGTCTACTCCTTGACTCGACGTGAGTCCATGGGAGATGTCCTCGGTCGACTAAACCAGATGAAGGTTAGGATATAACTCATACGACATGTGTATTCCATGTTTACTCCATGACTCGACGTGAGTCCATGGGAGATGTCCCCGGTCGACTAAACCAGATGAAGGTTAGGATATAAATCATATGACATGTGTAGTCTATGTCTACAAGTTGACTCGATATGAGTCCGTGGGGGATGTCCCCAGTCGACTGGACTTGATGAGGCCAGTAAGATACAGTTCATACGACATGTGTAAACCATATCTACAACTTGACTCGATATGAGACCTTGGGGGATGTCCCCGGTCGACTAGACTTGATGAGGCCAGGAAGATACAATTCATACGACATGTGTAAACCATGTCTACGATTTGACTCGATATGAGTCCGTCGGGGATGTCCCCGGTCGACTGGACTTGATGAGGCCAGGAAGATACAATTCATATGACATGTGTAAACTATGTCTACGATTTGACTCGATATGAGTCCGTGGGGGATGTCCCCGGTCGACTGGACTTGATGAGGGCCATGACAATCTCCAGCCTACAAATCATGGAGAGGAACTAGGGAAGTATTTATATCATCTGTCATTTGAAGAGCCTGTCGGCTGGAACAAACGGCCCAATAACACCACCAAAGCAGACTGCTCCTCCAAAGGATTTTAAACAAAACACTGAATACTGGTCCAAGCAAAACGGACCACACAAGCTGGGAAAATATCCAAACATTGATTAAAGTCCACCAGTAATTTCAGGCCAGCCCACTATATCGGCCCAAAACAGCACAAAGCTAAAATAAAAAAGAGAGCCCAGACCGAATCAAACGATAGAGAGAGGCCTTGAAGAGAGGTCTTGATGTTTTACTATCGTCGTCATTATTGTATACTGTCGGCATGGTGACTCTGAGGGTCGGTAGCAAGCACAGGAGCTGAGGTTGAAAATGAGGTGGAGTGAAGCACAGTCAACAACAACTAATTGGCTTCAGGCGATTCAATTCGTTCTTGATAGTCGGTCGAATGGCCATTGTTCCTTTTTTTTTTAAAAAAATGCCTCTTTCCTTGGCCTTATCTTTTGAGCTTCTTGTGATCAAGCGCGAATCAAATGTGTGTAGGTGTTATGGACATAGAGAGGAGACATGCGAGGTTCGATAAAGCAGCCAGCTCCCACCCAATCTTTGAAACACTGTTGTGGAATTTGGATTTGCCAACAAAAAATCTTCTTGTGGAAAGCTTTACCAGATTTGCTCCCAACAGCCGAGACTTAAATCAAAGAAAGTCTTAAATTTTGATATTTGTTAGAGATATATAAGGAGTCCAAAAACAACAGTTTACGCCCAATTACAACGTCCACTGTCCAAAGGGTGCTGGTAAAATTCCATGTTTAATGATCTGTCTCGAAATTTCAAGGGGAAGTTTCTTTGGGATTTTCCACTCGTGTCTTTCCAATCTTAGACCTGAAGCAATATCCACGTATGGACCCTGGACGCAGGTTCAGTGAAGACTTCATCCTCTCTACATTGACTAGACCGGTGCTAAAGTCTCCATGACCCTCTTTATCGCCCGTGAATACTCCGACCACCCCTACTCTCATGAAAAATCCCTCACTCGCTTGTCCGTCCAACAAGTCATCTGAAATGCAGTCAAGTCGGCGCTTTTCCCTGTCGACCACAAGGACGACATCTATCTGATCCTCACAGAAAATGACGTCATTATACAGGACTTCTACCGGGCCGTCTACTTGTTCCACTATTTCATCTTCCCATCGATGGTGGGATACACGCTGCCGTATGCTTGGATCGGGAACTCAGCAAAGCAAATACGGATGAACTAGAATCATTACAGATTCGCTTTCCTTGTCCAGGAATTGAATCAAGTGGTAACTAAAAAAGAAGTGGGCATAGCAGCTCCATTCCCGAAGAGATGTAGTTTGGAAGCATTAAGCTGTGTTGTGCTCTTATTCTTTCGACCAAAACAAGTTTCGAACCCTCGACCTCAGCTTTGGCAAGGCTATTCTCTTTTGATGGTTGGGTCCATCACCACCGTCAGATCTTCTAATGATCAACAAATCAAATCTGAGCTTTTCACTTTTTCATTTGATGCAGACGACGTCTGTTAGGTACATGAGATTGTGGACATCATTTCGTTTAACTCACACTGTTAGGTTGGGAAATGAACGTGAATAAAACCGAGTGAACTTTTTTCAGCATGGTGTTTTTCCTTATTTCAGGCTTTTCAAATAGGTTTGTTTGGTGTTGTCAATTTTGGATAACACCATGATAGTGGGATTTTTCTCTTGGATGGCTTTTTGGGCTGGTTGCTTTGCTACTAGGCTTTTGAAAGATTTGTTTTGTTGTAGCTGATTGACATTGCATAGGCTGATGGCTGGCATGGGCTTATGACCTACGCGAATGATCCAATTGGGGCTTGGAAGTGCAATTTTGTGATTGAGCCTGGTTACCGTAGGCTGCAAGAGTTTCTCGCTTATGTTGTGTCTTGATTTGGACTATGAATTAGGATGGCCTAAATCATGAGTGTTAAAAGTGTGGATTGGCGTTTGACAGCTTTGCATCTGGCTGGTGGTGGCTACCTATGGGGTGGTGTGTAAGATCTTTTCATTTTAGGAGGAAGCTGCAGTGATTTTATAAACCTTTCTCTTGATGAATATAGTTTGGGCTTGCTGAAGGGACCAATGTCTTTGGTACGCGTGGGAGAAATTATTTAGAGCCATCCCTTAGATTTGGTGAACATTAATGAAGCTACAATAGATTGGGTGTGATGTGTGTCAATGAAGCCATAGTTGATTGGCCCAAGTGAATGTCTATTAGATTCCTATTTTCAAAATTTCCTCAGTCGACCAGACCTGTGATGAAGGTCTCTCATGTCTTCTAGAGGAGATGGGAACCCTCTTAACGTCGACTGAAGAAGATGACATTTTTCTCATGTAGTCTGGAAGAGACGCCAAACCTTTCATGTAGTCTGGAGGATATGATGTCGAGTGGGACAATATCCTCATGATGTGTATCCATGCAATGTTGATTGAATCCTTAGGTAGCTCAGCCTACCTATCTGTCGTGTCGAATGGATCTTCAGCCAAGAGCTAATCATTCCTTGATGTTTTACCGATTAGAACCTTAGCCTCTAGCTAAGACTTATTCCTTGTCGTGTCGAGTGGAGTCTTAATCTTTAGATGATATTTCTTCATTGTCATGTGGAGAAGAACCTATGCCCTATAGCTAGGATTTCTTCCTTCTCATGTCGAATGAGATTTAGAACAAGTGTCGAGCCTCATATGTAGAGTGTCGAGTGGATTCTTTAGCAAGTGACAAGCTACATATAGTAATTCCAATTGGGACATCCTATACAACAAACTAATATCGAATGGGACATCCCTAACAAGTCCTATACCAGACATTGTAAATGTCGACTAAGCCATCCATAACGATTACCTAGTTGTAAATTGTAGTGTTGACTGGGACACCCATAACAAATCTCACACTATAAATTGTACTACCAACTGGGATATTTATTACAAGTCCTAAACCACATATTGATATCGATTGAGACACCCATAACAATTACCAAGTTGAAAATCATAGTGTCGACTGGGACACCCATAACAATTATCAAGCTATATAGTGTAGTATCGACTGGGACATCCATAACAAGTCCCAAACTATGACACCTATTACAAGTCTCGTGCCTTTCTAATATCGATTAGGACTTTATTAAAATGTACAAGCCATACCTGGTAATGTTGACTGGGATGTCCACGCTAAGTCTTCATTCGGGTACCGTCGACTGAGACATCCTCCTCATGCCAAACACATCCCTTCATCACATGAAGTAAATGGTAGGAAATATAGTTCCATGGAAGGGAGGCGCCTTGCTCCTGATGTAGGTCCACAAGACTATGGTCGAATGGAGTCTAGAATTGATGACACTTCTTTCATGTAACTATACATGACACTTGGAGAAGATGGCATTGTATGAAGGACATTGAGATTCATCTATGTCATCTGATGAATATGAAAATCTTCAAATGTAATTAGATGTTGATAACGATCCTTCTGCGTAGTCTGATGCTATCTCGGCCCGTCTTTTCCTTATTGGTAGTCTAACTTCAGGTAGATTGGAGAGAATTGCTCTCTTGAAGTCTTCCATTTCTTTTTGCATGGAGGAGGTGACTAATTATGATCGGTCTACTGGAGGGACATGGCTTCTTCTTTGGTGATTTTGTGGTTGGTCGTCTGATGGTGGATTTTCTCTTGCCCTATTTGTGAATGCTTCTAAGTGATCATATCAGATTATTAGGATTGTTGGGGTGACCCGTAGCCTCGGGCCTTTGGAAGGTTGAAGAAGTGTGCTCCAATGTTGTAATTATTATTGGAGGATGGCTAATTAAGTGATCATGAGATCTGGTGTTTGCTCGTTGCATGATGCCATTCATGTAGGGGTGTTTGAAAAGATTGTAGAAGGAGGGATCTTTGCATGCTATGAATCGCTAGGGCCCCACGGTGGGCGCCAAACTGTAGACACTGATTTTCACCCGACATCTACAATCGAGATTTCGTAGAGGGACACTGGCGATCCTACAAAACAAAGAAGGTAGGATGAGCGAGGAGGGTCTACCCACCGGTGTGGTGGATGCCGTAGGCATTCCGACGCCCAAGTCAGTGATGGAAATGAGGTGCAAAAGTCGTAGAACAAGGGAGAAAGGTCAGATGATACCTTGATTCCCGTTGGCTGCCGTGAGGGCGGTAAGTGGGAAGTGAAGAGAGCTAAGTGTTTAAAGGTTCCAAGTGTGAGAGCTTGTCGTTGAATTCCCCTCCTCATAGAGCCTCGTTTCCTATATATACATGTGTCTGTATTGCCCTTTGATTGCTCGTCCATTGGATCATGATAACGGTCAACTTCATGAGGTGCAATTACTGTGTTTTGCCCGTTGTAGGCTGGAACAGATGGGTTATGAATGGTGTTTATGAGCCTGGGCGTTATGCGGACAGGCGTGGGGTGAGCCCCGATTATGGTTTAGGCACGTGGTATTTCACTTGGGCCTAAAGTAAAATGATGAAATTACCCTGGACCAAATTTGGCCCGTACATTATATATCCATCCGTATATCATTATTAAATTTTATCGCGCCTTATTATTCTTTTAGAATGCATGCTTAAGGGTGTATGATGAGACCTAATCAAAGATAATTAATTGGTTGCCAATTACGCGAAAAACCCTCAATCAAATATTAAGCATTTTCCTTCCATTGAATGGTTCTTTCTCAAGATCCAAGATTGGCATTGGTTTGTTGGCCAAATTCAAGATCAATGTCCATCACGGATGTGTTTGAACCATGAAAGCTTTGTTCCATATCGTACGCCTTGGGCAAGTTGTGATTTGTTGGTCAAAGTCAAGGTCACTTCTTGTTCATCGGCCTCGATTACGAAGCTTTCCCACTGTCAATGGGTCACGCTTAACTGGTTTCATTACACTTGTTGAACCAAAGCCAAAGCTTAGTTGATACAGAGGAAAAAGGTTAGGGAATATATCGGATATATTGGCATATATTGGATATATATTTCGGACTTGGATGTCCACCTAATGGATCTAGGAATTGGATGGGATCCAATTGATCTTACAGATCTACCTAGTTAAGGTTCATACAATATGTTGGCCAAAGTCAAAGTTATGTGTTATTTAACGGGATCCTAGCCCACTAGGAAACTAGGTTTCCCAAGTACTCCACAGGGGTTAGAGGCTCACCGAAAAATAGTGGGAGACAAATATTAAATTTGCAATTTCGTTTAACTACTTGCCAATACGCGCTCATTTCATTTTTCGTCATTAAAATATTTATATATATTAGTTGGACTAATATTCAATTGTTGTTTTAATTAATAGTTGGACTGTATTCAAACTACTTCATTTATAGTTGATTATATAATTGGATTATAGTAATCAATATTTGAATTTAACTAATCAAATAGTAGTTGATTATATAGTTAGACTATAATAATCATTATATTTGATTGTAAACGAAATCGTTGATTGGATAGTTGGACTATAGCAATCAAGATAACTGAAAGATTAGCGTTTAGAACATAATCCTTGGTGAAAATATCTTTAAACGGCTCTAATTTTCAGATTGGGAATAGAACCTCAAGATAGTCCTAGGAACTAAGAAGTTACTCTATTTGATAGAGCGACCTCTCGGGCCTAAGCCCGGAGTTGAGCAAATAATAGAGCATGAGCTTTGGAAGACTCATCGTGATGATGACTTTAGTGCTCAATCTGTTATTCTTGCCACAATGATTCCTTAATTTCTTTGTCAGAACTAAGGATTAGATCCTTATAGTATGATGTCGAAATTAAAGGATCTTCATAGATCTATTCTTAGATCTTAGAAGTACTAATTGCAAGAGAAAAACTCTTGGAGATTTAATGGCTATGCTCAATGAGACAGAGCCAAAGCTTGCAAAAAGGGCAAGAAGCACAAGACGCATCTTACTTCGACATCCCAGAAGGCCAAGGCTTGGCCGAAGGCTTCTGGGGCTGTGAAGAAAAGGGCAAGGCTAAATCGTCACTTTCTTCTGGGAAGACAGAGGACATATCCCAAGATGTCTGCCTAAACTGTGGCAAACAGGAGCACTAGAAGCGTGACTGCCGTATGGACAAGGCAGACATGAAGGAAGTGAAGACAGACAAGGCTCCGACTTCAAGTATGTTTGTTATAAACATGTCCACTGCTGGTTTTAAAATTGGATTTTAGATACCGGATGTGGTACATAAAAATATGTACTGATGTGCGGGATCTGCTGATCAGCAGGAGACTGGCTTCAGATGAGATCGACCTATGAGTTGGAAACGGGACGAGAGTCGCTATTTTGGTCGCAGAAACCTAAGTTTTGGAACTGCCCTTTGGGCATATACTTAAATTAGGAAACTGTGATAATGTATCTAGTTTGACTAGGAACATTATCTCTGTATCTAGTTTAACCCGTTGCGGGTATACCTTTATATTCTAGAACACTAAGTGTTTTGTTTTATAAAGATGATATTGAGATAAGCATATTAGATGTGAATAATATAATTTATATTTTGAATATAAATGAATCTCAAATATATAACATGACAAATAAAAGCTCAAACTGAATAAATCTTTTGAGACTTAAAAGTGACATTGTTGTTTGGGACACATTAACAAGATTCGTATATCCACACTTCCGAAGAGTGGATACTAGGACGAATTTGATTCTAATTCAAATGATGTCTATGAATCTAGTTTATTAGGCAAAGTGCCTAGAACACCTTTTACTTGGTGAAAGTATAAGTGCCACTGATCTGTTAGCCATCGTTCATAGTGACGTAAGTGGGCCCATGTCTAGCTAGGCTAGAGGTGGATATAAATATTTCGTAACCTTTACAGATGTGGCATCACGTTACAGTTATGTGTATCTTAAGAAACACAAGTCAGAAACTTTTGATATATTCAAAGAGTTTCGACACGAAGTATAAAAACAGACCGGCAAGAGTATTAAAACATCACGATTGGACCGTGGTGGAAATACTTAAGCAATATGAGTTTCAAGATTACTTGAAAGAGTATGGTATTCTTTCACAGTAGACTCCTCCCGGGACACCTCAATTTGACAGTGTGTCCGAACAGAGAAACTGAACTTTATTGGACATGGTAAGGTTAATGATGAGTCGCGATGAGCTACCAATTTCCTTCACAGGATATGCATTAAACAATGTATTACTTATTTTGAATAAGGTTCCATGTAAATCTGTTAGACAGATTTCATATTAGATATGAATAGGAAAGAAACCGGGTTTCTCATTCCTGAAGATTTGGGGATGATGGGCATATGTTTGGATGACACCAAACTAGATCCCAAATCGGATAAGTGCCTATTTGTAGGTTGTCCTAAGGAAATCAAAGTATAGTACTTATACAACTCACAAGAGAACAATGTAATTGTTTCTCTCCATGCGGTTTTCCTAAGAGGAATTCCTATATGCAATGGTAAGTGGGAGGAAAATGAAATATGCTAGGTCATGATTATCCGATTATAGAGACTAGTTACCAGATATCTGATATATGCTTTGTACGAGGCAGACACAATTCCAGCCCTAGGCCTAGCATGTGATATCGATACTGGATCGTAATACGCAATACTACGTATGCTACGCCTGACAAAGATCTTGTATTCCGCAGAAGAATATTTCTGGAAAATTGGGTAGGCACGGTGCTTTGCTAGAAGCCAACCATGTATTGTAAATCGGTAAGAATGTGGTACCGAGTACGCACGTATTCGGATCATCCGATAACTGTATTTACTGCCAACATATCCAGGGATCTCGTGGGTCGCATCCCAAAGATTCACCGATGATGTTTGACTCGAACAAAATTAATCTTGGATTAATTATGAGAGAGAAAATTAATTTGGGATTAATTACGGTAATAAATTAATCTAGGATTAATTAAAAGATAAAGAATTAATTTGGGATTAATTACGTCGATAATTTATCTGGGATTAATTCGTCGAGAGGAGAGAAAGTGATTAATTGGGAATTAATCTGTAAAGTAAATTTAATAGTTAAGTTGGATTTTACTATTTAATTTATTTAATTGGGCTAAAATAATATATTTGATATATTAAATGAAATTGGATTTCAAAGCGAAATTAAAATTGGATTTTAATTCTAGCGAACGAATTATTTGAATTAATTTGCAAGCGACTTTAATAATAATTTTGCTAGGCATTATTATTTAATTAAATCAGATTTAATTAAGTAGCGACGAAAAATCCGTTTAATCGGATTAAATGAACCCGAGCCCGAAGTGTGTTGAGGAAGCCACTTGAATTTTGAATTTAAAGTGGGTCCCACCAACTTACATCACTAGTCACTTTTGTGATGGACATCTTGTCACTTTTTGTTGATGGAAGTGGTTGAGTGTAATTATGGTAACTTACACAACACACTTTTGTTTTTTCTTTTTGAAAGCATATACAATTTTTGGAAAAGTGTAATTGGTAACTTGTTTTTAGAAAATAAATAAAGGAAACCAAAATGCTCTCTCTCTCCATTCTCTTCTTGGCCGATTGGCCTTGTTGCTCTAGGCCGAATGGCCCTTGCCTTGGCCGAATTGGCCATGTCTTGGCTGAATCCCTTTGATTCATCATGGGCGAATGATCCTCCCTCTCTCTTAGCCGAATATTGCATCTCTTGGAGGGCGATTTTGGGTTTACTTTGTTCTAGCTAGCACTTAAATGAGTCAAGAGAATGTGATATGGATACTCACTCATGAGTTTGGAACAACAAAGAAGGCTTGGAAGCTTCAACATCCATGAAAAGTTTTGAACTCAACCGATCAATGTGAGTATTCCGCAACTCCCTTTGATTTTATTCACACACGAATCATTCTTAGATGATCTTGGCATGTTTTAGAGAACCTAACACCCTTGAGTGGGGAGACCTAGTTGCGACCAACCCTTCGCCGACGGGAGCCTTTATCCATACCCTTATAAGCCCACATGTGAACCATAGTTATATATCCTTCAGAAGCTACCCCTTATGCTTGTGTTTGGGACCATTGTCATTTGGATCCATTTGGACTTCTCGTTATATGGTACGAACTTTTTGGGCCATTTAAATTGGGACAAGTTTGTATCTTATGATGATTGGGCCAAAAGTTTTCAAAATGACGATGGGCCACCTTGTGTTTAGGCCCCCTATCATTTGAAGTCGTTTAGTCACATTATCGTAAAAGTGTAAACATGTTGGGCCTTTTCAACTGGGACAAGTTTGCACCTCGCAATAATATGATTGAATGCTTTAAAATGATAACGGGCCAACGTGTATGAAAACCTTGATGGGCTTAGAAGGTCCAAAAAATGATCTAAATATACCAAACTCATGAGTTCGATATCTGCATTGGCTTTCATCCAGGAAGGGTACTCCTTGTTATGGCATATTTGTATACTTTTGGATATCTCCAAGTCCATCCCCACGACCGTGATTACCGAGGGCCCAATTCATCGTTTCTAGACAATGGCACGATCCCCATATTAGGCTTAGTCAATATTGTAAATGGGCGGTCTTTGTCTTTTACCGATGGAAAGGGATTGAGGTAGCCGAGGTTCACACTTGTAGCGTAGGAGAGAACGATTTTGTGTACCCCACATTGGTACATAAAATAAGCCATACCTAAGACATAAATGGACTTACCACGAGTGTGGGAGGAATAAGGTTGGAATGATATATGATGTTTTGACAACCACATGCATCTCATGCATCGCATACATAAACGTATCATGCTAACTCCTTGTTTTAAAAGCCATCATAGATATTTGTTGGGTTAGAGAAGAATGAAGACTTGTCAAACAGAGTATAGCAAACATGAATGCGTCGGGCAGTGAAGATTCTTGCATGGATCAGTTGGAGTCCAACATCACCAACGTTGTAGCCAGTCTGACAATACCCCACACATTCGGAATAGAAAACAATGAGAATGCTAGGCGTGAGGTGCCCCCGAATAGAGTGAGTGAAGAAATTTCTATTTTTGATGATGACATGGCTGAGTATGCTGCGGGAAGGATAGTCGGGTCTCAGGCAGAGTTACAGAAACTTAGAGAACAAGTAGAGTCAGTTACCCGCAAGCTGAAAAGGAAACATGGAGATCTGTTAGACTATGATGCAATGACTTTCGAAGAACAGCTGTGTAGGACACAGAAATCGGTGACGCTGTTCCAGGCTCACGGCCCGATCGGGAGTACGGAGTAGTCCGTGAGCTACTAAACCGGAGAATAAAGGAGTCGCCACCCAGCGTGAACTGGGAAATGATTTAAGGCCGCACTCACCCCTCGCAAGGGAATACCTCAAATCGTTGGGTTCGGAATGGTCCCTTACTTATGCCTCTTGTAATGAACGGATTTAAGCTATAATATAACCAAGTCTACGCAACATACACACGCAAGAATAACCTACATCTAAGTTTGCATACAACCTATATCTAAGTTCGCATACAACCTATATCTAAGTTCGCATACAACCTATATCTAAGTTCGCATACAACCTATATCTAAGTTCGCATACAACCTATATCTAAGTTTGCATGCATAAAAGTAAATCGACATAACGATAAACACAATTTCATGAACATATTAAAATAATAAATACAGAAAGATAAATAAACAATAACGGTAATGTAGGACACAAATGTTGGGTGACGCTGTTCTAGGCTCGCATCCTAGTTGGGAGTACGGGATAGCCCGCGGGGGAATAAACCAGAGAAATAATATGGAGTCGCCACCCGGTGTGAACCGGGAAAAAGATTTAAGGCTGTACTACCCCTCGCAAGGGAAGACCTCAAACCATTGGGTTCGGAATGGTCCCTTACTTTTGCCACTTGTAATGATGTGATTTGTCCAATAATTTAATCGAATCTAGCAACAAACATTCCTAATGGTATTCTATTTCTAAGCTCACATGCATAAGTACAAGGCTCATATCTAAGTTTGCAAATAACCTATGTCCGAATTTGCATACAACCTATTTGCATATAACCTATGTCCAAATTTGCATGCATAAAGGTAAACTGAAATACGGAAAACATACAACTTCACAAGCACACCATATTCATGGATACGGAAACGCAAGGAAATGGTAATTGTACAAACACGCATAAAAGTGAATCAGAATAATGGCAAGCATATAATTTCATAAGCACATTGTACTTATACATGTGGGAACACAAATAAATAGAAATTGCACAATCATGCGTAATAAAGAGAAGTAATTAGGTACATAATGCAAAGAGATAACTAATGAGGCAGTTGTACATTAAGATAAACGTGCAATGATGCGATGCAAAAGATAGATAATGAAAGTGAAAGAAAAGAGATGCGACATTTACTCACATCTATATAGGACTTCGAGTGTCTGATTAAACGTATTTCACATTCAATCGAACATACTTTGTCCAGCGCGGCAAAACATCGTGGCAAAGGTAGCCCTTCGGCTTTCTATCCCTCAAAATGGGGGACCTTTAATCCAACTTGATTCGCCCATGCACGTTACATTATGATGCATGATTAAACGAGGGGATGACTCACAGTAATCAAATAACGGGATAATAAACGGCGCTGTGAAATGTCGTGGCAAAGGTAGCCTTTAGGCTTTTGATCCCTCGAAATGGAGGACCTTTAATCCAACTTGATAAGCCCATGCGCATGAAATTACAATGCATAAAAATAAACAAGACAAGGATATGGGACTTCGCATGCTCGATTGAACATATCTCACATTCAACCAAACATACTTCGCCCGGTGTGGCAAAGTACTGTTGTAAAGGTAGTCTTTTAGACTTTTATTCTCTCAAATAGAGGACCTTTAGACAAAAATACTAAGCCCATGCGCACAATATCATCAACAATAAACAGATAACTTACAGAAAATAAATGGCGGAATATTGAAAGGCGCGACAAAGTATTGTCGTAAAGGTAGTCTTTTAGACATTTCTTCTCTCAAATAGAGAACCTTTAGACCAACATACTAAGCCCATGCGCATCACATCACAATGCATACAAAGTAAATAAGACAAGGATATGGGACTTCGTATGCCCGATTAAACGTATCTCGCATTCAATTGAACATACTTCGTCCGGCGCGGCAAAATACTGTCGTAAAGGTAGTCTTTTATACTTTTCTTCTCTCAAATAGAGGACCTTTAGACCAACATACTAAGCCCATGCGCACTATATCATCATTACACAAGCAAATAACATACGGAAATTAAATGATGGATTATAAAATGCGGATAATAAACAAACAAGATATAATAAAGCGAAATATGTGCCGTTTGCTCAAGTGGTACGTGGAGTTGTCTCCCAAGTACAGACCACACTACCGTCCATTCGGATTCGGCTAAGAAATTTACGTCTGGGTTTTCATCCTATATACCACAAGAGACGACACGGTTTTCCATCCATTCAAAGCCATAACATGCATCCACAAATGACTCTCATGCAAAAAAATAAATAAAACAATTAAAAGATGAATGCAAATAAATACGAAAAGTTCCCTCAGGTCTAACCTTTTAAATCGTCTCTCGAAAGTACTGTACACGGTCGTCGGAAGGGTGGACGCTCCATAACTCCTCTGGATCACTGGTTCAATGTTTTCCTCACTGTTTCACTACTCGGGCTGCTGTTTTCACTCTGTTTCGCTATTGTTTTTTTGTCACTATTTTGCGGTAAAATGCTACTTTTTTGTGGTAAAAAGGTCACTATTTTGCGGTAAAAATTAGCTGCTATTTTTGTGGGTTTTTGGCTACTATTTTTGTGGGTTTTTGTCTACTATTTTTGCGGTAAAAAGGTCACTGTTTTGTAGTTTTTTGAGCTGCTGTTTTTGCTGGTTTTTTGCTACAGTTTGGTGATTTCTAAGGGTTTTGGGGCTGCTGTTTTGTGCGGTTATTTAAAGGTTTTAAAGTGCAATTTTTGTTCACTGTTTTAGATGATTTAGGCAACTGTTTTGGGGTATTTGAGCTGCTATTTTTCAGTCACTGCAGTGTAGGTTTTGGGACTATTTTGGTGGCTACAGAGGTGTGTTTTAAGGCAGTTTATTCGGTGATGTTAGAGGCTGTATGGGGTGCAGATTTTTAGTGAATGTATGGGTTATTTCAAGGGTGATTTTCGGCAATGGAGGGTGTTTAGGGAGATGAGTTTCGGCTGTGGTAGAGAGAGGAGGATAAGAGAAATTCTTTTGTGCTTGTTCTTATGTTATGTGTGAATGGACTAGGAGATGTGAGTGTTGGATTTGTGTTTCTTTTATAGACAATTGCTAGGGCTTCTCTTCTTTGAAAAGGAATAAGATTTGTGTATTAAAGAGATGCCATTTAATTAGTGTCACACAAGGAAATCATATATTTAATTGGGGACAAGATTTGTTTAAATTAGGAATAGGTTTATTTGATTTTTATTTGATTTATTTAAATTTGGTATGTGATTTATTTTGATTTGATTTGATTTGATTTGTTTTAATTTCCCACGTGTTAAATATGTGTTTTATTATTTTTGGATGTGTCTTATGGGCTTGGGCGTGTGGTTGGCTTTGGATGGTGGTATGTCCGCTTGCGGGGGTTTTTGGCCAAGGTTAAATGGTTTGCGGGGATTTTAGGCAGAGGTTTAGATTTTAAAACGAAGGTCCACAAGCGAGCCCGAAGCTAAACAAGCGAGTTAAATCCGACAAAATACTGATTTTCGTCTTTTCCATTCCGACGTCCATTTCCCATGACTTCAACGATTTAAAAGGTAGTGCCTCCAAATGAGACTCATCATCGGGACTTACATGCAAAAATATAGTGCCTACAGTCACCCCCACTTTGATGGGTCTTGTACAGTGTGACAATGACAATCTTATCAAAGTTGTGCAATGTATTTTTACTTACCTGGCTCGCCAGCTGCCACCTGACTTGCCTGTTGCCTCGAACTGAGCTGATGAGAGTTGGTTCATTTTCGAACCTTTATTGGGTTGAGATATTTGAATTGTGCTCCATTTTTGGAGTGCCATTTCCGGCATGTTAAACCTCATTTTGAGGCGTCACTGGTGGTTGTCCGTTCTCGAACTATGCTCCATTTTCGGCATGCTAAACCTCATTTCCGAGGCATCGCTGATGTGATGAATGTCTATTTTCGAACTGTGCTCCATTTTCAGAGCGCCATTTTCGGCGAGTGATAGTGGTCCATTTCCGAACCATGCTCCATTTTTGGAGTGCCATTTTCGGCAAGTGATAGTAGTCCATTTTCGAACCGTGCTCCATTTTCGGAGTGCCATTTTCGGCGAGTGATAGTGGTCCATTTCTGAACCGTGCTCCATTTTCGGAGTGCCATTTTTGGCGAGATGTGATAGTAGTCCATTTCCGAACCGTGCTCCATTTTCGGAGTGTCATTTTCGGCGAGATGTGATAGTAGTCCATTTCTGAACCGTGCTCCATTTTCGGAGTGCCATTTTCGGCGAGATGTGATAGTAGTCAATTTCCGAACCGTGCTCTATTTTCGGAGTGCCATTTTCGGCGAAACTGATGCTGTGTCTCCATACCTGGAGTGCCATACCCGGCAAGACTGATACTGATGTCTCCATACCCGGAGTGCCATACCCGGCCAAACTGATGCTGATAATATGGGCTTCGCCCCCTGAGATTCCTTCCTGAAACTGATACTGGCGTGGGCCTAACCTTGGGACTCATCCCTAAAACTATACTGATATGGGCCTCAACCCTGGGACTCATCCCCGAAACTGACTGATATGGGCCTCAACCCTGGGACTCATCCCCGAAATTGACTTATATGGGTCTCAACCCTGGGACTTATCCCCGAAACTAACACTGATTTATTTCTGAAATTGACAGTACTGTTGCTGCTTCCGATTGGCTTGTCTTTGCCGCTTTCTCTTTTTTCTTCTTTGACCTGTGAATACAAAACAAAACAAACATAAAAGGAATGCAAAATAGGTTACGTGTATGCATGCATGCATGAGTTTCATATCCCGTCGGGTCAGGTCTTCTGCCGGTGACTACTCGGTCTTCTCTTCCTTAGGCAAAATACTGCTTCAATTTATCCACGTTGATCAGCTTGGTGAACTCATTCCTTTCCAAGTTTGATAGTCTCACTGCCCCATTTCCCAATTTCTGAATGGCTATCCTGTCTTTTCTGTTTTCTTCTTCCGAAGATTCCCCGTGTTCTAAACATCACTGAGTATCATAGTACCAAGGTTGAATGCTTTTATCAAATATACTCATGTTTCAGGTTGAAAGGAAGAGACTTAGGCAAGTAAATGGGATGAACGCCTTTATTATCATTAAGAAATGGTTCGAACAAGTAAGCAAAATCAACGTCTATATTAAAAATGCAGGATCAAATAAACTAGGAGGAACAACTTCATCATTCACAGCATTGCCTTCTTCCTTGGCCTATGGTTCTTCACTGCTGTCATCCTCTATCCCCATGAAAGAAGCTGAGTGGTTGAGAGCTTGGAGGACGAAGCTTTCGGGTAGGCCGGAGTTGATCATATAGGTGGGTAGTGGAACAGAGTGGTAGTTTGGTACATGATTTCTGTGTGTGTTGGGTTGTTCTCTTTTTGGGTCAGGTATTTTATGGGTGTCGATGAGGTTTTGGATCTCATGCCTATGGCGGGTGCAGCTGTCAGTTTCATGACCTCTTCTCCGTTGGAAGTGACAATACAGGCTTAGGTCAAGGTTGGGTGGTATAGGATCTGGAAGTGGTTTAGGCTCTAAGGGTTCTAGGAGTCCTTGCGCCTTCAGCTTCTCAAGCACCTTGGATAAAGGCTTCCCCAGGTTAGAGAAATGCCGGTTCCTGATGGCAGCAACCACGACAGTAACGGGCTTGGTCTCAGAATGTTCCCCAAAAGTCCTTCTATTCTGGCCATAGAACTTTATGTTTTCAGCCTCTTCCTCTTCAATATCCATAACTGTCTCCCTCAACTGTCGAAAATCGCCAATCATAGATGTCATCCTCCTCAGATTACCATAAATTGAGGGCTTAGTACCCTTGATAATCATCTTTATCTAGTCCTTCTCCGAAGGCCGAGTCTACATCTTCAGAAGCTGGCTCCTCCAGCGATCTACATACTCATTGAAGCTCTCTTCCGACTTCTACTTGGTATTCTCCAAATCGCGGAGTGACAAATCAATCTCCAAGTCTGTAACATACTGTTTCAGAAATGCATCTACCAGTTCCCTCCAATCTTCCTTGACCTTCCTCTCGAGGTTATGATACCACACTACTGGCGCCCCATCAAGTGACATCCCAAATATTTTCTGAACCTGGCGCTGTGACAGGCCCACTGAACTCATAACTGAAACATACTGTCGAAGATGGACCCTCGGGTCCCCATTCCCATTGAACTTGGCCATATCAGGCATTTTAAACTGAGCCGACATCTGTTCTTCAAAAGTCATTGCCTCATAATGTAGCAAGTCTTTATGTTTACCCCTCATTTTGCAGGTAACCGATTCTATTTGATCCCGTAGCTTTTGTAATTCTGCCTGAGACCCAATCATTCTTCCCGTCGCATATTCAGCCATGTCATCATCAAAAGTGGGGATGTCATCCCCCAACCCATTCGGAGGCTCCTCACGCCTCACATTCTCAGAATTTCCCCCAGCACGGGGCACATCCATATTTGCCATAACAGTAGTCAGGGCTTGTAACTATTCAGTAATCTTGGTGAGACTGTTCTCAAACTGATCCATACGGGATACCTCATTCTCTGATTCACTCATGTTTCTATCGGTCTCTTGGTGAGTTTTCCCTCTTCCCTTACCCAACGGGAATCTATGGTGTCTTTTAAAACCATATATTAGCATGTATGCGTGCATATGATGCATGAGATGTATAGAATGTATAGGTTGGCCCATTATCATTTTAAAGCATTTAACCATGCCATTGAGCGGTGCAAACTTGTCCCAATTTTAAAGGCCCAACAAGTTACACTTTGCGGTAACATGGTTAAACGACTTCAAATGATAAGGGGCCCAAACACAAGCATAAAGAAAAAATTTCTACAGAGTGGCCCATTGGCATTTCAGAACGTTGGCCCAATCGTCAAAAGACGAACTTGTCCCAGTTTAAATGGCCCAACAAGTTCGCATTTCTTGACAAGAAGTCCAACCGGATCCAAATGAAATGGTCCCAAACATAAACATAAGGAAATGATTTCTACCAGTTCTACGATTAAGGTCCACACGTGGGTTTATGGGAGTGTGGATAGTCAGCTCTCGCTGATGAAGGATTGCCCAAACTGGACTCCCCATCAAGAGTTCAAGCGACCAAGTGAGCGCACTTTTTTTATATACTTAAGGGGCGTGCCAACGAGTTACGTGTGGACTAACTGTCAAATGGATTTCCCATTAGATTCCCCAGAGAGAGGGTGGAGAGAACTCTCTAAAATATCCAAGTCTCTTGGCTCTATATTGCCTTGGTGACAGGAATAAACAACTAGTCCTCCAAATTAGTTGTCACAATAAGCTACGAGTACATGATTATATAGGTGCCTTCACAGATTTTCCTATATAAAGAGTGAATGAAAAGAAGACCCATGTTGGAAAAAATAACCAAGCCCCAAGATCAACAAGAACAAGCAAAATATATAAATACATGAATGAATAAATTGAAGTATGGCGGAATCATACTCACAATACTTGAAAATGGATGCTTAGATGATGCGAAATTCCTCCCTGTGCAGTGCAGTGAAGCTCTCGGCCAAGAAGAAAAAGGGACTCCAAGTCGAGTTTGATCCTTCCAAGCTCAAGGATTAGTTTCCCATATCACCTATGTATGATCCCTTGAAGGTGCTAGCCTTTGTTGTGATTTTGAATGCACAACTTCTTCAAATCTTGCCACAAAAATTGAAGAAATGGAGAGCCCAAAACTGCATGTAGTTTCGGCAATGTGAGAGAGAGAGGTTGAATGATTTTTGTTACAAAAAATCAATTATATTTATGCCATAATATTTATTAAATTAATAATAAACTTATGACACAAATCATGCAATGGCTTAGAGTGTCAAACACTCAAACTCCATGCAAAACCATTGAGTGTATTGTACACTATCACCATGCAATGTATTAACAATAAATAATGCATAAAATGACATGTGTCATGTGGGCCCCACACAACCAAATGAAAGTGGGCCCACGTGCACTCACGCGTTCGGGTTCGATATTTCCGAAATACCGAACTTACGTCGCGACGTTAATTAAATCGAATTTAAATAAATAATTGCGCCTAGCGAAATTATTATTTACGTCGCTAACGAATTAATTCTAAATTAACTCGTTTGCCCGAATTAAAATCTAATTTTAATTTCGCGTCGAAATCGAATTTCGATTATTATATCGAATATAATAATTTTACGATTAATTCCAAATTAATCGTTCTCTCTCTTTGTATAGTACTTTATCCAAGATAAAGTCTCTCCGTAATTAATCCAAGATTAATCGAGTTTGAATCATACGTCATTGGTGAATCTTCGGGAAGCGACCCAAGAGATCTCTGGATATGTTGGCAGTAAATACGGCCGTCAGATTATCTGAATACGTACGTACCAAGTACTACGTTTTTACCGATTTACAAGACAAGGTTAGCCTCTAGCAAAACGCCATGCCTACCCAATTCTCCAGAAATATTCTTATTGGAATATAAGATCTATAACAGGCGTAGTATACCGTAGTAGTATAGTGTATATCGAACCAGTATCGGATGATCACATGTAAGGCCTGGGGCTGGAGATGTGTCTGCCCCGTACGATACACATATCGGACATCAAGCAACCAGTCTCTTTGAATCGGATAATCCTGACCTAGTCATATTATCCCGATGGTTGCAACCATTATAGAGTACTAGTTCTGTATCCCTCGCGATCATCATCTCCATATGTCTGAAGTGATACTTCCATCTTGACATCACACCCAATACACTACGATTCTCGATAAACCCAGAAGAGGTGTACACAGAACCCGTTAAAGCCCTGGACCACCAAAACTAAAGTTTACCGATTGTCGTAAGTACTAGCGATGCAAGTCTCAGGTTAAGATCATATGCACCTACCCTGAAGCGGACTCCCATAGACACGCAGACATACTACCAATGGGATTCCGCGGGGTCTATCCAGAGCGAAGCTGTTTTCCGTACCATCGGTAAAACACAACCTCCTACCGCACTTGCATAAGTATCCTATACTTAAATATATGAGAACTATGCCGTTGTGCCCTCACAACATGCACAAGTGCAGTACTAGTCTATTCCGCATTATCGATGTCCAATCTCGATAATACTACGACTAGGGATATTTAATGATTAAACCTTTATGGATTGATACCGTCTCATATCATCACAATCCGGAACTAATCATAGGGACTCTTACCATTTATATCAAAGTAAATAAATTACAAAACGGTAAAAGGCAATTTCATTACTACATAGTTAATTTTGTACAATAATACAATATCATTTACAAAATAGTGACGCTATGGGTCATAACTGTCTAACAATCTCCCACTTGGCCTATAGCCAGTCACTCAAGCATCTAATACCTGAACTATGTATGTGTCGCTCAAACTTTTCCCGAGGAATTGTTTTCGTCAGCGGATCTGCAATGTTGTCCTCTGATGCGATCTTTTCGATCTTCACATCGCCACGATGTATGATCTCTCGAATCAGATGGAATCGTCGAAGAAGAACATGTTTGGATCGTTGATGAGACCTTGGTTCCTTAGCCTGCGCTATGGCCCCGCTATTGTCACAATACAATAAAACGGGCTCAGCTGCTAATGGAACTACTCCTAATCCAACTAGGAATTTTCGGATCCAAACCGCTTCCTTTGCTGCTTCAGCTGCTGCAATGTACTCCGCTTCAGTTGTTGAATCGGCAACAGTATCTTGCTTGGAAGATTTCCAGCTCACTGCTCCGTTATTCAAGCAAAATATGTACCCGGTTTGCGACTTGAAGTCGTCTCTGTCGGTTTGGAAACTTGCATCGGTATACCCAGATACCTCAAGTTCTCCATCTCCATAGATTAAGAAAACATCCTTAGTTCTCTTAAGATACCTAAGGATACTCTTAACCGCCATCCAGTGATCCTTTCCTGGATCGGCCTGATATCGACTACACATGCTCAAAGCATAGGACACATCAGGTCGTGTACATATCATGGCATACATGATCGATCCAACTGCCGAGGCGAACGGAGTCCGACTCATGTTGTCTCTCTCATCTTGTGTTTTAGGACACATGTCCCTAGATAGATAGACGCCATGTGATGTTGGCAACAGTCCCCTCTTGGACTGATCCATGTTGAATCTCTTCAACACTTTATCAATATATGTACTCTGGGAGAGTCCAAGTAGCCTTCTAGATCTATCCCTGTAGATCTTTATTCCTAGAATAAAAGCTGCTTCTCCCAGATCTTTCATGGAGAATTTCAATGAAAGCCAAGCTTTCACCGACGTTAACATGGGAATGTCATTGCCTATAAGCAATACATCGTCGACATAAAGGACAATAAAAGTCAGTGCACTCCCACTAACCTTCTTATATACACAAGGATCATCTACGTTTTGAATGAAATCATATTCTTTTATGACCTCATCAAAACGTTGGTTCCATGACCTCGATGCTTGCTTCAGTCCATAAATGGACCGATTTAACTTACAAACCTTGTTTGCAAGTCTTGGTGCGATAAAACCGTCAGGTTGTTGCATATAAACATCCTCCAACAGGTTTCCGTTAAGGAAAGCGGTTTTAACGTCCATCTGCCATATTTCGTAATCGTAATATGCAGCTATCGCAAGCATTATCCGAATGGATTTAATCATGGCAACGGGTGAGAAAGTTTCGTCATAATCAACTCCAAGTTGTTGACGATACCCCTTCGCTACGAGCCTAGCTTTGTACGTTTGTACGTTGCCATCCATGTCGGTCTTCTTCTTGAAGACCCATTTGCATCCAATAGGCTTTACGCCTTCTGGTGCATCAACTAGTGTCCAAACTTGGTTGGTATACATGGAATCCATTTCGGCCTTCATGGCCTCTTGCCATAAAGTGGATTCGATACCTTGTATCGCTTCCTCATACGTAGCCGGTTCAGTATCCTCAATAAGATTAATATCTACATGAGGTGAGATCAGGAATCCATACCTCTCAGGTATTACCCTGACTCTCTCCGACCTACGTAGTCCTTGTGTAATTGAAGATTGTGGTTCAGTCTCATCCTGGATGGACTGTTCATGTTCCGTTCTCGATTCATTGCCAGGAACAGTATCACTACGACTTTCATCGAGTTCTACTTTCCTCCCACTAAACACTGCATTTAGGAATTCCTTCTCAAGGAAAACCGCATGTAGAGCAACAAATACTTTGTTCTCTTGTGGGTAATAGAAGTAATATCCTTTGGTTTCCCTAGGATATCCAACAAATAGGCATTTATCTGATTTGGGTTCAAGTTTGGTACCTTCCAAACGTTTGACGTATGCCCAGCAACCCCAAATCTTCAGGAATGAGAAACCTGGTTTCTTTCCTGTCCATATCTCATACGGAGTCTGTTCAACAGACTTTGACGGAACCCTATTCAAAATAAGAATTGCACTTTCTAATGCATGTCCCCAGAAGGATATAGGTAGCTCAGTGCGACTCATCATCGACCTTACCATGTCAAGCAAGGTACGGTTTCTCCGTTCAGACACACCATTTAATTGTGGTGTTCCAGGAGGAGTCCATTGTGAAAGAATACCATATTCTTTCAAGTAATCTTGAAACTCATTACTTAAGTATTCGCCACCACGGTCCGACCGTAATGTCTTAATACTCTTGCCTGTTTGTTTTTCAACTTCGTGTCGAAACTCTTTGAATTTCTCAAAAGTTTCCGACTTGTGCATCATTAGATACACATAACCATAACGCGATGCATCATCCGTAAAGGTTACGAAGTATCGATATCCACCTCTAGCCTGGCTAGACATGGGCCCACAAACGTCACTATGAACGAGGGCTAACAGTTCAGTGGCGCGTTCACCTTTACCACTAAAAGGTGATTTAGGCATTTTGCCTAATAAACAAGATTCGCAGACGTCATATGAATTTGGATCAAATCCGTCCAAGTACCCACTCTTCGAAAGTGTGGATATGCGAGTCTTGTTGATGTGTCCCAGACGACAATGCCACAAATAAGTTTCTTCCTTTGGATTACTCATTTTGAGCCTTTTGTTTGTTATTTTACGTTTTGGAGATTTATTTATATTCAAAATATAAAGACCATTATTTGCATCGGCAGTGCAAATTTCTGCATCATCTTTATATAAATAACACCTGGTGTTTTTAAATACAAAAGTGTACCCATACTGGGTTAACAAAGATACAGAAATAATATTCCTAGTTAAACTAGGAACAAAATAACAGTCATTTAGTTTAAGTACATGCCCCGAGGGCAGTTCCAAAACAAAAGTGCCTACGGCCAAAACAGCAACAGAAGTTCCATTTCCAACTCGTAGATCTACCTCCCCCGAAGCCAGTCTCCTGCTATCATGCAGATCCTGCACATCAGTACAAATATGAGAACCACAGCCAGAATCAAAAATCCAATTTTTATTAAGACTAGAAGTAGTCATATTTATCTCAATAACAAACATACCTGAGGCCGGTGCCTTGCCCGCCTGTATGTCCTCCTTGTGTCCCTTGTTCATGCGGCAGTCACGCTTCCAGTGACCTTGACCTTTCTTGCCGCATTTCAGGCAAACATCTTGAGACTTGTCCCTTGGCTTCCCAGAAGCCTTTGTTGACTTGGCCTTGCCTTTGTTTCTATGCTTTTTCTTCTTAACACCCCCAGTTGCCTTGAGCCCAGCTTTCGGCGTTTGAGATGTTGATGCAAAGTGCGCCTCGCGCTTGTTGCCTTTCAGAAGCTCTTTCTCTGACTCCTTGAGAATCGATAATAACTCTCCAAGAGTATCATCCGAATTCATCAATTTGTAGTTGATGACAATCTGTTTCCAAGTATCGGGTAGTGACTGTAGAAGTACATCTATAGACAGCTCAGCCTCCAAGACTATACCCATATTAGCCAATTCATCAATATCGGCTATCATTTGAGTCCCATGGACCTCAACAGAACTACCATCAGTCATACGGGAGCGAAAGATTTTCTTCACTAACTCGTACCTCGCCATCCGCTTATTAGTGCGGTGAAGATCTTGCAATCTTGCCATCATATTATAAGGATCCAAGTCCCTATTCTGGCGGCGAAAGTGTTGAGTCATTGAAGCAAGCATGATCGACTGAGCCGTGTCACAATCATCACTGTGAGTTTTCCATAACTCCAGCTCAAGTGGCTCAGTGGGCTTAGGCCCGAGAGGTTTTTGTATCGTATACAGTATCCTCTCCGCCCCAAGGACTATCCTTAGGTTCATTTCCCAGTCGGCGAAGTTGGTGCCCTTGAACACATTATCACCCATGATTATGTCACGGACATTTCCTTTGTTTGCCATCTTAACTACGATAATCTAATTATCTAGTTAACGATATGTGGGTACAGTCAAACTGTTACATAAAAAAATAACATTGTATTAGTCCAACTAATGTGTAAATATTGACGAAATAAGTTGTGTAAGCGCGTAAAGCTAAGTATCTGAACGATAATTGCAAATTCAATACTAGCCTCCCACTATTTTCTGCAAGTCTCTAACCCTCTGTTGAGTACTCGGGAAATCCAATTTCCTAGTGGGCTAGGATCCCGTTAAATAACACACAACCTTGACTTTGGCCAACAAATTGTATGATATTTAACTAGGTAGATCTCGAAGATCAATTGGATCCCATCCAATTCCTAGATCCGGTAGGTGGACATCTAAGTCCGAAACATATACATATGTCAATGCATCCAATACATTTTCCTAACCATTTCCTCTGAATCAACTAAGCCTTGGCTTTGGCACAACAAACCTAATGATTCCAGTTAAGCGGGACCCATTGACGAGGAAAGTTTCGTAATCAATGTCGATGGACAAGAAGTGATCTTGACTTTGGCCAACAAATCACAACTTGGACAGGACACCGATGTGGAACAAAACTCTCATGATTCAAACACATCCTCAATTGACAAAGGTCTTGACTTTGGCCAACAAACCAATGCCAATTTCGGATCTTGAGAAAGAATCATTCAACGGAAGGAAAATCGCTTAATATTGTTTGAGGGATTTTTCGCGTAATTGGCAACCAATTAATTTATCTTTGTTAGGTCTCATCATCATACACCCTTAAGCATGCTTCTAAAACATCATAAAGCGCGTAAAGTAAAGTAATAGCGATATACGGATGGATATGAACAACAACTTGTTCCTAGAACAAATCACTCCCTTTCCTCTCCCCGCTAGCACTATTCTACTCTTACCCAATTACATAATACAATAAGAGAAACCTCATTTACATTGAGGGGAATTAGGTGAGAAGAGAATACAAAGAGACAATAAGAGAAAGGCTGGACACGCAGGTCCAATTTATAAATTCTAAATTTACAATAATTTCTAAAATTACCCTTCCCTTCTAATATCCATCCGATATACACTATTCATACATCACATCCACATTCATTCATTCAAGGCATGTTATACAACCAATCAAATCCAATTAATTAGTCTTTAATTAGGTGACAATACAATGTTCAAACAATTGTTTGCATTTGCGCGAGTCCAACTCAATTTGAGAATAAATACTTATAGTATGAATTCACGAATATATCGAACTACTCGTTAAATCCAATTTAAGTCGTATTCAATACTAATCCTATTATTTAATTCTAAATTAAATATTTACACTTTTATTGTGCTTTTATAACTTAGATTCCAAATCTAATACAATCGGGTCTCAAAGCCCAACTAACATCTAATGTCCGTTTAATTAAAGTCCGATGGGCTTTCAATTGATTTCTTTAGGCTTGGGTTTTGGTCAATGTATGGGTCAAACCCAATTACCAAGCCCAATAAGGAATCACCCTCATATGCCATAAAATCAATATCAAGCCCATAAGGCCCAATTAAACATAAAAGCCCATTTATTACATTTGGGCTTAAATGGTGTGATTTAGGCCCATTTTGGATCCAATCCAAATGGTCCAAATCTACTTGGCCCAACCAAGCCCATTATGTCCAAATATAATAGTTTTAGGCCCAATTCAAAATTAAGCCCAACTAACCAAATTTTAAAATTCCAAATTTTATAACTTAATTAATTAAAGTGTATTATCATGATTAATCCTTTAAATCAATATTCCCAAAATATCAAATTAATCCATTAATCATATTTTATCTTAAATATATGTCCAACATTATTTAATCAAAAAATCAAGTCCCTAATCCTCCATCAAGCATTCGGCCAAGGTGATTAAAATGGTTCCGATTTCGTTTTCAATCCAATCGAGTTACAAATCATCATTCCATATTGTTTCAAGTCATCTAATGTCTTAAAATTAAAAAATCATCTAGTCCATATGCTTGCATGTATTCGGCCAAGCCTCATTTGGGTTGGAAAAATTAATCCAATTTATTTTCCATGAAATTGATGATGTATAATCTAAATAACATACATCTAAGCATATTTAATCAAGCAAACTCATCAAATCATGCTTCATACAATTTTCCCCAAATAACATCCTAATATATTTGCATGCTCTTTAAGCTCAATGATACCATTGTTGGAAAAAATAACCAAGCCCCAAGATCAACAAGAACAAGCAAAATATATAAATACATGAATGAATAAATTGAAGTATGGCGGAATCATACTCACAATACTTGAAAATGGATGCTTAGATGATGCGAAATTCCTCCCTTGTGCAGTGAAGCTCTCGGCCAAGAAGAAAAGAGGGACTCCAAGTCGAGTTTGATCCTTCCAAGCTCAAGGATTAGTTTCCCATATCACCTATGTATGATCCCTTGAAGGTGCTAGCCTTTGTTGTGATTTTGAATGCACAACTTCTTCAAATCTTGCCACAAAAATTGAAGAAATGGAGAGCCCAAAACTGCATGTAGTTTCGGCAATGTGAGAGAGAGGAGGTTGAATGATTTTTGTTACAAAAAATCAATTTATATTTATGCCATAATATTTATTAAATTAATAATAAACTTATGACACAAATCATGCAATGGCTTAGAGTGTCAAACACTCAAACTCCATGCAAAACCATTGAGTGTATTGTACACTATCACCATGCAATGTATTAACAATTAAATAATGCATAAAATGACATGTGTCATGTGGGCCCCACACTTCCAAATGAAAGTGGGCCCACGTGCACTCACGCGTTCGGGTTCGATATTTCCGAAATACCGAACTTACGTCGCGACGTTAATTAAATCGAATTTAAATAAATAATTGCGCCTAGCGAAATTATTATTTACGTCGCTAACGAATTAATTCTAAATTAACTCGTTTGCCCGAATTAAAATCTAATTTTAATTTCGCGTCGAAATCGAATTTCGATTATTATATCGAATATAATATTTTTACGATTAATTCCAAATTAATCGTTCTCTCTCTTTGTATAGTACTTTATCCAAGATAAAGTCTCTCCGTAATTAATCCAAGATTAATCGAGTTTGAATCATACGTCATTGGTGAATCTTCGGGAAGCGACCCAAGAGATCTCTGGATATGTTGGCAGTAAATACGGCCGTCAGATTATCTGAATACGTACGTACCAAGTACTACGTTTTTACCGATTTACAAGACAAGGTTAGCCTCTAGCAAAACGCCATGCCTACCCAATTCTCCAGAAATATTCTTATTGGAATATAAGATCTATAACAGGCGTAGTATACCGTAGTATAGTGTATATCGAACCAGTATCGGATGATCACATGTAAGGCCTGGGGCTGGAGATGTGTCTGCCCCGTACGATACACATATCGGACATCAAGCAACCAGTCTCTTTGAATCGGATAATCCTGACCTAGTCATATTATCCCGATGGTTGCACCATTATAGAGTACTAGTTCTGTATCCCTCGCGATCATCATCTCCATATGTCTGAAGTGATACTTCCATCTTGACATCACACCCAATACACTACGATTCTCGATAAACCCAGAAGAGGTGTACACAGAACCCGTTAAAGCCCTGGACCACCAAAACTAAAGTTTACCGATTGTCGTAAGTACTAGCGATGCAAGTCTCAGGTTAAGATCATATGCACCTACCCTGAAGCGGACTCCCATAGACACGCAGACATACTACCAATGGGATTCCGCGGGGTCTATCCAGAGCGAAGCTGTTTTCCGTACCATCGGTAAAACACAACCTCCTACCGCACTTGCATAAGTATCCTATACTTAAATATATGAGAACTATGCCGTTGTGCCCTCACAACATGCACAAGTGCAGTACTAGTCTATTCCGCATTATCGATGTCCAATCTCGATAATACTACGACTAGGGATATTTAATGATTAAACCTTTATGGATTGATACCGTCTCATATCATCACAATCCGGAACTAATCATAGGGACTCTTACCATTTATATCAAAGTAAAGTAAATAAATTACAAAACGGTAAAAGGCAATTTCATTACTACATAGTTAATTTTGTACAATAATACAATATCATTTACAAAATAGTGACGCTATGGGTCATAACTGTCTAACAACCAAACCATCACCTAGCATTAAAAATGCCTTTGATTAAAACCCCTTCAACCCACGATAAACACGGTTAATTAAAGCACAAATCACAAATATACAAGACATTATTTCGGGGCCAATTCGATATTCCCCAGTGGAGTCGCCAGACTGTAGGACACGGATGTGGACGACGCTTTTGTTCTAGGCTGGCGACCTAGTTGGGAGTACGGGAAGCCCGCGGGAGACTAACTGGAGAAATAATATGGAGTCGCACCGGTGTGAACCGGGAATAAAAATTTAAGGCCGCACTCACCCTCGCGAAATGGAAGACCTCAAACATTGGGTTCGGAATGGTCCCTTACTTTGCCATTGAATGATGTAATTTGTGCAATAATTAATCGATCTAGCAAACATACATTCCCAAGTGTATTCTATAAGCTCACATGCATAAGTACAAGGCTCATATCTAAGTTGCATATAACCTTATCCGAATATTTGCATATAACCTATGTCCAAATTGTATGCATAAAGGTAAACTGAAATACGGCAAAATTACAACTTCACAAGACACCATATTCATGGATAGGGGGAAACTCAAGAAAATGGTAATTGTACAAAACACGCATATAAAAGTGAATCAGAATAATGGCAAGCATATAATTTCATAAGCACATTGTACTTAACATGTGGGAACACAAATAAATGGCAATTGCACAATAATGCGTAAATCAAGAGAAAGTAATTAGTACATAATGCAAAGGATAACTAATGAGGCAGTTGTACATTAAGATAAACGTGCAATGATGCGATGCAAAAGATAGACAATGAAAGTGAAAGAAAAGAGATTGCGACATATGCCCAATCTAAAGGACTTCGAGTGTCTAATTAAACGTATTTCAATTCAACGAACATACTTTGTCCGGCACGGCAAAAACGTCATGGAAAAGGTAGCCCTTCGGCTTCTATCTTCAAAATGGGGGACCTTTAATCCAAACTGATTTGCCCAGGGCGCGTTATATTATGATGCATGATTAAATGAGGATAAGACACACAGCAAGCAAATAACGGGATAATAAAAGGCGCGTCGAAATGTCTTGGCAAAGGTAGCCCTTAGGCTTTTGATCCCTCGAAATGGAGGACCTTTAATCCAACTTGATAAGCCCATGCGCATGACATTACAATGCATAAAAATAAACAAGACAATGATATGGGACTTCACATGCTCGATTGAACATATCTCACATTCAACCAAACATACTTCGCCCAGCGCGGCAAAGTACTGTCGTAAAGGTAGTCTTTTAGACTTTTCTTCTCTCAAATAGAGGACCTTTAGACTAACATACTAAGCCCATGCGCACTATATCATCATTACACAAGCAACTAAGATATGGAAATTAAATGACGGAATATAAAATGCGGATAATAAACAAATAATATATAATAAAGCGAAATATGTGTCGTTTGCTCAAGTGGTACGTGGAGTTGTCTCCCAAGTACATACCGCACTACCGTCCATTCGGATTTGGCTATGAAATTTACGTCTGGGTTTCCATCCTATATACCACAAGAGACGACACATTTTTCCATCCATTCAAAACCACAACATGCATCCACAAACGACTCTCATGCAAAAAAATAAATAAAACAATTAAAAGATGAATGAAAATAAATACGAAAAGTGCCCTCAGGTCTAACCTCTTTAATCATCTCTCGGAAGTACGGTACACGGTCGTCGGAAGGGTGGATGCTCCGCAACTCCTCATGTTCACTGGTTCAACATTTTCCTCGCTGTTTCACTGCTCGGGCTGCTATTTTCACTCCGTTTTGCTGCTATTTTTCGGTCACTATTTTGCGATAAAAGGCTACTATTTTTACGGTAAAAAGGTCATTATTTTGCGGGTTTTTGGCTACTATTTTTTAGCTGCTATTTTTCGGTCACTGCAGTGTAGTTTTTTGGACTATTTCGGTGGCTACAGAGGTGTGTTTTAAGGTAGTTTATTTGGTGATGTTAGGGGCTGTATGGGGTGCAGATTTTCGGTGAATGTATGGGTTATTTCAAGGGTGATTTTCGGTGAAGGCTTACAGTTTTAGGGGTGTGATTTTCGGCAATGGATGGTGTCTAGGGGGATGAGTTTCGGCTGTAGTAGAGAGAGGAGGAGAAGAGAAATTCTTTTGTGCTTGTTCTTGTGTTATGCGTGAATGGACTAGGAGATGTGAGTGTTGGATTTGTGTTTCTTTTATAGAAAATTGCTAGGGCTTCTCTTGTTTGAAAAGGAATAAGATTTGTGTATTAAAAAGATGCCATTTAATTAGTGCCACACAAAGAAAGCATATATTTAATTGGGGACAAGATTTTTTTAAATTAGGAATAGGTTTATTTGATTTTTATTTGATTTATTTAAATTTGGTATGTGATTTGTTTTTATTTTATTTGATTTGTTTTAATTTCCCATGTGTTAAATATGTGTTTTATTAGTTTTTGGATGTGTCTTATGGGCTTGGGCGTGTGGTTGGCTTTGGATGGTGGTATGTGGGCTTGCGGGGGTTTTGGGCCAAGGTTAAATGGTTTACAGGGATTTTGGGCCGAGGTTTAGATTTTAAAACGAAGTTTCACAAGCGAGCCTGAAGCTAAACAAGCGAGTTAAATCCGACAAAATGCTGATTTACGTCTTTTCCCTTCCGACGTCCGTTTCCTACGACTTCCCCGATTTAAAAGGTAGTACCTCCAAACGAGACTCATCATCGGGACTTACATGCAAAAATGCAGTGCCTACAGGTAAAAGCCTAAATATTAAAGAGAGATAACTAAGCATATGATGGGGAAAAGGAATAACTAAGGAGACAAACATGCATAAAACATGATGAAGGAATCTGTCCAGTGTGTGCTCGTTCATGTAGCGTTCGTAAACAAGTTCGAACGGTAAACAGAATGCAATGTTCGAGTAACATTTGATAATGCGTTCGAACGGGCTGAGGCAGAATGCATACATTCATGTGGCGTTTGATAAAGCATTCGAACGAGATAAAAAAAAATGACATCTATAATCACATAAACACATGCACGAGTGTTTTCCCAAGCGGTACATGGTGTTGTATCCCAAGTACAGACTGAACTACCGTCCATTCGGATTCGTCTACGGAATTTACGTATGGGTTTTCATCCGATATACCACGAGGGATAGCACAAAATCATTTATCCAACAACAATAACATACATGAACCAACAATATGCATGCGAAGAAATACTAATAAATAATCGAAAAAAAGATGAACGAGAGTAAATAAAAGGGTGCCCTCAGGTCTTACCTGGTTCACTGTTTTCCTTCGTTGCCTCGCTGTTTTAGGCTGCTGTTTTCTCTATGTTTGCTGCTGTTTCTGGTCGTTGTATTTGGTTACTGTTTGTGATATTTAGGGGTTTCAGGGGTGACTATTTTGGGGCTGTTTAGCGGTGGTTAAAGGCTGTTTTTCAGGGTGTGTTTTGTGGTAGTGCAGGGTAGTTCAGGGGCTGTGATTTGCGATTTAAAGGTGCAGTTCAGAGGCTGTGATTTTCGGTGGTTTAAGGCAGTTTGTCTTTGGTGGTTGGAGAGGTTTCAAAGCTGCAGGTTCATGGCAATGCAGTGGGCTTTTAGGGATGCAGTTTTTCCGGCAAGCGAGGGGTGTATTAGAGGCTATGTTTCACAGCAATGGAAGGCTACTGTTTTGGCTTTGGGCCGAATCTAACAGCTAAAACAGAGATTAATCGAGTGAACATGAGGCTAAGCAAACGAATGAATTCTAGCAAGGTATTGAGTTTTCCCTTCCGACGTCCATTTCCCGCGACTTCCGCAACTTAAAGGGTAGTGCCTCCATACGAGGCTCATGATGAGTGGTAATTATATCACTATTTCCCACTCATTTGACCTAATATTTTGTATAGTTTCTTGAGTTTTGTGAATATTTTGATGTGTTTTATGTTATTTTGTAGATAAATAAAGTTTCAGGACTCTCTGGAGGTGATTTGGGGCCAAAATAGTGAAAATCGGACAAAATGGCATTTTCGTCATTTCGCGTGTCGCGACGCCTAACATGCACCAAGACTTGCTAACGTGCGCCGGGTCCACAAGTCAGAATCTGAGAAGTTTGACTTTGCTAACGTCCATCGTGCCACGTGTCACCATCACAGCCGATTTGCTAACATGCGTCGTGCCACGTATCATCATCCTACGGTGCCGAAAGTCACCATCACCATGTGTCTGCCACGTCATCATCCATATCACCGGTTGACTGAGTCAAAGTGCCACATCATCGCCACATCATCATCAGCCAATCACAACGTGCCAAATGTCGTAATTCTATGGTGCCGACAATCACTTTCGCCATGTGTCGCCATGTCATCGCCACGTCAGTGCCACGTTAGCTCAATTATTGACTCATTTATCCGAATTAACACATGGCAGATAAGAATCTGAATCCAGCCAATCACGAGCCACCACGTTATCGCGTCGCGACGCGAGGGGGTCACCGAGGCCTATAAATAGAGCTCGAAATTTCAGTTTCAGATGTACCTTCCTCTCTAATTTCTCTGATGTAAATATGGAGTTTTCTCTCTAGTTTTTTTTTAATTTCAATTTTGTAATAAATTTTAATTACGTTATGTAATAATAATAGTAATTTACTTTCTTTACTTTTTACAGATTTTACTATTCAACCATGAGGAGGTAACTTCCCCCTGCTAGGGTGAAAGGTAATTCTTTTATTATTGCTATTTAGATTAATCTCCCTTAAATATAATATATTCACTATTTAAAATTTGATTTAAAAAGGATACCGCTATATTGGTCGGTTGGTAATTCATTTTAATCTGGTTTAAACCTGACTAATCAAGGATACCGCCAGATTAGTCGGTTGGTAATTAAATTTTCTTACCGCCTATATGGCAGGTTTATTTTGGTTCCGCCTTTATGGCTGGTTGGACTTAATTTGACTTAATCAGGTTACCGTCTATATGGCTGGTTGGTAAAATAATCACAAGTTAATATATTATATTAAGAAAGATATCTAAATAGTAAATAGTAAAAGTTGATCCTTTTACCTTAGCATTTTATTTTATTGTAATTTACTTTTCAGCTTTTACTTTACCGCAATTACTTTTTAGCATTTTTACTTTATGTCTTTTATTTTACTAGCCCTAGTTATGTGTTGTAACTAAATTAGTTATCTAGGGTTGTGATCAATTATAATATCACCGGTTTATAAGGGGTTATTTTATAGTTTGGGTAATTTAAGGGTTTACTTATTAAATCTTAAGCTTAATGCGTCTTATTAATTGGCCACTAATAATATAGATCTAGTAAATCTAAAATAAACTTGACAAATGAATTTTAGGTTTCAGCCTTAGACTTAATAGGCCACGATCTTCCTTGAGGATATATAACCCTTTAATATATTTTCTTACAGGATAGACATATACCTGTCGGGCGGGGGTAGCCATAATTGGAACTTAAACTTAATGAATCCATATAATTTGGTTGACATAGACATATGGTTCAATTGGGTTAAATTGGGTATTTGCATCTGACCATCGACAGAGGCTTTCACATAATTTAGTGTTCCAGGTTAGTAAACCGATTTATTACACAAAAATAAAATAATCACTTCATCTTTTAAAATATATTAGAAAGATTCACAACCCTATATAGTTTTTAATATTGAATTTTCTTAAACCTACTTTTGAACAATTTTATTTACTTGTTTTTAAATTTAGAATCATCGCCATTTCAAATCAATCAAACAACCTGTTAGATACTAGTAATCATTTGACCTCATAAAATTAATAGATTATGTATTAAGTCCTCATGGGATCGATACCTTTTATACTACTTGAATGATACGTGCGCTTGTGTTATACGAGTGTGTAAGCACCAGTCAGCTCATCATCGGGTTTTCATGCAAAAATACAAATATCTACAGTCGCCCCCACTTTGATGGGTTTGTGCAGTGTGTGACAGTGACAATCATATCAAACTCATGCATGCAATTTTACATACCTGGCTCGCCAGCTGCTGCCTGACTTACCTGCTGCTGAGATGCTTCAAACTGTGTTGATGTGGTGGTGAGGTTCTTCGATTTTCGGGATTCATTCCCAAATTGAGTTGATAATATGGGCCTCGACCTTGAATTGCTGATAATGTGGCCCTCGAGCCTGGGATTCATTCCCGAAACTGCTGATAGTGTGGGCCTCGACCCTGGGATTCATTCCTGAAACTGCTGATAGTGTGGGCCTCGACCCTGGGATTCATTCCCAAAACTGCTGACAGTGTGGGCCTTGACCCTGTGATTCATTCCCGAAACTGCTGACAGTGTGGGCCTCGACCTTGGGATTCATTCCCAAAACTGCTGACAGTGTGGGCCTCGACCCTGGGATTCATTCTCGAAACTGCTGATAGCGTGGGCCTCGATCCTGGGAATCATTCCCGAAACTGCTGATAGTGTGGGCCTCGACCTTGGGATTCATTCCCGAAACTGCTGATACTGTGGGCCTCGACCCTGGGATTCATTCTAGAAACTGCTGATAATGTGGGTCTCGACCCTGGGATTCATTCCCGATACTTGCTGGTGGTGTGGGCCTTGACCCTAGGATTCATTCTCAATGACTGCTGATGGTGTGCGTTGCCATTCCCGGCTTGCTCGTATTTGCCATTTTTTTTCCTTTTCTTTAAAACCTGTGAATAAAAACAAGACAAAAATTACATGTATATGACGTGTATGCATGCATACATGAATATGTTTCCTATTCCGATGGGTTAGGCCTTCTTTGTGCTCCTCGGTGCCCCTTGCCTACAGAAGTCTTTGATCGCCCCCTAGGCCTGCTTACAGTTTCATTTTGTCAATTCTACTCTGGTGATTGCTCAGTTTTCTCTGGTCATATGACTCAAGATTCTGTTATGTCCCTTATTCGTGAGGTGGTAGACCGGTCACCCCCAGACTTTTTTTAGCTATATGTTCTTCACTTCTGGCACTAGGTCAAAGTAGATCATGTGATGTGACGTTCCATATCAACATATTATACTGCCTCTTACGAAATAGTCCCAATAGTTATACATATTGTTGCCCTCAAATGATGCCTATTGTCGAGACCAGATAACCTTCAAAGTACTCGATGCAACTCAAATCCGAGCGTTTGAATAAATGATCTAAACCATACTCAAAGTGTGTGTGTGCCCAAGTTCTTTTACAGATTAATCCTTAGGTAAGCCAACTCAATGATTTTATTTCAAAGAATGGGATCGATGGGTCAAACCAACCTAGATGTCTTGATCATGCTCTGCAAATACTTCTCTGTACTCAATATGATATGGTTTTCTTTTCCTTTTCTTTCATCTCTTCTTTTCTTTCTTTATTTTTTTTTCAACATACCTATCCTTTAAGGTAGCATTTCTCCTCTTGGTGGTCCTAATACTCGCCCATGGGTAGCTTCACGCTTATCGGTTATAGGTGGTTTATATTTTCTTCTTTAGAGACTTTTCTTTGGTTTCCAACCATACCACATATTGTAACACAAGTAAGTCAGGATGGACATCTAAGTGAACAGTCATTCATCGACCCACACTCTCTTTAACTAGTCACCTCGCCGACTACTCAGGCTTTCACTGCTAAGATCCTATAATTAAGTGCTCGCGAGTCTAGTCGAGATCACCCACTCAAAATATCGGATGAGAGTACCTCTCGCACTTATCGTTTCTAAGGTTTCACCCTAAAGAAAACAATTTCATCATCGGACTAATGCTTAACTATTAAGGAAAAAACTCGAACAAGTAGGCAAAAATCAATGTCTTTATTATTAAAAATGTAGGATTGCAACCAAATAAACCAGGGAAATCATCTTCATCGTCTACATCATTGTCTTCTTCCTCAGCCTATGGTTCTTCACTACTGCCATCCGCTATCCCCATGCAAGAAGCTTGGTGGTTGAGAATTTGGAGGACAAAGGTTTCGGGTAGGCCGGAGTTGATCATGTAGGTGGGTGGTGGAATGGAGTGGTAGTTGGTTAGAAGATTTCTGTGTGTGTTGGGTTGTTCTTTTTCTGGGTCGGGTATTTTATGGGAGTCAATGAGGTCCTGGATCTCATGCCTAAGGCGGGGGCAGTTGTCGATTTCATGGCCTTTTTGCTGATGGAAGTAACAGTATAGGTTTAAGTCGAAGTAGTGTGGCACAGGGTTCAGAATTGGTCTAGGTTCTAAAGGTTTCAGAAGTACTTGTCTCTTCAGCTTTTCGAACACCCATGACAATGGTCTACCAAGATCGGAGAATCGCCTATTTTTTATGGTAGCGACCTCAGCAGTAGCGGGCTGAGTCTCAGAAGGCCCCCCAAAAGTCCTTCTATTCTGGCCATAGAACTTTCTGTTCTCAACTTCTTCCTCCTCAATATCCACAACAGTCTCCCTCAACTGTCGAAAATCACCAATCATAGAGGTCATCCTCCTCAGCTTTCCGTAAATAGATGGATTAGTACCCTTGATGATCATCTTGATCTGGTCCTTCTCTGAGGGCCGATTCTGCATCTTCAAAAGCTAACTCCTCCAACGATCTACATAATCCTTGAAGCTCTCCTCCGGCTTCTGTTTGCTATTTTCTAAGTCGCGAAGCAATAAGTCGATCTCCAAATTCATGACATACTATTTCAGAAAGGCCTCTGCTAACTCCCTCCAATCATCATTGAACTTCCTCTCCAGGCCGTGATACCACACCACAAGTGCCCCCTCAAATGACATCCCAAACATCTTCCGAACCTGACGCTTCGACAGACCTACCGAACTCATCACAAAAATATATTGTCGAAGATGGAACCTCAGATCCCCCTTCCCGTTGAACTTGACTATGTCGTTCATCTTGAACTGAGAAGGGAGGTGCTCCTCGAAATTCATTGCCTTGTAGTCTAGCAAATCCTCATGCTTACCCCTCATCTTACGGGTAACTGACTCTACCTGATCCCTGAGTTTCTGCAACTCGGCCTGAGACCCAGCTACCCTTCCCACTGTATACTCAGTCATGTCATCATCAAAAAAATGGATCTCATCACTCATCTTGTTCGGAGGCTCTTCACGCCTGACATTTTCATAGCTTCATCCCCCTCCTGCACGGGGCACTGCCATATTGGCCACAGCGGCGGTCAAAGCTTGCAACTGCTTGGTAATCTTAGTGAGACTAGTCTCCGGCTGATCCATACGAGATCCCTCGTTTTCTTATTCGCTCATGTTTGCTAACGGCCTTTTGACGAGTCTTCCCTCTTCCTTAACCCAACGGGTATCTATGGTGTCTTTTAAAACAACTAGTTAGCATGTATGCGTGCGATGCATGAAGTATATAAAATGCGTGAGTTGATCAAACAGAGTATATCCTTCTGATCGTCCGAACTTCGCAAGCCCATCAAGGTTTTCATACAAGTCGGCCCATTACCATTTTAAAGCATTCAATCATATTATTGCGATGTGCAAACTTGTCCCAGTTGAAAAAGGCCCAACATGTTTACACTTTCTTGATAACGTTTCTAAACAACTTCAAATGATAAGGGGCCCAAACACAAAGTGGCCCATCGGTATTTTAAAAGCTTTTGGCCCAATCGTCATAAGATACAAACTCGTCCCAGTTTAAATGGCCCAACAAGTTCACACCTCATGACAAAAAGTCCAAATGAATCCAAATGATGATGGTCCCAAATACAAGCATAAAAGGGTGGCTTCTATAAGTCATACAACTATGGTTCACATTCGGGTTTGTAGGGGTATAGACAAAGGCTCCCGTCGGCGAAGGATTGCCCACAACTAGGTCTCCCCACTCAAGGGTTCGAGCGATCAAGTGAGAGCACCCTTTTTTATACGCTACGGTATGTGCCAACGAGTGATGATATATGAATGACTGTCAAATGGATTCCTTATTGAAAATTCCCCAGAGGGAGGGTGGAGTGAACTCTCTTAAATACCCTTGCCTCTTAGGCTCTTATCACCTTGGTGACAGGAATAAAAATAGGTCCTCCAAATTAGTCCATCACGATAAGCTTCCAGTAAATGATTATCTAGGTGACTTCACAGCTTTTCTTTTCAGCTATAGAAAGGTAGTGAATGAAGGAAGACACCAAACCATTACCTAGCTCTAATAATGCCTTTGGTTAAAACCCTTGGACCTAACCCACTTGCAGACACAGTTAACTAAAGCGAAAATCACAAACATTACAAGATATTATTTCGGGGCCGATTCTCTATCTCTAGTGGAGTCGCCAGACTGTAGGACACATAAATCGGTGATGTTGTTCCAGGCTCGCGGCCCGGTTCGGAGTACAGAGTAGTCTGTGGGGGACTTAACTGGAGAATAAAGGAGTCGCCACCCAACGTGAACTGGGAAATAATTTAAGGCCGCAATCACCCCTCGCAAGGGAAGACCTCAAACCGTTGGGTTCGGAATGGTCCCTTACTTATGCCTCTTATAATGAACGGATTTAAGCGACAATATAACCAAGTCTATGCAACATACACACGCAAGAATAACCTACATCTAAGTTTACATACAACCTTTATCTAAGTTCGCATACAACCTATATCTAAGTTCGCATACAACCTATATCTAAGTTTGCATGCATAAAAGTAAATCGACATAACGATAAGCACACAATTTCATGAAATATTAAAAAAATAAATGTGGAAAGGTAAATAAACAATAACGGTAAAAGCATAAATATTAAAGAGAGATAACTAAGCATATGATGGGGAAAAGAATAACTAAGGAGACAAACATGCATAAAACATGATGAAGGAATATGTCCAGTGTGTGTTCGTGTAGCGTTCGTAAACGCGTTCGAACGGTAAACAGAATGCACGCATTCGAGTAACGTTTGATAACGCGTTCGAACGGGCTGAGGCAGAATGCATACGTTCGTGTGGCGTTTGATAACGCGTTCGAACGGGATCATAAAAATGACATCTATAATGTCATACACATGCACGAGTGTTTTCCCAAGCGGTATGTGGAGTTGTATCCCAAGTACAGACCGCACTACCGTCCATTCGGATTCGACTACAGAATTTACATCTGGGTTTCCATCCGATATACCACGAGGGATAGCACAAAATCATTCATCCAACAACAATAACATACATGAACCAACAATATGCATGTGAAGAAATACTAATAAATAATCGAAAAAGGTGACCGAGAGTAAATAAAAGGGTGCCCTCAGGTCTTACCTTTTAAGTCGCCCCTTGGAAGTGCGTTACGCGGCCGTCGGAAGGGTTAATGCTCCGCAACTTATCTGGTTCACTGTTTTCCTCGTTGCCTCGCTATTTTGGGCTGTTGTTTTCTCTATTTTTGCTGCTGTTTCTGGTCATTGTATTTGGTTATTGTTTGCGGTATTTAGGGGTTTCAGGGTGACTGTTTTGGGGCTGTTTAGCGGTGGTTAAAGACAATTTTTCAGTCTGTGTTTTGCGGTAGTGTAGGGCAGTTCAATGGCTGTGATTTGTGGTTTAAAGGTGCAGTTCAGGGGCTGTGATTTTCGGTGGTTTAAGGCAGTTTTTGGGTGCAGTTTTTCTTCGGTGGTTTGAGGGGTTTCAAGGCTGCAGGTTCACTACAATGCATGGGGCTTTTAGGGATGCAGTTTTTCCGGCAAGGGAGGGGTGTATTGGAGGCTATGTTTCACGGCAATGGAAGGCTATTCTTTTGGCTTTGGACCAAGTCTAACAGTTAAAAAATAGATTAATCGAGCAAACCCGAGGCTAAGAAAATGAATGAAATCTAGCAAGGTATTGAGTTTTCCCTTCCGACGTCCGTTTCCCGCAACTTCCGCAACTTAAAGGGTAGTGCCTCCATACGAGGCTCATCATCGGGGTTTCATGTAAAAATGCAAGTGTCTACAAGCTGCCTCCCCAGTTTAAGATGCCTGACATGGCCAAGTTCAATGAGAACAAAGATCTTAGGGTCCATCTTTGACAGTATGTTTTAGTGATGAGTTTAGTGGGTTTGTCAAAGCGGCAGATACATAAAATGTTTGGGATGTCACTAAAGGGGCGCCCGTAGTATGGTATCATGGCCTTGAGAGAAAAGTCAAGGATGACTGGAGGGCATTAGCGGAGGCCTTTTTGAACCAATATGTCACAGACCTGGAGATAGACTTGTCACTCCGTGACCTAGAAAACACCAAACAGAAGCCAGAGGAGAGCTTTAAAGATTATGTGGATCGCTGGAGAAGCCAGCTCTTGAATATGCAGAAACGGCCCTCGGAGAATAACCTGATTAAGATGATCATTAAAGGCACCAAGCCCTCCATTTATAATAAGCTGAGGAGAATGACCTCCATGATTAGTGACTTTCGACAGTTAAGAGAAACTGTCATGGATATCGAGGAAGAGGAAGCCGAGAACAGGAAGTTTTACCGCCATAATAGAAGGATCATCGGGGGGACTTTAGAGGCCAAGCTCGCTCCTGATGAGGTCGCTGCCATCGGAAACAGGCGATTCTCCAATTTGGGTAGACCTTTGTCAAAGGTGTTTGAAAAACCGAAGAAGCAAGGATTCCTGAAACCCCATAAGTCCGATGATGAAATTGATTGCTTTAGGGTGAAATCTTAGAAACGATGAGTTCTTGATGTACTTTTATCTGACATTTTGAGTATTTGATTTATCTAGACTCGTAAGCACTTAATTATAGGTTTTTAGCAGTGAAAACCAGAGTAGTTGGGAAGATGACTAATTGAAGAAATTGCAGGTTGATGAATGACCGTCTGCTTAGATGTCTATCCTGATTTTCTTGTGTTATGATATGTGGTATGGTTGAAGATAAAAGAAAAGTCTCTAAAGAAAAAAATATACCACCTATAACCGATAAGCGTGAAGCTACCCATGGGTGAGTATTAGGACCACCATGAGGAGAAATGCTACCTTAAAGGGTAGGTGTGTCAAAAAAAGAGACAAAGAAAAGAAAAAGAAAATCATACCATATTGAACACAGAGAAGCAATTACAGAGCATAATAGAGACATCTAGGTTGGTTTGACCCATCGATCCCAATTTTTAAAACAAAATCATTGAGTTGGCTTACCTAGGAATCAAGATGTAAATGAACCTTTGCAGACACACATTTTGAGTCTGGCTTGGATCATTTATTCAAAAACTCGAATTTGAGTACATTGAGTGCTTTGATAGTTCTCTGGTTTCATTAATGGGCATTCTTTAAGAATAAAATATTGTGTAACTATTCGGAGACAGCTTAAGTAAAAGATAGTACGAACCTGCAAAATAAGGAAAACTTTAGGCCTTCTGAAGATATAGACATTGGAAACGCAACATCGTCGGAAGGGTAGTATAAGAAAAATACAAGCCGAGAATAGCAGTAAACCCCTTAGGGAAAATGCATATTTTGGGAACCAGAAGACATGACTTTCAGTATCCCAAAAAGACGAGGTCGCCTTAAAAAAAAGGCATTATTCATCGTGACCCAGTGCAGGAGCGGAGAACATAAAGCTAAACCAGGTCTGGGGGTGACCAGTCTACCACCCCGCGAATAAGGGACACAACGGGCTCTTGAGCCATGAGACCAAAGGGAATTGAGCGATCACCATAGGAGAATTGACATAAGGAAACTATAAGCAGGCTCAGAGGGCGATAAAAGATTCTTATAAGCAAAAGGCACCGAGGGCTAAAAGGATTCTTAAAGGAGTGAAGAAAACCCATCGGAATAGGGAATTCATCCAAGCATACATACACACATGCATCCATGCATACATGCAAATATGACAAAGAAACCACATCATAGTAGGGAAAGCATACATGCACACATGCATACATGCATCCATGTAAATAGGACGAAAAAAACCCATCGGAATAGGGAATGCATCCAAGCATACATACACACATTCACCCATGCATATATGCAGATAGGACAAAGAAACCCTATCAGATTAAGGAAATCATACATGCACACATGCATACATGCATCCATGCAAATATGACAAAGAAACCCATCAGAGTAAGGAATACATCCTTGCATATATGCATACACGTCGCATACATACAATCTTTTGTTTTGTGTTCGCAGGCTTTGAAGAAAAAGAAAAAACAATGAGGACAAACAGAGAACAACCTCAGGAATGGGGACAAACAACTCCTCAGGAATGAGGATGAGCAAGCCAGGAATGGCACTCCGGGAATGGAGAATAACCTCGGGAATGAGGATAAGAAACTCGTCGGGAATGAGGACAAGTAAGCCGGGAATGGCTCTCCGAGAATGGAGAATAACCTCGGGAATGAGGATAAGAAACTCCTCGGGAATGAGGACGAGCAAGCCGGGAATGGCACTTCGGGAAGGGAGAATAACCTCGAGAATGAGGACAAGCAACTCCTCGGGAATGAGGACGAGCAAGCAGGGAATGGCACTCCGGGAATGGAAAATAACCTCGGGAATGAGGATAAAAACTCCTTGAGAATGAGGATGAGCAAGCCGGGAAATGGCACTCCGGGAATGGAGAACAACTTCGGGAACAAAACCCACTCGGTGGTTTGGAAACAAGACCTAAGGGTCAAAGTGCCTCGCCATCAACTCAACTCAGGAATGGTTCGGGAATGAACCATCTCACACCAGTAACCGTTCAGGAATGAACCATCTCACACCAGTAATGATTTGGGAATGAACCATCTCACACCAGTAACGGTTCAGGAATGAACCATCTCACACTCAGGAACAGTTCGGTAATGAATCTTAGAGATCACAGCATCTCACAGGGATGAACCCCAAGGGTCGCAGCACCTCGCTATCAAATTAACTTAGTTAAAAAATGAACCATCTCAAATCAGCTCAGTTTGGTAATGAATCCTAGAGATCACAGCATCTCGCAGGGATGAACCTCAGGGGTCACAGCACATCGCCACCAAATCATCTCAGTTTGGTAATGAATCCTAGAGATCACGGCATCTCGCAGAGATGAACCTCAGGGGTCGCAACACCTCGCCACCAAATCAGCTTAGTTCGGTAATGAATCATAGAGATCACAACAACTCGCAGGGATGAACCTCAGGGATCGTGGCACCTCGCCACCAAATCAGCTCAGTTCAGTAATGAATCCTAGAGATCACAGCATCTCGTAGGGATGAACCTCATGGTCGCAACACTTCGCAAAATCAGTAGAACAACAGGTAAGTCCGGCAACGACCGACGAACCAGGTAAGTAAAAATACATACATGACTTTGATAGGATTGTCACTGTCACACACTGCATAAGCCCCATCAAAGTGGGGACGACTGTAGGCACTGCATTTTTGCATAAGTCCGATGATGAGCCTCGTATGGAGGCACTACCTAAAAAGTTGCGGAAGTCATGGGAAATGAATGCTGGAAGGTAAAACCTCCAAAATTAACCCCTAATCGGATTCGGACTCACTAGCCCGCCTCGGATTCGTTTAGCCGCTGTTTCAAACCAGACCCTGCAACCCATGAAAGCCTACATGCCCAAAGTCTATCTACCCTCAAACCCAACCGGCACATCCATCACCAAGCCCACACGCCCAAGCCTTCCCAAATTAAAAAATCTCATGCAAAACACATGTGCAAAATTGATGAGTGGTATTTATATCACTATTTCCCACTCATTTACCTTAATATTTTGTATAGTTTCTTGAGTTTTGTGAACGTTTTGATGTGTTTTATTGTTATTTTGCAGATAAATAAAGTTTGGACAGCACTGGAGGCAATTTGGGGCAAAACCGGACAAAAATGCGTCAACAGGGTTATTTTCGTCTTTTGCGCGTCGCGACGCTGGAGCACAGCGCGCCGCGATGCCCAGCGTGAGCCGAATCTGCTAACATGCGCCTGGTCAACGGTCAACCATTTGAAGAAGTTTTGACTTTGCTAAAATGCGTCGTGCCACGTGTCACCATCACAGCCGATCTGCTAACGTGCGCCGTGCCACGTGTCATCATCATATGCTGCCGACACTCAGACTTGACACGTGTCGCCTCGTCATCAGCCATGTCAGCGGTCAACAAGTCAACCTTGCCACGTGTTGTGCCACATCATCAGCCACGTCAGCAGGTCAACCGAGTCAACTTGCCACGTCAGCCTCAGCCAATCAGAGCATGACACGTGTCGCCACGTGTCGCAATCCTATTGTGCCGACAAGTCAACAGTCAGCCGCCTCGCCACGTCAGCGCCACGTCATCGCCACGTCAGCATGACGTCATCAATGACGTCATCACAATAATTGAGAATTAGCCGCCTTGACACACGTGTCGTGTACAGTCAGCCGCCTTGCTACGTGTCGCCGTATCATTGTGCCACGTCGACAAATTGCGCGTCGCGACGCTGAGTGACTTGGCGTCGCGACGCGCGAACAGTCCTGAACAGTAAAAATTTTTGCTATAAATAAGCCGCGAATTTTCAGTTTTTAAGACACCTCTCTCTCTCTTAATTTCTCTCTCTAGAGAGAGTTTCTCTCTCTAGAATTTTTATTTTTATTTTTTTAGTTTTTTTTTTTTTTAGTTTTGTAAATTTTAATTACTTTTTGTAATAATAGTATTTAATTTTTACTTTTTACTTTTTTACAGTTTTTACTATTCACCATGTTGAAATAATTTCCTCAGCTAGGGTGAAAGGTATCTTCTTCTACTATTGCTATTTAGATTAATCTCCCTTAAAAATAATATATTCACTATTTAAAATATTGACTTAATAAGGGATACCGCTATATTGGTCGGTTGGTAATTTAATTTTAATCTGGTTTAACCTGACTAATCAAGGATACCGCCAGACTGGTCGGTTGGTAAATATTTTTGGTTCCGCCTTAATGGCTGGTTGGACTTAATTTGACTTAATCAGGATACCGCCAGACTGGTCGGTTGGTAAATTTAACACAAGTTTATATATATTTTATGGGAGATATCTAAATTAGTAGTAGTAAAAGTAATTCCTTTTACCTTAGCATTTTATTTTATTTTACTTTTCAGTATTTTTATTTTATGTATTTTATTTTTATAGTCCTAGTTATGTGTTAGTTAATTAGGGGTTGTGATGACTTTTAATATCACCATTTTATAAGGGATTATTTTATAGTTGGATAATTTAAAGGTTTATTTATTAAGTCTTAAGCTTAATGCTTCTTGTTGTCTGATCACCAATAAGATTGATATGGTAAATCTAAAATGAACTAGACATAGGGATTTTAGGTTTCAGCCTTAGACTTAATAACCCACGATCTTCCTTGAGGATAGATAACCCTTTAATAGATTTCCTTACAGGATAGGAATATACCTGTCGGGCGGGGGTAGCCATAATTGGAACTTAAACTTAATGAATCCAGATAATTTGGTTGACATAGACATATGGTTCAATTGGGTTATACTGGGTATTTGTAGTTGACCATCGGAAGAGGCTCTTACATAATTTAGTGTTCCAGGTTAGTAAACTGATTTATTACACAAACATAAAATAATCACTTCATCTTTTAAATGATATTAAAAGAATTCACAACCTTATATCTTTTTATCTGTATTTTCCTTAGTATTTTCTTTTATCTTTTTATTTATTTATTTAGCAAATCTCAATCAACCAAATCAATCAAGCAATCAATTACATTCTCCTTTTAATTAGATATTTGTAATTAAATAGATTCAATAATTAATAACAACAGTAGGAATTAAGTCCTCGTGGGATCGATATTTTTATACTACTTGAACGATACGTGCGTTTGCGTTATACGTGTGTGTTTACGCCGGTCAAGTTTTTGGCGCCGTTGCCGGGGACTTATATTTCTTGAGTGTTAATTTTGAAGCTATCTAATTTACTTGTATCTAATTTTCTTTATTTTTATCTGTAATTTTTATTTTCTTTCTTTTGATTTCAGGTGATTGAACAAATGGAACATTACTGGGAGATTGAAAGATTACGTGCTTTACAAGAAGATACACCCCAACATCTGGGAGCAACAGTCCGGTTTTCTGTGGCCTGTTGAACAGCCCAATGATTATCACTGGATGCCAGAACCAAGCAATACTACATTTGCTCAACATAATTCAATGTGGAGATGTGACATATGTAATGGTGACCACCCAAGCGATTATTGCGAATACAACTACCATCCAGGGTGGCAGAATTATCAAGATCCTTCATGGTACGAAGAACCATCACATTTCACAGAATCACATTTTCCATCTTATCCACCATCTTCCTTCGATCCTTATCAAGAACCAGAACCATCCGAGGAAGATCAATTGATTCACATGTTCAAAGAACAGACAGCTCGATTTGATGCACAATTTCAGAGTCAAACAGAATCCATACAGAGAATGACAGATCAGATCAGACAATTCACCGAAAACCAGAACTATATACCTCAAGAACCAGTTTCAAATGACACTGATGAAGCCTTCGAATACCAATCATTTCACAATGACACTTCAACAGAGGAGGAGGCTGAGCAGTATCAACAACCAGATGTATCAGTTCAGGAACTTGAACCGGCAAAGTCTCGATTTGATTTTTATTATTCAGATTCTGACGAGGATGAAGCTGAAACATTTGTACCAACTGCATCAAAAATTGAGGATAGAATTCTGTATCCTCAAAACGAAGATTGATGAATACTAAAAAGTGCATATTTATTAGACGATAAGTTAATCATTTACACTTATAGTTTCACTAAACCCCTTAAATTGACACATTTGTGTAAATATTTTAAAGTTTGCTTTGAGTGCTTTTACTGTGTTATTTTATGTTTTTGTCAGGAAAAATACTGCTCGGAAGCTCGACGGGACAAATCAGACGAAAAAAATATATTCTGCAAGCACGTCGTAAAATCTGCAAGCACGTCGTAAAATCTGCAAGCACGTCGTAAAATCTGCACACGTCGTAAATCGGCAAGCATATCGTAAAATCTGCAAGCACGTCGTGACACGTGGAACCTTTATGTCGCGACACGTGTCCCCAACGTGGCTTCACCATTCTCTGACACGTGTCCCCAACGTGGCTTCACCATTCTTTGACACGTGTCCTCAACATGCATTTGCTGGTCTGGGCGGCGAATTTGCCTATAAAAAGGAGCTTCCGGCATTAGAAATTTTCATACTTTCTTTCCTGATTCATCTGTAATCCTTGGAGAGAGAGTGTCTTGTTTGTTTACTTAAAGCTTTTTGTAATGTTTTTTTTTCTTTCAATAATAAAAGTATGAATATGTTTTATTACAAAATGAGTAGCTAATTTCTTTTCTGCTGGAGTAAGGGTGAAGCTTTTATAATGAGAACATAAATTAAACTCGCTTTTATTATAATAAATAAATTGAACTATAATGATTAAAACTTGATTTAAATCTAGATTAATTATTGACAATCTTTATACCGCCTTTATGGCTGGTTTTATCTTTATACCGCCTTTATGGCTGGTTTTATATGTCTACCGCCTTTATGGCTGGTTTTATATCTTTATTCCGCCTTTATGGCTGGTTTTATCTGTCTACCGCCTTTATGGCTGGTTCTATCTTTATACCGCCTATATGGCTGGTTTTATATCGATTTTGGCATAATTAAGTACCTTGGTAGGACTTGTTATAGACAAACGGTATCACCGCCTTTATGGCTGGTTTTCTATTTTTGGCATGCTTGGTACCTTGGTCGGACTAATTATTGACAGAAATGACTACCGCTTTTATGGCTGGTTCTTTAGTTGGCATAATTAATTCTTGTAATAAATTAAGTGGGTATAAAAAGACAATTTATAAATTATTATAAAGTGAGATTTATAAATGTTTAAAAGACTAAAAGTGGATCCCCTAACTCCAGCATTTCCTTATATTACTGTATTTCAACCTAAAATCCTCCAACTACTTCAACAAAGCAAACTTTTCATTCCCGTACTGTTAAATATTCTATGTTGCTAAATCTCTTCTCTGTGGATCGACCCCGGACTCACCGGGTTATTTTATTACTTCGACACTCTTATACTTGGGAGTAAAAGACCACTTTTCGAGCGTGTCAAAGATCTTGGAGATTCCATTTCACAAATGTTTGAAGAAGATCAACTTGAGCCAATCATTTCACCCGAATCAGAGGATGAAGACCTAATGTCTCACTCATCTTTTCATTCTCAGGTGGAGCAAGAAACAGAGCAAGTGGAGGAGCAAATGTCTGACCTTAATAAAAATCCAGAGCATTCAGTAAAAACATCGCTGTTTTGGGGAGTACAAATCAAAGATATCAACCAGAAGCTTGACAGAATGGAATTTCCATTCCAAGTCAAGCATCATATAAGACCTCCTGATTTTCTTTCTTTCTTTGCAGGAACCACTGAAACAACATGGAGTAAAAAGGTGGTACGAGCACTGAAAAAGACAAAATTATTTCTGCCACTTTACCGTTGGAAGAGACCCTTCAAAAGCAACGCTCACGGGATTGTCTTTAATCGGACATCCAAAATGACATTGAAACCTCCTTGACAAATAGATTTCAGTCACGTCTGGCTGAAGACGAAAAATTTAGCGCTAGCAGGGAGGCAACCCATGCAATTTGTTGTAATTTATTTTTCATATTTTGTGTGAACTTTTTAATTTTTTGTGTTAGTTTTGCAGGAAAAATTAAAAACGGAATTTTTCAGGACAAAAGAGGCCAGTACAAGCGGGATTTTCAAAATAAAAATTTGACAAAATCACGAAGATACAAAGTTGATCCAGGAGACGACCGAGTAAAAAAAAAACTTCTTAAGAGGCGTCCCTATGGATTTATCCGTCGCAAGACATGGTTTTGCCAAAAAAATAAAATAAAAAAAATAAAAAAAAATTTTCAGCGTCTCGACGCTGACACTCGAAATCAGAGACATAAGCAGAGGCATTGCAACCATCTCCTTTCACTCTTCATCTTCTTCATCCTCAACCACCGAGCCTTTGACTGAGTACCACCACTGCCAGCCACTCATTCGGTCAAGTCACAATCCGAGCAACACAACACCACAAGCTTCGCCGAACCCGCCACTGCCAAACCCTCATCGCCCAAACCGCAACCACTCACCGAGAACAAACAAAACCAAGACCCACGAGCCACCATCGCCGAGATCCACACCGTGAGCAACCACCGCGAGCCACCAAACACTTCCTTCGCTGAGCCTAAACCGAGCCTCAACAACCAAGACACCACTTCGTCGAGACCGAAACTAACGAAGCAAACCAGAGCCGTGACTCAACCGCGAGTCACCAAGCCACCATCATCAACCACACAAGCCATCACCACACCAAGCCGAGCCCACTGCCGTGTCTTGCCGTGACTGCCAAAGCCGACTTCCGCAAGCCGAGATACTCCAAAACCGACCCATCACCCTCACTACCGAGAACAACCACGCCCAAAACAACCAAGCAACCGAACCAATTGCTGAATCAGAAACTAAAATACGGTAATGATTTGATAAAAAAATTGATTTGGTAATTGGGTAAATTGAAAAATTGAATTGTGAATTGGTTGACTGTGGATTGGATTACAAAGTGTTGGATGGTTGAATTTGATTCGTAGTAATTGGGGGCGAAGAAATTGAGTTTGATATTTGGAGTTTGTTTGTGGCATTTGATAGATTTAGGTTGTGTTGGATAATCAAAAATTCAGGGGAGACTCTGTCTGAAAAATATCAAAGTTGGGATTTGATTGGTGATAATTTTTTAGGGTGAATTTTGGGGAAATTTTGAGTTTTTAGAGGTGATTCTGCCAAAATTTTTAATAAAATGGTCAAATAACAATCGTGGTAAGAATCGTAATTTGGGCATAAATCTTAATCGGTAATTTTTCCTGTAAAATTTCAGCTAACCAGGTACAACCTTCTAACTCTCCTTTTACTGTTTAAGACATTGGGGACAATGTCTCATTTAGGTTTGGGGGAGGGAATTAGTTGATTAATACTTTGTTTTTAGTTTGTATGTTGTTTTTATTTTTAGCTCAAAATTTTTTTTTTTTAAAAATACAAAAAAATTGAAAAATTTTCAAAAATTACAAAAATATTTTGCATTTTTTGTGTTTTTATTTTGACTAAAAAGGTGAAATTGGTAAAAGATAGCCGAGTAAGGAATTTCCACTCCTGAGACGTATCTCAAACCTATTTTGAAATAAGTTAATTTTTGTTTATTTCCTTTTGAATTATTTAATTTGTGAATTCTCCTTAACACTGACTAAAATGAATCTTCATATGTTCAGTTGACAGGTATTATGAACTTACATGGAAACATACGGACATGAGCTTAAATTGAAAAGTTTGTAATATTCCGTGCTATAGTTTAAATGGAGGAAGCATCTCAAATAGTGATGGAGTAAAAAAAAAAAAAAAAAAAAAAAAAACGTCCGAGATCCGAGTTATTAAGTCTGAGAGAGTCCACCACCGAGAGTCACCAGAAGCCAACCCACTGCCGTCCAACAACCAAAGACCAGAAATCCAAGCCAAAACCAACAGAGCCGAAAGACCCACCACTGCCAAAATCAGAATTTGAAGTAACGGTAATAATTTGATAAATTTGATTTGGTAATGGGTAAATTGATTTGGTAATTAGGATTGAATTGTGGTGTGTTTGATTTGTGAATTTTGAATTACGAAGGGTTGGATTGTGGATTAATTTGATTCGTAGTAATTGGGGGCGAAGAAATTGAGTTTGATATTTGGAGTTTGTTTGTGGCATTTGGTAGATTTAGGTTGTATTGGATAATCAAAAATTCAGGGGAGACTCTGTCGGATTTTTTTGAAAAATACCAAAGTTGGGATTTGATTGGTGATAATTTTTTAGGGTGAATTTTGGGGAAATTTTGAGTTTTTAGAGGTGATTCTGCCAAAATTTTTAATGAAAAATGGTCAAATAACAATCGTGGTAAGAACCGTAATTTGGGCATAAATCTTAATCGGTAATTTTTCTTATCGGTAATTTTTCCTGTAAAATTTCAACTAATCAGGTATGATTTTCTACACTCTTCTTCTACTTTTTAAGGCATTGGGGGCAATGTCTCATTTAGGTTTGGGGGTGAGGTATAGTTAATAGTACTTGTTTGTATTGTTGTTTTTTATTGTTAGTCAAAATTTTTCGAAAAATACAAAAAAATTGAAAATTTTTCAAAAATTACAAAATATTTTGCATTTTTGTGTTCTTATTTTGACTAAAAAGGTGGAATTGGTAAGAGATAGCCGAGTAAGGAATTTCGCTCCTGAGACGTATCTCAAACCTATTTCAAAAACAGTTAATTTTTGTTTATTTCCTTTTTAATTATTAATTTGTGAATTCTCCTTAAAACTAACTAAAATGAATCTTCTTATGTTCAGTTGACAGGTATTATGAACTTACATGGAAACATACGGACATGAGCTAAAATTGAAAAGTTTGTAATATTCAGTGCTATAGTTTAATTGGAGGAAACATCTCTAAATAGTGATGAAAAAAAAAAAAAAAAAAAAAAAAAAAAAAAAAAAAAACGTCCGAGATCCGAGTTATTAAGTCTGTAAGGGTATTTTAATACCTAGTGCCCTAAAACCAACTGGTTTGGGAGTCATTGGCCCAAAGCTCGTTACATGGATCGAAGATGCTGCAAAATATATATATATCTGAAGTCTGAGTAATTAAGTTCGTAGGGGTGTCTTAACACATGGTGCCCTAAAGCCAACTGGTTTGGGAGCCACCGACCCAAAGCTCGCTACATAGACGGAAGGTAGTGTATATAAATAAAAAATAGAGAAAAAATCAAAGAAAAAATCAGAAAAATCAGAAAATTATTCCATTGCTACACAAAGGTGTGAAATCTGATAGAACTTTAGGACAAAAATATTATTCTCTTATCAACTGCACTTATGACTGTTGTGGGCAAAAATTGAGTTGATTAATATTTTGTTGGCTGTGTATATGGAGAATGGTAAAAATAATCGGAGAATTTACTTATTCAGTAATTTAGAAAGAAACAAAACAACTAGTAACTTGGAGTAGAATTTTCACCTGATTAGTCACTAACTTTCTTTATTCTCTTTTCGCTTGTCTTTTTGCTTTTGTGTGCATTAGTTTTACTAACTTTTTACTTTTGTAAAATGTTTGTGGGTATCATTGCTGTAAACCCTCACGAGACTACACTCGTCCACTAGGGACACCTAGGGGTTTAAAGGCTTGTTGCATATGCTAAATACAACCGTGATCCCTACGAAAGTGGCTTAGTTAAATTTTGTTATGTTATTTTTATTTTGCTCGAGGACTAGCAAAATGTTAGGTTTGGGGGTGTGATGAGTGATATTTATATCACTATTTTCCACTCATTTAACTTAATATTTGGTATAGTTTCTTGAGTTTTATGAACGTTTTGATGTGTTTTATTGTTATCTTGCAGATAAATAAAGTTTGGACAGCACTGGAGGCAATTTGGGGCAAAACCGGACAAAAATGTGCGTCAACAGGGATATTTTCATCTTCTGCGCGTCGCGACGCCGGAACACAGCGCGCCGCGACGCCCAACGTGAGCCGGATTTGCTAACATGCGCCTGGTCAACGGTCAACAATTTGAGAAGTTTTGACTTTGCTAAAATGCGCCGTGCCACTGTCACCATCACAGTCGATCTGCTAACATGCGCCGTGACACGTGTCATCATCATATGCTGCCGACACTCAGACTTGACACGTGTCGCCTCGTCATCAGCCATGTCAGCGGTCAACAAGTCAACCTTGCCACGTGTCGTGCCACATCATCAGCCACGTCACCAGGTCAACCGAGTCAACTTGCCACGTCAGCCTCAGCCAATCAGAGCATGACACGTGTCGCCACGTGTCGCAATCCTATTATGCCGACAAGTCAACAGTCAGCCGCCTCGCCACGTCAGCGCCACGTCATCGCCACGTCAGCATGACGTCATCAATGACGTCATCACAATAATTGAGAATTAGCCGCCTTGACACGTGTCGCATGTACAGTCAGCCGCCTTGCTACGTGTCGCCTTCTCATTGTGCCACGTCGATGAATCCAGCGTCGCGACGCGCAGCTCCTTGGCGTCGCGACGCGCGAACAGTGCCCGAACAGTAAAATATTTTGCTATAAATAGAGTGCGAATTTTCAGTTTTTAGTACACCTTTATCTCACTTCTTCTATGTAATTAGGAGTGTTTCTCTCTCTAAATTTCTTTAATTTATTTTTTTGTAAATTTAATTACGTTCTGTAATAATAATTACTTTCTTCTTTATTTTACAGTTTTTACTATTCACTATGCGGAGGTAACTTCCTATGCTAGGGTGAAAGGTAATATTTTACTATTGCTATTTAGATTAATCTCCCTTAAAAATAATATATTTACTATTTAAAATTCTGATTAATAAAGGAATACCGCTATATTGGTCGGTTGGTAATTTAATTTTAATCTGTTTTAAACCTGACTAATCAAGGATACCGCCAAACTGGTCGGTTGGTAAATTTATTTTTGGTTCCGCCTTAATGGCTGGTTGGACTTAATTTGACTTAATCAGGATACCGCCAGACTGGTCGGTTGGTAAATTTAACACAAGTTTATATATTATTTTATGGGAGATATCTAAATTAGTAGTAGTAAAAGTATTCCTTTTACCTTAGCATTTTATTTTATTTTATTGTAATTTACTTTTCAGCTTTTATTTTATGCTTTTTACTTTTATGAATTTACTAGTCCTAGTTATGTGTTAGTTTTCTGAGGTTGTGATGACTTTTAATATCACCGGTTTATAAGGGATTATTTTATAGTTGGGTAATTTAAAGGTTTATTTATTAAATCTTAAGCTTAATGCTTCTTGTTGTCTGATCACCAATAAGATTGATATGGTAAATCTAAATTGAACTAGACATAGGGATTTTAGCTTTCAGCCTTAGACTTAATAGCCCACGATCTTCCTTGAGGATAGATAACCCTTTAATAGATTTCCTTACAGGATAGGAATATACCTGTCAGGCGGGGGTAGCCATAATTGGAACTTAAACTTAATGAATCCAGGTAATGTGGTTGACATAGGAATATGGTTCAATTGGGTTATATTGGGTATTTGTAATTGACCATCGGAAGAGGCTTTTACATAATTTAGTGTTCCAGGTTAGTAAACTGATTTATTACACAAACATAAAATAATCACTTCATCTTTAAAATGATATTAAAAGAAATCACAACCCTAGATCTTTGTGTATTTTGTTATTTTCCTTAGTATTTTCTTTTATCTTTTTATTATTTATTTATAACCACTTTCAACCAATCAAACAATCATTCTCTTCTCCCTTTAATTAGATATTTGTAATTAAATAGATTCAATAATTAATAACAACAGTAGGAATTAAGTCCTCGTGGGATCGATATTTTTATACTACTGAACGATACGTGCGCTTGCGTTATACGTGTGTGTTTACGCCGGTCAAGTTTTTGGCGCCGTTGCATTATGGCTAAATAACATAATAAAAACTTGACCGGCGTAAACACACACGTATAACGCAAGCGCACGTATCGTTTAAGTAGTATAAAAATATCGATCCCACGAGGACTTAATTCCTATTGTTGTTATTAATTATTGAATCTATTTAATTACAAATATCTAATTAAAGGGAGAAGAGAATGATTGTTTGATTGGTTGAAAGTGGTTATAAATAATAATAAAAAGATAAAAGAAAATACTAAGGAAAATACAAAATACACAAAGATCTAGGTTGTGATTTCTTTTAATATCATTTTAAAGATGAAGTGATTATTTTATGTTTGTGTAATAAATCAGTTTACTAACCTGGAACACTAAATTATGTAAAAGCCTCTTCCGATGGTCAATTACAAATACCCAGTATAACCCAATTGAACCATATTCCTATGTCAACCACATTACCTGGATTCATTAAGTTTAAGTTCCAATTATGGCTACCCCCGCCTGACAGGTATATTCCTATCCTGTAAGGAAATCTATTAAAGGGTTATATATCCTCAAGGAAGATCGTGGGCTATTAAGTCTAAGGCTGAAACCTAAAATCCCTATGTCTAGTTCATTTTAGATTTACCATATCAATCTTATTGGTGATCAGACAACAAGAAGCATTAAGCTTAAGATTTAATATAACCTTTAAATTACCCAACTATAAAATAATCCCTTATAAACCGGTGATATTAAAAGTCATCACAACCTCAGAAAACTAACACATAACTAGGACTAGTAAATTCATAAAAGTAAAAGACATAAATAAAAGCTGAAAAGTAAATTACAATAAAATAAAATAAAATGCTAAGGTAAAAGGAATTACTTTTACTACTACTAATTTAGATATCTCCCATAAAATAATATATAAACTTGTGTTAAATTTACCAACCGACCAGTCTGGCGGTATCCTGATTAAGTCAAATTAAGTCCAACCAGCCATTAAGGCGGAACCAAAAATAAATTACCAACCGACCAGTTTGGCGGTATCCTTGATTAGTCAGGTTTAAAACAGATTAAAATTAAATTACCAACCGACCAATATAGCGGTATTCCTTATTAAGTCAATATTTTAAATAGTTAATATATTATTTTTAAGGGAGATTAGTCTAAATAGTACACCTAAAAGAATTACCTTTCACCCTAGCTGAAAAAGTTACTTCAACATGGTGAATAGTAAAACTGTAAAAAGTAAAAAGTAAAAATTAATTTACTATTATTACAAAAAGTAATTAAAATAAATTACAAACTAAAAAATAAAAAAAAAAATTAAAATATTTTTAGAGAGAGAAACTCTCTCTAGAGAGAGAAATCAAGAGAGAGAAAGGTGTACTAAAAACTGAAAATTCGCGGCCTATTTATAGCAAAAATTTTTACTGTTCAGGAACTGTTCGCGCGTCGCGACGCTCGCGAAGGAGCTGCGCGTCGCGACGCTCAATTTGTCGACGTGGCACAATGATACGGCGACACGTAGCAAGGCGGCTGACTGTACATGCGACACGTGTCAAGGCGCTAATCTCAATTATTGTGATGACGTCATTGATGACGTCATGCTGACGTGGCGATGACGTGGCGCTGACGTGGCGAGGCGGCTGACTGTTGACTTGTCGGCACAATAGGATTGCGACACGTGGCGACACGTGTCATGCTCTGATTGGCTGAGGCTGACGTGGCAAGTTGACTCGGTTGACCTGCTGACGTGGCTGATGATGTGGCACGACACGTGGCAAGGTTGACTTGTTGACCGATAATGTGGCTGATGACGAGGCGACACGTGTCAAGTCTGAGTGTCGGCAGCATATGATGATGACACGTGGCACGGCGCATTTTAGCAGATCGGCTATGATGGTGACACGTGGCACGGCGCATTTTAGCAAAGTCAAAACTTCTCAAATTGTTGACCGTTGACCAGGCGCACGTTAGCAGATTCGGCTCACGCTGGGCGTCGCGGCGCGCAGTGTTCCAGCGTCGCGACGCGCAAAAGACTAAAATATCCCTGTTGACGCATTTTTGTCCGGTTTTGCCCCAAATTGCCTCCAGTGCTGTCCAAACTTTATTTATCTGCAAAATAACAATAAAACACATCAAAACATTCACAAAACTCAAGAAACTATACAAAATATTAAGTTAAATGAGTGGGAAATAGTGATATAATATTAATTTTCTGTTGGTTTGAACCTGATAATAAAGGAATACCGCTATATTGGTCGGTTGGTAAATTTATTTTGGTACCGCCTTTATGGCTGGATTATGGACAAATATTACCACCTATATGGCTGGTTGGACTTAATTTGACTTAATCAGGATACCGTCAGATTGGTCGGTTGGTAAAATATTATCACAAGTTTAATATTTATTTTATGGGAGATATCTAAATTAGTAGTAGTAAAAGTAATTCCTTTTGCCTTAGCATTTTTATTTTCATTGTAATTTACTTTAAGCATTTAATTCACCGCAATTACTTTTCAGCATTTTCATTTTATGTCTTTTAAGTTTTTACTAGCCCTAGCTATGTGTCATAACTAAGTTAGTAATCTAGGGTTGTGATGAAATCCAATATCACCGGTTTATAAGGGTTAAATTATAATTTGGGTTAATATAAAGATTTATTTATCCTTCAAAATCACCTTTCAATTTAAAGAGATTGTGAATCCCATCCTCACCAAAATTACAAAAATTCTTTCCCTAAATAAATTAAGAAAATATATCTCATATTTGTGTGATTTATTTCCAAGACTAGGGAATCTCTTGGCATTATAAAAAGACAACCAAAAACCAAACCCTAGGGGGACCTTTCTTACACCTTGAGAGATTCACATGGCAAATCAAAAAAAAACCTAAGCTATTTCTCTCTTCTCACATCACACTTTCAAACACCCACCAACCGAAATAACCAGCAACAAAAGCCTCATCACTCATGGAAAGGGAACAAAACAAGCAACAAAACCTAAACACCGCACACTCTAGAACATAAAAAAAAAAAAGACAGCCAACACACAAAACCCTAGCCTTTAACTGACACAACAACCCACTGACCGACACACACACTTACACTTCAACCGAACAAAACAGTATAGGCAGCGTGAAAAAAAATACCCAAAGCCTGCCCTCCACCAGCAGCGTGAACAAACAACAACCAAAGTCAGCCTAAGCAGCCCTTCACCTCGGCTCACACTTAGAAACACACACACACACACGTGAAACAGTGAGCAAAAGCCCTTATTACCGAACAAATATCAGTCCCGAAACATTCCCCTAAACCACCGAAAACCAGTCCGAAAACACTCCCCTAAACCAGTGAAAACAACAGTCCAAAAATAGCAAACAGCAGCCAGAATAGTGAACCAGTAAACCAGAAAAACAGTGAAGCTTTGATCCTTCCGGTGACATCCCAACGCACTCCCAAGAAGCGACTTAAAAGGTAAGACCTTAGGGCACCCTTTTACTATATTTATTTAGCTGTTCCGGACACGGCGTGCTTGGTTGGACGTGAAATATGTCCAACCGGGCATGCGAGATCCCACACTAAAATCGGCCAAGTCTCTTGGTCGCATCTCCTTTATTTTATTTCACTATTTATTTTTCTTTTGATGTTCCGTTATTTATTTTCGTTTGTCTTTTGTTCATGTTCGGCTATATTACTTCGTATCCACTTTCATGACTACTTACATTGGATTAAAGGTCACCTCTTTGAAGGAAATGCCTGAGGGCACCTTTTACCATATTTATTTTGTGGTCCTGGACGCTGCATGTTTGGTTAGACGTGAAATATGTCCAACCGGGCATGCGAGATCCCACACTAAAAATCGGCCAAGTCTCTTGGTCGCATCTCATTTCTTTTATTTCGTTATTTATTTTTCTTTTGATGTTCTGTTATTTATTTTCATTTGTCTTTTGTTCATGTTCGGCTATATTACTTCGTATCCACTTTCATGACTACTTACATTGGATTAAAGGTCATCCATTTATGGGAAATGCCTGAGGGCACACTTTACCATATTTATTTCATAGTCCTGGATGCTGCATGTTTGGTTAGACGTGAAATATGTCCAACTAGGCATGCGAGATACCACACTAAAATCGGCCTAGTCTCTTGGTCGCATCTCCTTTTTTTTATTTCGTCATTTATTTTTCTTTTGATGTTCCATTATTTATTTCTGCCATTTTTTTTTTATGTATTCATCCCACTTTATTATTTCACTCTTATCCATGCTCATGTCTTGCCGCATCACTTCACGTTTACTTTCATGTTTGCATTGTGTCAATGATTGAGTGTTCTCTCTTGCGGTATATCGGATGGAAACCCAGACATAAATTATGTAGCCGAATCCGAATGGACAGTAGTGCAGTCTGTACTTGGGATACAACTCCACGTACCGCTCGGGAACATTCACGCATGTGTTTATGTTATTATAGATGCCATTTCTGCCTTATCTCGTTCGAACGCTTTCCCGAATGCTATGCACTTACTTATTTACGCTTTTACTGTTATTATATTTTACATTATTGTACTTCCTCATTTAATATGCTTTTGGAATTATGCATTCGCTTTCATTTATATTTACATTTATGGGTGTGCAAATTTATGTGTTTATTTGAAGTATCTTGCATGTGCGGCATAAGACTTGGTTATACCATTGTGTGAACCCGTCCATTATACTGGCATAAGTAAGGGACAATTCTAAACCCAACGATTTGAGGTCTTCCCTTTCCAGGGGTGAGTGCGGCCTTAAATCATTTCCCAGTTCACACTGGGTGGTGACTCATTTATTCTCTGGTTTAGTCCCCCACGGGCTACTCCGTACTCTCTACGGGCTGCGAGCCCAATAGTGTCGTGGTCGCCGAGCATTATAGGCATAGCGATAAACCCCGCTTCGTTCCTACAGATAGTAAGAGCATAGAGCAAAGACCTAGAAAATAGCCTGTGAGAGTGAACCATCACCAGTCACAGTAGTACAACATAAAGCCAATTGATAAGACAGGAAATACAAAGCAGTAAGAAAGACCAGTATCTATGGTAACAGAGATAACAAGAATTTAAAGACAACGATGCATATGAAAACCTCGGCATAATTAAAGAATGTTGTGAAAACCTCAAGACTTAGAGTAGTCGGTGCAGACCCCATTAGAATGAACGATGACTCTTCTGTTCAATAACTCCGACCCTAATAAGTGTGTAGACACCCAACTAGACCATCGTTGGACTTAAACAGTTAACAGAAACTTATACTTTCAAATGTCTAAAGAAATCGTGTATTCACCCCAATTTAGAGCCCAACGATAAGATGAATAAGTAAATAAGAACATTGGACAAGATAAATAGATTATGTGACAGCCAAACCCAGAAGCTAAACAAGACCTAGAGAAAAATCAGAAAATTATAATATATTGAATGAGACAGAGTAGTTTGTAGTTATAATAAGTTTAGCTAAATACATAAGGGATAACTAGATATATAGTAGGACGTAAAAACTTTCAAGGAAGTAAAGGGTCAAAGGATTAAGGGAATAAGTAAGCACCACATAGCAACACATGAGTAAAGTATCCAACTTATATAAGTTTCCCACCATACAAAAAAGAATGGATTAGTAAGAATGTATTACCAAAGCTAAAGATACAGTAGTAATATCATAAATAGTTGTAAATGTGGAGTTTCCAAGGGAGGGGTGACCTGATAGGGTTAAAGAATCAGGATAAGGAGGAAAGCCAAGTAACAAAGCAAAATTTAGTAAGGAACTTTAACAGATGAGGTATGGTAGGAGTTTGAGAGAGTATGAACCTTATGTAAGTTTTTAGTAAAAGGTAGTAAAACCAATAGCCAGAGAATGAGTATGGGTAAAGTTGAAAGAGATAGTTCAGATGGTTGTTAACAAAAGAACCTAAGTTGGGAGTTAACACTAGATATGCAGCAAAGAGAGTCTTAAGCTCATAGATAAGCGGCACACACAACTACAGCACGGGTAACTAGTGAGAACACCGCAACTAGAAAACTCTAGGACAAACCCCACCCTCCCAACCCTCGTCAGACGACATCGACAAGATAGACCTCGAAGCTCTCCTTAAGACACTCCTAGGAACAAATAAATGCTTAATGGAAGAATACGGGAACATAAAATCTTTCTATATAGTACAAGAGCAGAATAGAAAAAGAAAATAACTCTATGCAAGGAGAATTAGAAGAGAATTTGTCTAGTTGGAACGATGAAGAGGTAAAGTATTAGAATACCATAAATAAGAATATAGAAGAATAACATTAGACATGGAAAGAGACATGTAAAGATAACATCTTTCTGGTAAGGAAACATGGACATAGATTGCAAAAGTCCGAAGCATAAAATAAAGCGGAAAAGAAGATAGAAGACAAGAAAATACTTGGAGATAGGACTGTCCTAGTAAAACGATAATGGAAAAGATATTAAATAGATAATGATAAAGGTACACAAATACAAGAATAAACTTTACAAAGTTAAGATTAGTAGTAGTACGAGATAGTAGATTTTATAAATGACGAAATAAGACTGAAATTTTATCTGATAGTAACAAAAGAAATGTCTTAAGTACAAATAATGAGTTCCTATGATGTGTAATAAAAAAGAATGTAACAAGGAATGGATTTATTGAGGAACAACATGGAGATACCCAAAGGAACTAAAGGGTGAATATATTAATAACTTAAGAAATAAACTATAAAAATACGAAGGTTAAGAAACAAGGCAGTACAAAGGAAGGACAATCAGATTTATCTTAGCAAGGAATATAAAGATGAAGACAACATAATATAGAGGATGAAACCCATAAGTAATTGGAAGTCAGCAATAAGAAATAGACAGTTAAGTAGTCAAACTAAGAGAATAAAACCTAGTTCAAACTGAGCAAGTAGAACTGGAAGCGTATTGGGACTAGTGTTTCTATTTGCAATAAGGAGTATCTTTGTTTATGACTGTTTCAAGTTATGATGGACATAAAAGAACCCTAACCCTAAGAGACAAAAATCACCTTTTAGCATAAGAAGGCGTTGGATAAAAAAAGATTGAGGATGCACTCAGAAAGACCATTAAGGGAGTTGTAATAAATAAAGGAAGTGAAGAACTTGAGATATACTTAAGAACAAGCAATATTTAAGAGTTGGTAATAACCTAGCAAGAGAAATAAAAGATGAAAAACAAGCAATTATTGTAGAACAACCATAGATAGATCCATATTAGCATGAATATAACTAAATCATTTGAGATTCTATAAGTTGGATATACTTTCGTGAAGACAAGTACAAAATGAATAGTTATCCAAAAAGTCTTAATAGAAGTATTAAGTCTTTAAGAGAAGAAAGAATAAGTGGAAGACAATTATAGAGTGTCAGATAGATACCAGTTTAAGAAAAAAAAAAGAGTTCAGAACTTAAGAAACAAGGTTATATCGTGCTACGTTCTCAGAATTTACAGTACCAAGCTCAGTATTAGAAAGGATTCGATGACGAATCCTGTTTAAGAGGGGGAGAATTTGTAACGATCGATAATCTCGACGACCGGTGATCTCGATTACTATTTCATTTTGGGAAGAATATTATATTATATAAATTATTTTTTGAATGCTTATACACTCATGACACGACTTGGGAGACAATCGGTAAATTCGTCGAGATCCCGATACGAGAGGGTACGATGTTCCACTCCAGATAACTCATGGTATTTGGGCCATAACATTCTCATACGAACTCCAATTTTTATAAATTTTATATTTCCCGAAAGCTAAGATCGAGACCTACAACTTTCACGTTAAACATATTTCTATATTCGAAGGGGAAATAGGTTAAAAATACAGAATCAAAATTTAGATGAATAATAACTCGGACCTATCTAGATAATTCTTCAAGTTTCTACATAATTCTTTGCAAAATAAAAATTACAAAAGGACCCTAGTATAAAACGATGGATACTTGATAAGTAAAGAAAGTGATTGTTGAAGTTAAGAACCCAGATTTTTAAAGTTTTAAAGGGTTAGTTAAATTAAGGATATTGAAATTTAAAAAAATTATTTGAAGTTGATAAATTGATGTAGAACATGTGAATTTGAAGTTCAATTGATTAGTTTGTGCAATAATTTTATTATGGAAGTGTTTGTGGTGCTTTTGGTGTAAGATGAACCTTGAAAACAAGCACAAAATCCTGGAAAACTGGTTCGCGTCGCGACACGCACTGGAAAAATGGCAGGATGATTCTGGAATGTTGAGCGTCGCGACGCGTGACCTAAAACCATCCCAAATCAATTTTAAACTAGTCTGGTTTCACCCTAGCATGTAGGAGACCACCCTAAGGGTATCGTATCAACTCATATATATATATATATATATATATATATATATATATTACATCTTAATATAAGTATGATACCTATCAGAGTGATAGTAACCACTTAAATAAGTAAATTTAGCCTGATTTTGTAGTACGTTTCTTAGTCCATTTCTAATCTAATTTATCAAATGTAGATCATCGCAGGAATCATAATTTTCTTCGGCAAAGTAATCAGTACCAGTCAAATTCTAAACTGCTGAGTGGACACACTTTTTCTTAAGTTGATTTTACTTTATGATGGTTTTAAATATCATACTTATATTTTTTGCATTTAGGGCGTTAGCCAAGTTTGTTTTGCATTATATTTTTTTTTAGCATGTTTTGAGAAATGATTTAGAAAAGAAATGTTTTCAAATTATAGTCTTATATTTTTGAGGCATGTGGGAAAAATCCACCTCAATATGCAACTTGATACGACATGGAATTGATGGATGACATGTGCACATGTATAGGACTGGGGGACGACGATATGTAATACCCCCAGATCTTAGTTCAGGACTAGGGATGACATATGCCCGTAGTGTTGGGTTTCTAGGTTAGTCCCAAGATCATTAAGAATAGAAACATGTGTGAATACTCATAAGAAGTATGGCGGAATCATACTTACAAAGATCGGCTTTTGCGATGCGAGGAACAACAAAAATCTTAAAGCTTTTCCTCCATGAAGCTCACGGTTTTTGGCCTCCATTTTGTGCTCCATTTTGAATCTTCAAGCTCCAAGCTTTGGGTAAGGATTCGATGCCCATGGGTGGGTTTCCCTATCACCTTTGGATGACTCTTAATGTGTGCTAGCACCTTGGAAATTTTGCCACAAAATTCCCTATTTGCTTCATCTTGTTCTCGGTTTTTGAGAATAAAGAAAGAAGAAATTGGCCCAAGGCCGTGAGAGTGAGAAGAAGGAAAGAGAGAATGAGTTTTATCAAGTGTTGGTTTTGATTTCTAAAATCAATTAAAATGATATACAAAAATTTTGTAAATGCCTTTCAAAAAGTCAACAAAATTTGGAGCCAAAATTGCAATAAATGCCTACAACAACTCACATCACTATTCACATCAATCAATGATGACAAGCATCACTTCACTCAAAGTGATGTGACTTCCATCACTTGATTGACTAGTGATTTGACGCTTGATGTGACTTGTGGGTCGCACTTGAATTTGAAATACGAGTGGGCCCGCAAACACTCTCGGGCTTGGGTTTGTTAATTCCGAATTAACGAATTTTCTGTTGCCACGTAATTAAATCAAATTTAATTAAATAAATATGCCTAGCAAAATTACTATTCACGTCGCTAGCGAATTAATTCTAAATTAACTCGTTTGCTCGAATTAAAATCAAATTTTAATTCCGCGTCGAAATCCAATTTCGTATAATATATCAAATATATTATTTTATCGATTAATTCCAAATTAATCGTTCTCTCTCTTTAAATAATATTTTATCCCAGATAAAATATCTCCGTAATTAATCCTAGATTAATTTTCTCTCTCTTATAATTAATCCGAGATTAATAAAGTGCGAGTCATACGTCATCGGTGAATCTTCGGGAAGCGACCCATGAGATCCCCGGATATGTTGGCAGTAATCCGGTCGTCGGACTATCCGAACACGTACGTACCTAGTACTACGTTTTTACGATTTACAAGACATGGTTGGCTTCTAGCAAAGCACCGTGCCTACCCAATTCTCCAGAAATATTCTTAAAGGAATATGTAATCTATATCAGGCGTAGTATACGTAGTATTGTGTATTGCGATCCAGTATCGGATGTCACGTGCAAGGCCTGGTGCTGGAATTGTGTCTACCCCGTATGAAGCACATATCAGATCTCTGGTAACTAGTCTTTATAATCAGATAAACATGACCTAGTCATAATATCCCGATAGCTGCAGCATAAAAGAGCACCAGTTCTGTTTCCTACGTGATCATCATCTCCACTATGACTGAAGTGATACTTCCGTCTTGACATCACACCCAATACACTACGATTCTAAATATACCTAGAAGAGGCGTACACATAACATGTTAAAGCCTTGGACGACCAAAACCAAAGTATATTGATTGTCGCAAGTATTATCGGTGCAAGTCTCAGGTTAAGACCAAATATACCTACCTTGATTCGGACTTCCATAGACACATAGTCATACTACCAATGGAATTCCGAGGGGTCTATCCAGAGCGAAGCTGTTCCCATACCATCGGTAAACACAACCTCCTATTACACTTGCATGAGTATCCAATACCCAAATATATGAGAACTATGTCGTTATGCTCCCACAACGCGCACAAGTGTAATACTAGTCTTTTATGCATTATCGATGTCCAATCTCGATAATACTCCGACTAGGGATATTTAATTATAAACCTTCATGGATTGATACTGTCTCATATCATCTCAATCCGGAACTAATCATAAGGACCTTCTATCATTTATATATCTTGGTAATCTAATTACAAATGATAAAAGGGCAATTTCCTTTGTCACATAGTAAATTTGTACAACAACACCATGATATGTACAAATAGTGATGCTATGGGTCATAATTGTCCAACAATCTCCCACTTGGCCTATAGCCAATCACTCAAGTGTCCTACACCCGAACTATGTACGGTTCGCTCAAACTTCTGCTGAATAAATGCTTTCGTCAGTGGATTTGCAGTGTTATCATCTGATGCGATTTATTCGATCATCACATCGCCACGATGTATGATCCGAACGAATCAGATGAATATTTGAAGTATATATCTGGATCGTTGATGAGACCATTAATTCTTTAGCCTGTGCTGTAGCCTAGCTCAGCTGCTAACATAACTACTTCTAATCTAATTAGGATTATTATCGATCCAAAAGGCTTATATTGCTGCCTCAGCTGCAGTAATATTCCGCTTTTGTTGTTTATTCGGTAACAGTATCTTGCTTGGAAGATTTCCATCTCACTGTTCCATTATTCAAACTGTATAGTACCGTTACTACGACTTATAGTCATTTTTATCGGTTAGGAAACTTGCAGCAATGAACCCAGTCACTTTAAGTTCTCCTTCTCCATAGTATAAGAAATCATCCTTAGTTCATCTAAGATACTAAAAGATGTTATTAACATCAATCCAGTGACTATCACTTGGATTGGCCTGATTGTGACTCCATATGCTCAAAGCATATGAGACACCAGGTCGCGTACATTTATTTCAATGTACGAGTTCTCGGAGAGTGCCAACAACCTTTAGATCTGTCCCAGTGGATCCTTATTCCTAGAATAAAGGTTGTCTCTCCAAAGAATTCTACGGAGAATTTTAATGAAAGCCAAGATTTCACCGACTGTATTATGGGAATATCAGTTCTAAGAAATGATCTATCATCATTATATAGGACATTTATTGTCAGTGCGCTCCCACTAACCTCCTTATATACACAAGAATCATTTTCATTTTGAATTAAATCATACAACATTATGATTACATCAAAATGATAGTTCCAAGAACTCTATGCTTGCTTCAATCCATAAATAGATCGAATTAACTTGCAAACCTTGTTTGCTCGTTTTGGTATGACAAAACCGCCAGGATGTTGTAAACATCCTCCAAAAGGTTTCCTTTTAAGGAAATCGATTTTGACGTTCAGCTGCCATATTTCATAAATGAAACATGCAGCATAAGCAAGCATTATCCAAATGGATTTAACCATGGCAACGAGTAAAAGGTTTCGTCGTAATCGACACAATGTTGATAACGATACCTTTTTGCTACAAGCCTAGCTTAGTACGTTGGTATGTTGCCTTCCATCTATGTTTTCCTTGAAGACTTATATAGTACCAATAGGCACAATGCCTTCCGGTACAACAACCAGTATCCAAACATAGTTGGTATACATGGAATCCATTTCAGACTTCATGGCACTTTGCCATAATAGGGAGTCGATACCTTGTATCACTTCCTCATACGTAGTCAGTTCGTGTTCCTCAATAAGATTAACATCTTTACGAGGTGAGATCAGAAACTCATACCCTAGGTTTTTTTCTGACTCTCTCCGACTTACGCGGTTCTTATGTATTCGAAGATCAATGGTATAGTTTCATCATTGATGAAATATTTGTGTTCCATTAAGGAATCAGCGCCTGGAACAGTATTACTCCGATTTTCATCGAGTTTTACTTTCCTCCCACTTACCACTGCATATAGGTATTCCTCTTAGGAAAACCGCATGGTGAGCAACAATTACATTATTTTCGTGTGAGTTGTACAAGTACTATACTTTGGTTACCCTAGGATAACCTACAAATCAGGCACTTATCCGATTTGGGTTCTAGTTTGGTATCATCCAAACATATGCCTAGCATACCCAAATCTTCAGGAATGAGAAAACCCGATTTCTTTCCTTTCATATCTAATATGAAGTCTGTCAAACAGATTTTCATGGAACCTTATTCAAAATAAGTTTTCACTGTTTAAAGCTATCCCTTGAAGGAAATGGTAGCTCAGAGCGACTCATGATTAACCTTATCATGTCCAACAAAATTTGGTTTCTCGGTTCGGACACATCGTCAAATTGACGTGTTCCGGGAGGAGTCCTCATTGAAAGAATACTATACTCTTTCAAGTATTTGAGAAACTTATTGCTTAAGTATTTTCATCACGGTTCAATTATGATGTTTTAATATTTTAGTCGATTTGTTTGTTTACTTCATGTTGAAACTCTTTGAATTAATCAAAAGTTTCCGATTTGTGTTTCAAAAGAAACACATAACCATAACGCGATGCCACATCCGTAGAGGTTACGAAGTGTTCATATCCACCTCTAGCCTAGCTAGACATGGGCTCACTTATGTCACTATGAACGAGGGCTAATAGATCGGTGGCACTTACACTTTTACCAAGTAAAAGGTGTTTTAGGCACTTTGCCTATTAAACTAGATTCGTAGATATTATTTGAATGGAATCAAATCAGTCCTAGTATTCACTCTTCAAAAGTGTGGATATACGAGTCTTGTTTAATGTGTCCTAGACAACAATGCCACAAATAAGTCTCATCTGATCAAATCATTTTGAGTTATTTATTTGTCCTGTTATACGTTTGAGATTCATTTATATTCAAAATATAAATATTATTATTCACGTCTAATGTGTTTATCTCAATATCATCTTTATAAAATAAAACACTTTAGTGTTCTAGAATATAAAGGTATACCCATAACGGGTTAAACCCTGATATAGAGATAATGTTTCTAGTCAAACTAGTTGCATTCTAACAGTTTCCTAATTTAAGTACATACCCGAAGGGTAGTTCCTAAACTTAGGTATCTACTGTTAAAACAGCGACTTTCGTCCTGTTTCTGACTCGCAGATAAATCTCAACTGAAGTCAGTATCCTGTTTTTTTTTCAGCAGATTCTGCACACCAGTATGTATATTTATGTACCACATCCAGTATCTAAAATCCAATTTTAAAATTAGTAGTGAACATGTTTATGACAAACATATTTGAAGTCGGACCATTGCCCGTCTTCAATTCCTTCATGTCTGCCTTGTCCATACGGCAATCACGCTTCAGTGACCCCGTTTGCCACAGTTTAGGCATATATTTTGGGATATGTCATTTGTCTTCCCAGAAGATTATAATGATTTTTGCCTTTGCCTCTTTTCCACACCCCAGAAGCCTTTGGCCAAGCCTTGGCCTTCTGGGATGTCGAAGTAAGATGAGCCTTGCGCTTCTTGCCCTATTGCAAACTCTGGCTTTGTCTCCTTGAGTATAGCCATTAACTCTCCAAGAGTTTTCTATTGCAATTTTTTACTTCTAAGATCTAAGGATAGATCTATGAAGATCCTTCAATTTCAATATCATATTATAAGGATCTAATTCCTTAGTTCTGACTAAGAAATTAAGGAGTCTTTGCGGCAAGCATAACGGATTAAGCACTAAAGTTATCATTTATATTGAGGGGAATAGGTGAGACGAGAAATACAAAGAGTCAAGAGGTAATAGGCTGGACACGCAGGTCCAATTTAATAAATTCTAAATTTATTACAACAATTTCCAAAATTGCCCTCACCCATCTAATATCCATCCGATATACATTATTCATACATCGCATCCATGTATTCACACAAAGCATGTTATCAATCAATCTAATCCAATTAATTAATCTGAAATTAATGACCATCCAATGTTCATACAACGATTTGATTTTGCGCGAGTCCGACTCGTTTTACGAATAAGTACTCAAAGTATGAATTCTCAAATTATATTAAACTACAGCATTAAATCCAATTTAATTTGTATTTAATACTAATTCTATATTTAATTCTAAATTAAATAATTACACTTTTTAATGTGCCTTTACGACTTAGATTCCAAATTTAATCGTTACGGGTCTCAAAGCCCAATTAACATCCAATGTCAATTTAATTAAAGTCCAATGGGCTTTCAATTAATTTCTTAAGGCATTGACTTTTGGTCAATATGGGTCAAACCCAAATACCAAAGCCCATTTAAGGAATCACCCTTATTTGCCAAGAAACCAATTTAGGCCCATTAGGCCCAATTAAAATTAAAGGTCCATTTAATTATATTTGGACTTACGGATATGGTTTTGGGCCCAATTGGATCCAACCAATTAGCCTAAACCAAACTTGGCCCAACCAAGCCCATTAAGCCCAAATACAACTTTACAAGCCCAATTAATTAATTCCAAAATTCCCAATTTCACAATTAAATTAATTAAAGTGTATAGCCATAATTAATTAACTAAATTAATATTTCCAAAACACCAATTTACTCAATTAATTATGCTAATCATCATCAACTTACGTCCAACACAATTGAATCAAAAAATCAATTCATTTTCCATGCTTAATGGTCACGGCATTTAGGGAATTTTTGTCCAATTCCAAATTCAATCCAATTAAATCTCAAATTAAAATTTCCCAAGTCTTTCAAACTCATCCAATGATTCAAAAAATAAAAAATTCCATGAAATTAAGGCACCTATAGTTTCGGCCAAGCCAAACATTTTGGGGAAAAATTGATCCAATCCAATTTTCATCAAATTGATCATGCATAACACCATGTTATCATCATTCAAACATATATCAACAATCAATTTCATCAAAACATGCTCAAATCATTTTTACCCAATTTTACCCTGATTCCAATTTCATGTTTAACCAATGCTCAAGATACCATTGTTGGGTTTCTAGGTTAGTCCCAAGATCATTAAGCATAGAAACATGTGTGAATTATCATAAGAAGTATGGCGGAATCATACTTACAAAGATCGATTTTGCGATGCGATGAACAACAAAAATCGTCAAGCTTTTCCTCCATGAAGCTCACGGTTTTTTGCCTCCATTTTGAATCTTCAAGCTCCAAGCTTTGGGTAAGGATTCCATGCCCATGAGTGGGTTTCCCTATCATCTTTGGATGACTACTAATGTGTGCTAGCACCTTGGAAATTTTTCCACAAAATGCCCTATTTGCTTCATCTTATTCTCGGCTTTGGAGAAGAAAGAAAGAAGAAATTGGCCCAAGGCCGTGAGAGTGAGAAGAAGGAAAGAGAGAATGAGTTGTTATCAAGTGTTGGTTGTTTGATTTCTAAACTCAATTAAAATGATATACAAAAATTTTGTAAATGCCTTTCAAAAAGTCGACAAAATTTGGAGCCAAAATGGCAATAAATGCCTACAACAACTCACATCACTATTCACATCAATCAATGATGACAAGCATCACTTCACTCAAAGTGATGTGACTTCCATCACTTGATTGACTAGTGATTTGACGCTTAATGTTATTTATGGGCCGCACTTGAATTCGAAATGCCAGTGGGCCCGCAAACACTCCCGGGCTCGGGTTCGCTAATTCCGAATTAATGAATTTTCCTTTGCGACGTAATTAAATCAAATTTAATTAAATAATTATGCCTAGCAAAATTACTATTCACATCGCTAGCGAATTAATTCTAAATTAACTCGTTTGCCCGAATTAAAATCAAATTTTAATTCCGTGTGGAAATCCAATTTCGTATAATATATCGAATATATTATTTTATCGATTAATTCCAAATTAATCGTTCTCTCTCTTTAAATAATATTTTATCCCAGATAAAATATCTCCGTAATTAATCCTAGATTAATTTTCTCTCTCTTATAATTAATCCCAGATTAATAAAGTGCGAGTCATACGTCATCGGTGAATCTTCGGGAAGCGACCCATGAGATCCCCGGATATGTTGGCAGTAAATCCGGTCGTCGGACTATCCGAATACGTACGTACCTAGTACTACATTTTTACTGATTTACAAGACATGGTTGGCTTCTAGCAAAGCACCGTGCCTACCCAATTCTCCAGAAATATTCTTAAAGGAATATGTAATCTATAAAGGAATATTGCGATCTAGTATCGGATGTCACGTGCAAGGCCTGGTGCTGGAATTGTGTCTGCCCCGTATGAAGCACATATCAGATCTCTGGTAACTAGTCTCTATAATCGGATAAACATGACCTAGTCATAATATCCCGATAGCTGCAGCATAAAAAACACCAGTTTCATATCCTACGTGATCATCATCTCCACTATGACTGAAGTGATACTTCCGTCTTGACATCACACCCAATACACTACGATTCTCAATATACCCAGAAGAGGCGTACACAGAACATGTTAAAGCCCTGGACGACCAAAACCAAAGTATATTGATTGTCGCAAGTATTAGCGGTGCAAGTCTCAATTTAAGACCAAATACACCTACCCTGATTCGGACTTCCATAGACACATAGTCATACTACCAATGAAATTCTGAGGGGTCTATCCAGAGCGAAGCTGTTCCCGTACCATCGTTAAACACAACCTCATATTACACTTGCATGAGTATCCAATACCCAAATATATGAGAACTATGTCGTTATGCTCCCACAACGCGCACAAGTGTAATACTAGTCTTTTACGCATTATCCATGTCCAATCTCGATAATACTCTGACTATGGATATTTAATGATTAAACCTTCATGGATTGATATTGTCTCATATTATCTCAATCCGGAACTAATCATAAGAACCTTCTATCATTTATATATCTTGGTAATCTAATTACAAATGATAAAAGGGCAATTTCCTTTGTCACATAGTTAATTTTTACAACAACACCATGATCTGTACAAATAGTGATGCTATGGGTCATAATTGTCCAACACGTAGATCATAGTTTCAGAGCTTGGATGGTAGCATAGAACTGCACCCCCAGTTCTGGTTCGGTGGCTTGGGGGACGGCGATACGTAACGCCCCAAGACCACTAGTTTCAGGGACAGAAGTGGCATGCTTTGGGGGACGGCGATACGTAACGCCCCAAAGTTATGGGTTTGCACTCCTGACTCTAGTTAGGCGTATGGGGGGACGGCGATACGTAATGCCCCCATACGTCAGGTTTTTCATAGACAGATATCAGTTTTAAGAAAACAGTTTTTCAGACACAGAATTACAGAAACAGTTTTCAGAAACTGATACTTCAGAAATAGCTTTCAGAATAGACATTCCAGATACATGTTTTCAGAATCAGTTTTTCAAAAGTAAACTTTAGAAAAGTTTTCCAGAAAGAAAGTGGTTTCAGATTAATATAAGAGATTTCAAGAAGATGATTTGAGATGAATATGATTTTAGAACCATGGATCCTTCAAAAGCAGTTTTTGTATTTACTTTTAAATCGTCCACTCACTTAGATCGTTCAAACGATCTAACCCCCCACTCCCAGTGTTTAGTTTTGTAGGTTCATGGAGGAAACACTTGGGAGGATGGATACTGATGGCAGTTACTAGGGATTTGGTCCACCAAGTCAAGTAAGTGATTAAGTCCAGTTCAGTCAGAGTCAGAGAATGTCATATAACATATATGTTATACAGTAATGGTCACATATATACTACATTATTGAAGTTATTGTCAGTGTTGAAATGCTTATTTAAACAGAGTATTTAGTATTAAGAGCATTATGCATACATGGTTAATGAGTTAGGTCATGGTCCCATACATGAGTTTATATATATATATATATAAGAAAAGAATAGCAGTTATCAGAAGTTAGAGGCTTATGGGGATAGTACGGCCTATCCCTTGCCGGTAGCATCTCCCGGATCGGGGATGTTACAAAGATGATATCAGAGCATGGTCTAGGGAGTCAGTGACTACAGTGGGTAGAGTGCTGGGGTTCGGTATACGCAGTATGTCTGAGATACCCGTATACAAGGAACTACCTCTCCAGTATCCGATCCTCAAGTATGTCCTCAAGCTCCATAAACAGGTTAGTAAGCATTCACAATGCTATCTAAGTTGCTTTCCAATAAGTAACCCTAATTATCATCCTCTTCGGACAGCATGTGGTATTTGGGCTGTAAACTTTTCATATGAACTTTGATTTTGATGAATTTTATATCGCCGGAAATCTAAGACGAATATCTACAACTTTCATGTTAGATATTTTTCTACATTTTGAGGGGAACTAGGACGAATATGGCCATTTATCAAGGATATTTGTGCAATAACGTGAATGAAGAGTGAAAAAATAAATTCCCATTTTGGATCCACAGCCCATAGTTTTCTCACTTGGGTCCATTAATTATTAATGGCCCAATGACTCTAAAATATCCTACAAGTCCCTAGATTTCTCTAGAATGGACCAAATTAATCAAGAAGAGCAATTAAAGTTACTAGCCCCTAGTATAAAGGATGACTATTCATTCATCCTCAAGTATTTGGAGAAAGGGGAAGGAAACGTGAGAGAAGAAGGAAGAGAGAGAGAGAGAGAGAGAAGAAAAAGAGATGAAAGTCATTTTCTCATCAAAGGTAATGAGGGAACAAATGTAAAAGCAACCTACAACAAGTCAAGAAGAGAAGTAACAAGCTTGGAAGACTTGAAGGATGAAGGAAAAATCAAATGAATAAGGTAAGAGTAACTTCATTCAAGAATGTGTATTTTTGGATGTTGGTATGTAGCTATGGATGATAAATAGTGTGGAGTTGGTATTATAATGGTGTAAAATTAATTATGGAGGATGATTTGTGCTTTAGAAAACCCTAGGATCTACTTAAAATTTGGGATTAATTTCAGTTTGTATTTTGTACATGGAGTTGTGTTATTGTTCTGTTAAAACTCATGGGAACTATGGCTGAATTAAGTGGATTAAATAGAGCAATGAGTTTGCGAGAATAGGCAGTGATTTCAATTCCAGTGCAATTTGGACAGATTCTCATACATTATTTATAAATTGAGTTTTAGGTCTCCAATCGATAAACTGTAAAATTCTACCGAAACTAGACTCATTAAGGATTAACCTATTAAAAGTTCAGAATTTTTTGATATTGGATGAATTTATGGAAAATTACAAAATTGGACTGCCCTGTTTTAGGGTCTGATTCTTTTAAATTCTGAACAACGCCTAGATAATCGGTTATCACTCGAGTTTTAGAAAATAAAATTAAGATCCTTAAAAATTCACTTAAATTAGACACATAAGAGAGTAAAATATCCAAAAAAACATAATTTTTGGACTTAAGATGAGACCGGACCGAATTTTTAAAGTCGGGCTATTTGCTGCCCCTGTGCCCAGTTTTTTCAATTGCGCAGCCCCTGATCTTCAATCCATAACTTGAGTTATATAAATCAAAATCATGGTCCGTAAAAGCCAACATAGAATACACACATAACATAGTATTATATTAAAATTTCAGCTCCAAATTCAATCCCGATTAAGCACACCGAATTTTTAAATCAGTGTTGATGCACTGAAAGTTTCTGGAAAGAGGGCAGAATATGGAGTTTTGCGAAGTAGCTTGTGAGATCCTCAAACGAGCATAGTAAAAATTATTAGACCTCCTTAAAATGTTAGTAACATATCAAGGATGAGTTATCATGAATAACGAACAAATTTTATTAAGTAAGGATATAATTCGCAACTTTGGTACTAACGAATTTTGCTAATTCCAGATTATCACCAGGAGGTGCGGTCCCGCCACCATCGCAAGGCATCATCAGCAAGTTCCAAATCTGTGAGTGGATACTTGTTTTACGTTTTTGACTTATGTTTTAAATTTCTTTTCAAGTTTTGAAGTTTTAAATTAATGAAGAATATGCATGATGATTATATGTTTCCGTCTCAGCGCTTGTTTACTGTTTTATGATTTCTGAATGATTTATATGTTTCCGCTGAGATGATCGATTGATGATATGTTTCCGCCCTAAAGCTTGTTACATATTTTTTTTATGTTGTTATGACTCATCATATGTTTCCACCGGAGTGCTTGTTAGGGTCTCGACCTATAACAACCCGTGATATTTTAGCGAGATCGCGTAAGTTTCATTTTCCGCGTGTGGGGTCGCGTCGAACGCAAGGTCAATTTTAGTGTATTATGTGGACTTTTTCAAGAAATTAATTAGAAGACGATAATAATTAAACTAGAAGGATTAAAAATTGGAATTACTTATTAAACAAAATAAATGAATCTAGATAAATCTAGATAATACAACACATACCTAATATATTTTATTTATGCATTTATTACACACTTAAGTATTATATATATATATATATATATACACACACACGTGGAGGGGGGCATATATTTTACACACACACGTTTTGAATAGAGACACACACACAACAGTTCAATTCATGCAACAACAAAAAAACCAAAGAGAGACAGAAAGAGCGAGAGGAATCGAGAAGAAATAAGTAAAACGGAGAAGAGGAAGAGTGAAACAGAGAGAAGCCGAAGAAGAAGAATACAGCAGAACATAATGGAGAGAGAACAAAGAGATCGAGAGAAAGATTGAGGGGAAATAGTGAAAGACCAAGAGAGGGAATAAAATCAGTGAAGGGAAAGAAAGATAGGTAGTGCGCGAGAAAAAGAGGAACGTCCAGATATGGTTTTGGTCGCCGGTAAGTCTCTGGCGTGTTCAAGTCGCCGGATTCGGAAAGAGAAGCAATTGAGTAAGTATACTGTGTGATGATATTCCTTGAATTCGAATATGATAAGAAATTAAATAATTAGAGATTAGGACAATTAAAAACGGGTTATATTGAATTGAATTTTTGGTTGTATGTAATTGAAAGAAACAATTAATCAAGAATCTGAGTTTGAGGGGGGAGAACCGAGGGAAACCCTAGAAATTGGGGGAAAATATGGTGGTGAATGGATTAAGTTTAATTCTGGCAGTAAGGGATTAGTCTTTCAGCTTGTTGAATTGTACATAGTTAATGTGTTAATGAATTATGTAAAAGGGTAATTCAATTGATTTTATCTTTTTAAATTGAAAGAAAAGAAATGGATTGAAGAAGAAGATGAAGAACCGGTAGATTTTTAGAATAGAAATTGGGGAAGCTTTGGTTATTAACCCTATAAACTGGGGAAATTATTTTAGATGTATATCTGGATTTTTAATAAGAAATTTGGTGAAACTTTTATAATTAAATGTACATATAATTCGGAAATGGAGTAACAGTAACAGTGAGGATTTATGGAGTTCTTTCACACAAGTTGCATTGCTCCCTACTCGTTATTGGAAAAGAAGAGAACATTAATAGTAACTTCAGTTTTTATGGAACTGTTTTGGAATTAGTGTTATTGTTCTGCTGTCAATTAGATTGTGCCAGTTAGTTGTGTTGCTAAGGTAAGTTGTGTACGTAGAAACTATGGAATCAGTTACACGAAAGTTTATGAAATCTAAGGCTGAGATAAAAGGAGAGAAGATTATTTACAACTAAAGTTGATAATATAACTTAAAATTTAGAATTAGAAACTTAGAGGTGGATTTGAGATATTACTTTCCCAGTTGCTTTATATTAGGATGGTGAAATTTTATGGATAAAATAAGAATATTTAGTATAAATCGATAATTTTGAAAGATGGATGAATGATTACTTATGTGAAAATGTAAATGAGTTACGAGTAACACGAGTAACTGGATACAATGTTTAAAAATACGGTGCGGCGCCTCGAGGCGGCCGGCCATTGAGGCGCGAGGCGGGCCGCCTCGAGGCGGCGAGGCGGGCGCCTCAATGCGGAAATAGGGAAAATAATAAAAAATACATTAATTTCTTCATAATTCATAGTATGTTAAAAAAACTATTGATAAGTAATCCAAATTACATTACTTTCTTCATTGAGCAACATTTTATAAACAGAAACATTAATTTCTTTCGACATTTTACTGAAAAACCATAAACAGAAACATTGAGCAACATTTCAATTCAGCAACATTGAGCAACATTTCAATTCAGCAACATAAACAAGTCAATTCTTACACTTCAATTCAGCAACATTTCAGCAGGTTTTACATCCAACCAAGTCAATTTATAAACTATTCAATTCTTACACTTACAATATACCAATTCACTTCAATTCAGTAACATTTCAGCAGGTTTTACATCCAACCAAGTCAATTCTTACAATTCAATTCTTACACTTACAGTATACCAATTCACTTCAATTCAGCAACATTTCAGCAGGTTTTACATCCAACCAAGTCAATTCTTACAATTCAATTCTTACACTTACAGTATACCAATTCACTTCAATTCAGCAACATTTCAGCAGGTTTTTTTTTCATTTTGCAGGAAGTATGATATGCTTCTATTATATGCTTCATTGCTTATACGTGATATTATCCAAAGCACAGATAAAAAAAAAACATCAAATGAGCAACAATTCAAAAACATCAAATGCCGAGAGAGTGAAGAACCCTAAGTGGCGACTGGCGAGAGATTGAACACAAAGCAAAAAAGAACCCTAAATTCGAATCAGAAGCTAATTGTTACCTCAAATCAGAACCTTCGCCGAGAGTGTGAGGGATTCCGAGAGAGAAGAACCCTAAATTCGAGAGAGAGGAGAAGCTAATCTGCCGAGAGAGAGGAGAAGAAAATTGGAACCCTAAATTCGAGAGAGAGGAGAAGCTAATCTGCCGATTCTGGGTGAAGAAAATTGGAACCCTAAATTCGAGAGAGAGGAGAAGCTAATCTGCGAGAGAGAGGAGAAGAAAATTGGAACCCTAAATTCGATTTTGGGTTTTTATTTTTTTTTTTCATTTTGAGACTTGAAACGACGACGTTTTGGAAGCCCAAAACGTCGTCGTTTCAAGTAAAAAAAATAAAATAAAAAAAAATATCTCAATCGTGTGAGGCGGCCGCCTCATGCCGCCTCACGCCGATTCTGAATGAGGCGGCCTGAGGCGGCCGCCTCACACGAAGAAGGCGCCCGCCTCAAAAAATCCGCGTAAAGCGGGCGCCTCAGCGCGCCGTCGCCGCGAGGCGGCGAGGCGGCGCCTCGAGGCGGCCGCTTTACGCGGATTTTTAAACACTGACTGGATAAGTGATTTTTCTTATATTATAGTTGAAACCTGGATTCTATGTTAGTTATTATGTTGAGTTTGACCTTGATAATGAAAATTTATCTGGAATATTGCCTATGTGAATTGGAATGGTTATATATAGATTTATAGTTATGGAAGCTATTAAGTAAAATTAAATGATGAAGTTATTGTTAAAATGAGATCATGAGCAAAATATGGTTTGCAAATTAATTAATGAGTAGTTAAGTATATTATAAATTTTGATGTAATACAAATAATTGAAAGGAAGATAAAGATATGGTGCGTGTGTTCTATTAGAATTTGCATATGACAGTAAACACATGTGTAAGGTGGATTGATGTAATTTTAACAGCATGTATGTATTGAGCTTGACCATGATAAATAAGTATGTAGAATATAAATACTTATAGAATGAAAGCATGAAAGGAGTAGAATTTAGATGTCATTAATTTAAAGATATGCATGGACATCTGCATGTGCATATATGATAATATAAAAATAAGCATATACGGAAGCATGGCTAGGGTAAGAGAAAACATAAGAAATGAATATGCATTTATGTGTGTTATCATTTTCAGAAGAATTGAGTTGAAGTTAAGAATGAATTCGAAACTTAAATAGTTTTAAGGAAAAAGTTTCAGATGTTTTTGAAATAAATATTTTTAGAAAGCGTTTTTACAGTTTTTGAGATACAGTATATGGTTTTATGTTTTTCGGGACATGAGATAAAAACTCACCCCAGTATGTAACTTGATACAGCTTGGAATTGACGGATATTATGGAATTGATGGATACTATGGAATTGACGGATTTATATACATGTGCACATGTGGAGGACTGGGGGGACGCCCCTAGGTCCTCAGCGCTCAGATGGTACATTCCTTGGCGGAGATGCGCCTACGGGCGCAGATGCACAATTCAGATTTTGGTTTTCGGAAAAAGGATTTCAGATTTCAGTTTTCAGAAAAAGAGTTTAGAAAGCGATTTTAGAGAGAAATACAAGAAAGAGTTTTCAGTTTTCAGTTTTCAGATTCTCAGTAAACAGTTTTCAGAAACAAGATTTTAGAAATAGTTTCCAGAAACCAGATATTCAAAGCATGATTTTAGAAAGATTAGTTTTATTAAGAGATTTTCAAACAGAGTTTCAGAAAGCAGTTTTTCAGAAAGCAGTTTTTCAGAAAAGGTTTTTCAAAAAGTATTTTCCAAAGATATGGCATAATTAAAGATCAGTATAGCTTATAGGTTAAGCATATAAGTCATAGTTAATATATGAGATGCATATAGTTAACATTGAAGCATGATAGCATGATTACATCTATGTGATTATGATTGATACCTGTGTTATTATATGGTTACATAGAAGAAAAATTTGTAAGATACTAGCGTATGACAACATGATTACATATACATATATGGTGTTATTGAGTTGAAAATAAGAAATTTGCAAAGGCGTGTATTTATAGCATTTAAGCTTAATAAGTTCGAATATGAATATATGAAATTACAGATGTAAGTACATTAGTTTGCATATGTTTATGATATTGTGATAATTTGTTATGTAAGTGAATTTATTTACCTGCGTGTGAAATATATTAATGACAGAATTAGTATATAGAATATAGATAGTTAAAGACGAATGTTTAATAGAAAGAATATTATATAAATCCGATTTGATGATATTTCAATGAAATATAAGAAAGGTTAGTATGATAAATAACCAAACTAGTTTAGGAAAGAATAAGTAGTTAAGTATTGAGATATCAGAGTAGCGCAGAAGAAACATGATGGAGACTGACTTAATAGATAGGGATGTAATAATTTGATGAGTATATTTTAAATACATGTGTTTGACGCTCAAGGAATGAACATAGTTACTTACTGAGTCATTATGACTCACACCACCACAGTTTGTTAGTTTTGCAGGTTGGTGACCTGATCGGTCAACCACAGACACCAGAGCTTGAGGAGCCGAATAGCAGCGTTGCAGTCAGCCAGTCACCAGGGCTTGGGGGAAATAAAGAGTAGTAATTTATGTTTTAGTTTGTATAAGTTGTAACGTGCTTGAGCACGAGTTTATTTTAGAAAAGTTTTCGTATATACGTATTTTCGGGCACAAAGCCCTTGTTGTATTATGTCTGCATCGTATTTTAGTTTGGCCCTTAGATTGCATTAATGTTGAGATACTGGCCTGAGGCTGAGATTTTATTTTCAGGTTGTAAATGGATGCTGGTTTTAGGCAACATCATGCCGAAATTTTTCTAGAATCAGAGGTTATGGAGACGGGATTAGCCTGTCTCCTGCCGGTAGCATCCTGGCTTAGGCGGGATATTACAATGATGGTATTAGTGTGAGAAAATTATGACCCATAACGTCATTATTTTTAAAAGACGACGTGGTTTTTGTACAAATTAATTATGTAGCAATGGAAATTGCATTTTATCATTTTGTAATTTGATTACTTAAATATATAAATGATAAAAGTACTTATGATTAGTTCTGGATTATAAAATATGAGACAGTATCAATCCATAAAGGTTTAATCATTAAATATCCCTAGTCGTAGTATTATCAAGACTGGACATCGATAATGCGGAATAGACTAGTATTGCAGTTGTGCGTGTTATGGGAGCATAACGACATAGTTCTCATATATTTAAGTATTGGATACTTATGCAAGTGTGATAGGAGGTTGTGTTTACCGATGGTACGGAAACAGCTTCGCTCTGGATAGACCCCGCGGAATCCCATTGGTAGTATGACTATGTGTCTATGGGAGTCCGCATCAGGGTTGGTGTATTTGGTCTTAACATGAGACTTGCATCGTAAGTACTTGCGATAATCAATACACTTTGGTTTTGGTTATCCAGGACTTTAACAGGTTCTGTGTACGCCTCTTCTTGGTTTATTGAGAATTGTAGTGTATTGGGTGTGATGTCAAGATTGAAGTATCACTTCAGTCATATGGAGATGATGATCACGCAGGGATACAGAACTGGTACTCTAAATGGTTGCAACCATCGGGATAATATGACATGGTCATGATTATCCGATTAAAGAGACTAGTTGTTTGTAGTCTGATATATGCTTCGTTCGAGACATACATTATTCCAGCCTCAGGCCTTGCATGTGACATCCGATACTGGATCGCAATACGCAATACTACGTATACTACGCCAGACATAGATTATATATTCCATTAAGAATATTTCTGGAGAATTGGGTAGGCACGGTGTTTTGCTAGAAGCCAACCATGTCTCGTAAATCGGTAAAAACGTAGTACGAGGTACGTACGTGTTTGGATAGTCTGACGACCGGATTTACTGCCAACATATCCAGGGATCTCTTGGGTCACTTCCCGAAGATTCACTGATGACGTATGATTCGAGCATAATTAATCTGGGCTTAATTACGGAGAGATTTTATCTGGGATAAAATACTATTTGAAGAGAGAGAACGATTAATTTGGAATTAATCGATAAAATAATATATTCGGGCTAACGAATTAATTTAGAATTAATTCGCGAGCGACATGAATAGTAATTTTGCTAGGCATAATTATTTAATTAAATTTGATTTGATTACGTCGCAACGGAATATTCGTTAATTCGGAATTAACGAACCCGAGCCCGGAATGTGTTTGTGGGCCCACTCGCATTTTGATTAAAGTGCGGCCCACAAGTCACATCGCACGTCACATCGCTTGTCGCTTTAGTGATGGAAGTCATGTCACCTTTTTGTGATTGACAACCAGTTACTATTCATGATGGTGGTAGATGAAGGCATTGAATGCCATTTTCCCTCCAATTTTCTTTATTTTTTTTTTTTGGAAAAAGGATATACCAAATTGTGTGAATGACTTTAGTAATTGTTTTAGAAACAAAAACACAAGTCTTTCACTCTCTCTCTCCCTCACGGTTTTGGAACCAAAACTCACTCCCAATTTTTCTTCTTTGGCCGAAAATATCAAAGGAAGAAGATGTGATTTTTGTGGCAAACATCTCCATTGTTAGCACATCAAATGATCATTCAAGGTGTTAGGGAAACTAATCCCTTGAGCTTGGAATCAAGATCAAAGATTGGAGCTTGGATTCAACATTCAAAGAGGACCTTGGCCGAATCTTGGAGGACTTCTCAAAGGTAAAATTTTGTGTTCAACGCATCCAACGTCCGCTCTTTGTAAGTATGATTCCGCCATACTTTACTTTTGTATTCACAATATTTCATTGCTTTATATGATCTTGGAATGTCTTAGAGACCAACAATGGTATCATGAGCCTTGATGAGCATGAAATATACTTAGGGTTTATATACTAAAATTTGGGTAAATTTGATTTGAGCATGATTGTAGGCACTGCATTTTTACATATAAGTCCCGATAATGAGTCTCGTATGAAGACACTACCTCTTTAATTGTGGAAGCCGCGGGAAACAGACGTCGGAAGGGAAGAGTCAAGAATTGACGCATTTTTGGATTTGATTCGCTGGATTAGCTGTGGGTTCGCTTGTTGGACCTCCGTTTTAAAACACATCCTTAGCCCAAACCCCCGCAAGACACACACCAAGCCCACACATCACTAAACCACACACCAAGCCCATTAAATCACATCCAAAAATATCCAACACATTAAACACATGATTAAAATCAAATTAAATCACCTTCCTAATTTAAATAAATCACATGCCTAAATTAAATAAATCAAATTAAATCACCTACCTAATTTAAATAAATCACATGCCTAAATTAAATAAATTTAAATAATTCACCTTCCTAATTAAATCAAATCATATCCCTAACTAAAGAAGAATAAATCAAATTAAATCAAATCACTTCCCTAATTAAAAGATTTCCTTATCCCATACTAATTTAAAAAGATATCCCATTAATGCACAAAGCCTTCTCCTTCTCAAACAAGGAAAACCCCCACCCTTTTGCTTATAAAAATAACCTTTCACCAACACATTAAACCCTGGCTCTTTCACACATAATTCACACAAGAAATCCTTGCATTGCCGTCCAACAAGAAGCCTTGAAACAAACCCTCCATAAGCCGCATAAACCCACTGCCCATCCACGCATCAAAAGCTTCATTCAACACATCAACGCCACCTGCCCCTTCACGTTAAAAGCAAACCCTCCACTCACGCTAACCATCACACCAAAATCTGCCTCTTCACGTTAAAAGCACACGCCTAGCCTTGCCTCTTCAATTCATTGCCAACATCTGCCCCTTCACATTAACAGCCACTCAAGCCATTAAACACGCCCCTTTACTCTCACGCTAACGAGCCCTTCACGCACACGATTCATCCACCCCTCACCGGCAACAGGAGCTCACACACACAATATTCTGACAATAAACAACCTAGCCTCTTTCACGCATATTCACTAAAAGAATACAAGAGCCTCATTCACATCACACACTCACTCATATCACCTCACCTGCCTCTCTACAACAGCCCAGGCCACGTACCAAGCCACCTCACCTCACTCACTGACACCAACTTAATCAGCCCCATCACGCCAAAAAGCCACGCACAACATTGCTCCATGCATATTTGACCCCTGAAATCGCCCAGAAACTGACCCAAATCTGCACCAAAAAACCATCCAGAAACCCTCTCGAAAATCACCAAAACCGCACTTAAGCCCTTAAAACCAATACCGAAACAGTCCATATTTTACCCCTTAAAACCGCAAAGAACCAGCAGCAAAACAGCGAGAAAACAGTAGCAAAACAGAGTGAAACAGCAGCTCAAACAATGAAACAGTGAAGGAAAATGTTGAGTTAGTGAACCGGAAGAGTTGCGGATCATCAACCCTTCCAACGGCCGTGTAACGCACTTCCAAGAAGTGACATAAAAGGTTAGACCTGAGGGCACCTCTTTTATTTATTTTCATTCATCTTTTAATCGTTTATTAAATGTAATTCGCATGAGAGTCGTTAATTGATTTGTGTTACGGCCGTTGGATGAATGGATATGTGTTCTTTCTTGTGGTATATCGGATGGAAACTCGGACGTAAATTCCGTAGCCGAATCCAAATGGACGGTAGTGTGATTTGTACTTGGGATACAATGCCACGTATCACTTGAAGAGATACACATATTCCATTCATCCAACATTGTATTCGAGCATGATTAGGTTGTCAGCATATTATTTATCTTAAGCATGATTTAGTCGATAGAAATTTCTTTCTTTATGTATGATTAGGTCGTTTTCATATTAGGGATTTAATTTATTTTATGCTAAGATTCTTATTTATTTTCTGTATTAGATAATTGAGCATGCTTGTGTGATGATTGTATGTTATTGCGTGTTTGCCGTTATGACAACTTATTTTGAAGTATGCGAATTAGATATAGGTTTTATTATATTAGTATGCATGTGGACTTAGGTGTAGGCTACCTTTGAGCATAACATGTTTAAGTAGATTCGGTTATTTTATTGTACAAATCATATCATTACAAGTGACATAAGTAGGGACCATTCCAAACCCAACGGTTTGAGGTCTTCCCTTGCGAGGGTGAGTGCGCCTTAAATCTTTGTCCCGGTTCACACGGGTGTGACTCCATGTTATTTCATACCCCAACTAGGCTGCGAGCCTAGAACAGCGTCTCCGATTTCTGTTGTCTCCAATGATTTAACACCAAATTGTTTGTTTGAGCATGCTTGTATATGGATAACTTGGAGTTATATGAGATCAATTTGAAGAAAATTTAATTGGATTAATTTTGCCCAAATTGCTTTGGCTTGGCCGAATATTGATGTGCCCTAAGTCATGGTATTTTTTTGTTCTTTTGATCATTGGATGAGTTTAAAGACTTGGATAAATTGATTAATGATTTAATTGGATCAAATCGAAATCAGTTTAAAATACCTCAAATGCCGTGACCTTGAGAAGCATGAAATGAGATGATTTTTTTTTTCAATAATATTGGACATGTGTTGAACAAATTAAGCATGATTAATTGATTAGATTAGTATTTTGGAAATGTTAATTTAAATAGTTAATCATGGCTAAGCACTTTAATTAATTAAATCATGATATTTGGAAAATTAAAATTTAATTAATTGGGCTTAATTTAGAATTGGGCTTATAATGTTGTATTTGGGCCTAATGGGCTTGGTTGGGCCAAGTTGGTTTAGGATAATGGATTGGATCCAAATTGGGCCTAAATCATTCCATTAAGTCCAAATAGAACAAATAGGCCTTTTATGTTTAATTGGGCCTAATGAGCCTAAATTGGTTTCTTGGCAAATAAGGTGATTCCTTAATTGGGCTTTGGTATTTGGGTTTGACCTATATTGACCAAAGTCCATGTCTTAAGAAATTAATTGAAAGCCCATTGGACTTTAATTAAATGACATTGGATGTTAATTGGGCTTTGAGACCCATTTAGATTAGATTTGGAATCTAAGTCTTAAAGGCGCATTTAAAAGTGTAGTTATTTAATTTGGAATTAAATATAGAATTAGTATTGAATACGAATTAAATTAGATTTAAATTGTAGTTCGATATAATTCAAGAATTCGTACTTTGAGTACTTATTCTTAAACGAGTTGGACTCGCGCAAAATCAAATCGTTGTTTGAATATTAGATGATCACTTTATTCAAAGATTAATTAATTTGATTAGATTGATTGAATAACATGCTTGTGTGAATACATGGATGTGTTGAATGAATAATGTATATCGGATGGATATTAGAAGGGAAAGGGCAATTTTGGAAATTGTTGTAAATTTAGAATTTATTAAATTGGACCTGCGTGTCCAGCCTTATCTCTCTTGATTCTTTGTAATTCTCTTCTCACCTAATTTCCCTCAATGTTAATGAGGTTTCTTTCATTGTATTATGTAATTGGGTAGAAGATATAATAGTGCTAGCCGGGGAGAGGAAATGGAGTGATTTGTTTCTAGAAACAATCTGTGAGATATCCATCTGCATATCGTTATTAATTTATTTTCGCGCCTTATTATGCTTTTTGAATGCATGCTTAAGGGTGTATGATGAGACCTAACAAAGATAATAAATGGTTGCCAATTTACGCGAAAAACCCTCAATAAATATTTAGTGTTTTCCTTCCATTGAGTGATTCTTACTCAAGATCCAAGATTGACACTGGTTTGTTGGCCAAAGTCAAGACCTTTGTCCATCGCGGATGTGTTTGAATCATGAAGGCTTTGTTCCATATCGTATGTCTTGTCCAAGTTGTGATTTATTGGCCAAAGTCAAGATCACTTCTTGTCCATCGACATCGATTACGAAGCTTTCCAAAGTCAATGAGTTACGCTTAACTGGAATCATTAAGCTTGTTGTGCCAAAGCCAAGGCTTAGTTTATTCAGAGGAAAAAGGTTAGGAAAATATATTGGATATATTGGCATAAATATTGTATATATGTTTCAGACTTGGAGGTCCACCTACCGGATCTAGGAATTGGATGAGATCCAATTGATCTTAGAGATCTACCTAGTTAAATATCATACAACTTGTTGGCCAAAGTCAAGGTTGTGTGTTATTTAACGGGATCCTAGCCCACTAGGAAACTAGATTTTCCGAGTACTCAAAGAGGGTTAGAGGCTCGCCAAAAAATAGTGGGAGGCTAGTATTGAATTTGCAATTTCGTTCAAATACTTAGTTTTACGCGCTTTCAAATTATTTCATCAATTATTTTTATTAGTTGGACTAATATATTATTATTTTTCTTGTAACAGTTAGACTGTACCCATACATCATTGATCGAATAGTTCGACTATTGCGGTTAAGATGACAGGAAAGTTAAGCATTAAGATATTCATGGGCGACAATGTCTTTAATGGCACAAACTTTCAAGACTGGGATATGAATCTCAGAATTGTTCTGGGATCCGAGAAGTTACTCTACACAATAGAGAGACCTCTTGGGCCTAAGCCCCGACCTGATCAGTTGCTTGAGCTAGAGTTTTGGAAGACTCATAGCGATGACAACGCGACTGCTCAATCGGTAATGCTTGCTACTATGACTCCGCAATTCCGTCGTCAAAACAAGGGATTGGATCCCTATGAGATGATAGAGAAGTTGCATGATCTTCACCGATCTAATCTTAGATCGCATAGATATGAGTTGAAGAAGAAGCTCTTCCGTGCTCGCATGTCAGAGGGTACGTCTGTTGAGCACCATGTGTCACAGATGATTGCTGACATTGAGCAGCTCGGACAGATGGGCATCGTCTTCAAGGCTGAGACTTCAATAGATTTGATCTTACAGTCTCTCCCCGACACTTGGAGTGGGTTCATCATGAACTACAATATGATGAACCAAGACAAACTCTTGGAGAGTTGATGTCCACTCTGCTGAAGCAGAAAAGAGAGCTTCAAAAGGGCAAGAAGCGCGAGGCGCACTTTGCTTCAACATCTCAGACTCCAAGGGCTTGGCCCAAGGCGACTGGAGGTGTTAAGAAGAAGAAGCATAAGAAGAAGAAGCATAAGAAGAAGGCAAGACCAAATCGTCAAAGGATTCTGGGAAACCTAAAGACAAATCCCAAGATGTATGTCTGCAGTGAGGCAAGCAGGGTCACTGGAAGCGTGACTGCCGCGAGTACAAGGCACACATGAAGGAAATCAAAGCGGGCAAGGCACGGACTTCAGTTATGTTTGTTATAGAAATAAACATGTCTACTACTAGTTTTAAAAATTGGATTTTTGATTCTGGTTGTGGAACTCATATATATACTGATGTGCAGGATCTGCAGATTAGCAGGAGACTTGCCTCATGAAAGATTGACCTCCGCGTTGGAAATGGGACACGAGTCGTCGTTTTGGCCGTTGGCACTTTTGTTTTGGAACTGCCCTCGGGGGGCATGTACTTAAACTTACAGATTGTTATTATGTACCTAGTTTGACTAGGAATATTATTTCTATATCTATGTTAACCCAATGCGGGTACACTTTTGTATTTAGAAACATTGGGTGTTTTATGTAAAAAATGATATGGAAATTGCACTGCTGATGTAAATAATGGTTTATATATTTTGAATATGAATCAATCTCAAACATATAATGTAACAAACAAAAGGCTAAAAGTAAGTAACAAAGATGAAACTTACATGTGGCATTTTCGTCTGGGACACATAAACAAGACACGTATATCCACACTTTCGAAGAGTGGGTAATTGGACGAATTGATCCAAATTATATGACGTCTGTGAATCTTGTTTATTAGGCAAGATGCCTAAATCACCTTAGCGGTGGTAAAGGTGCACGTGCCACCGAACTGTTAGCCCTTGTTCATAGTGACGTTTGTGGGCCCATGTCTAGCCAGGCTAGAGGTGGATATGAATACTTCGTAACCTTTACGATGATGCATCGTGTTATGGTTATGTGTATCTTATGAGACACAAGTCGGAAACTTTTGAGAAATTCAAAGAGTTCGACACGAATTAGAAAAACAGACCGGCAAAAGTATTAAGACATTACGGTCGGACCGTGGTGGCGAATACTTGAGCAATGAGTTTCTTGATTACTTGAAAGAATATGGTATTCTTTCGCAGTGGACTCCTCCTGGAACACCGCAATTAAACGGTGTGTCCGAACGGAGAAACCGAACTTTGTTAGACATGGTAAGGTCTATGATGAGTCGCACAGAGCTACCTATTTCCTTCTGGGGATATGCATTGAACAATGCAATACTTATTTTGAATAAGGTTCCGTCAAAGTCTGTTCAACAGACTCCGTATGAAATATGGACAGGAAAGAAACCGGGTTTCTCATTCCTGAAGATTTGGGGTTGCTGGGCATACGTCAAACGTTTGGAAGGTACCAAACTTGAACCCAAATCGGATAAATGCCTATTTGTAGGATATCCTAGGGAAACCAAAAGATATTACTTCTATCACCCACAAGAGAACAAAGTATTTGTTGCTCTACATGCGGTTTTCCTTGAGAAGGAATTCCTAAATGCAGTGATAAGTGGGAGGAAAGTAGAACTCGATGAAAATCGGAGTGATACTGTTTCTGGCACAGAATCCTTAACAGAACATGAACAGTCCATCAGGGCTGAGAATGTACCACAATCTTCGAATACACAAGGACCACGTAGGTCGGAGAGAGTCAGAAAACAACCTGAGAGGTATGGGTTCTGATCTCACCTCATGTGGATATTAATCTTATTGAGGAAGATGAGCCGGCTACGTATGAGGAAGCGATACAAGGTATCGACTCCGGTTTATGGCAAGATGCCATGAATTCCGAAATGGATTCCATGTACACCAACCAAGTTTGGACACTGGTTGATGCACCGAAGGCGTAAAGCCTATTGGTTGCAAATGGGTCTTCAAGAGGAAGACTGACATGGATGGCAACATACAACGTACAAAGCTAGGCTTGTAGCGAAAGGGTATCGTCAACGACATGGTGTCGATTACGATGAAACTTTTTCACCGTTTCCATGATTAAATCCATTAGGATAATGCTTGCTATTGCTGCATATTTCGATTACGAGATATGGCAGATGGACGTCAAAACGCTTTCCTTAACGGAAACCTTTGGAGATGTTTTTATGCAACAGCCTGACGGTTTTGTCGTACCAAGACTTGCAAACAAGGTTTGTAAGTTAAATCGATCCATTTATGGATTGAAGCAAGCATCGCGTTCTTGGAACCAACGTTTTGATGAGATCATAAAAGAATATGATTTCGTTCAAAACGAGGATGATCCTTGTGTATTAGAAGGTTAGTGGGAGCGCACTGACATTCATTGTCCTTTACGTTGATGATGTATTGCTTATTGGCAATGACATTCCCATGTTAACATCGGTGAAAGCTTGGCTTTCATTAAAATTCTCCATGAAGGATCTGGGAGAAGCAGCCTTTATTCTAGGAATAAAGATCTACCGGGATAGATCTAGAAAGCTGCTTGGACTCTCCCAGAGCACGTACATTGACAAAGTGTTGTAGAAGATTCAACATGGATCAGTCCAAAAGGGGACTGTTGCCAGTGTCACATGGCGTCACTCTATCTAAGGACATGTGTCCTAAAACTCAAGATGAGAGAGACAACATGAGTCGGATACCTTCGCCTCGGCAGTCGGATCGATCATGTATGCCATGATATGTACGCGACCTGATGTCTCGTATGCTTTGAGCATGTGTAGTCGCTATCAGGCCGATCCAGGTGATGGTCACTGGATGACGGTTAAGAATATCCTTAAGTATCTTAGACGAACTAAGGATGCTTTCTTAATCTATGGAGATGGAGAACTTGAGGTAACTGGTATACCGATGCAAGTTTCCAAACCGATAAAGACGACTGAAGTCGCAATCCGGGTACATATTGTTTGAATAACGGGAGCAGTAAGCTGGAAATCTTCCAAGCAAGAGACTGTTGCCGATTTCAACAACAGAAGCGGAGTATATTGCTGCAGCTGAAGCAGCAAAAGAGGCAGTTTGGATCCGTAAATTCCTAATTGGATTAGGAGTAGTTCCGTTAGCAGCTGAGCCCGTTCCATTGTATTGTGACAATAACGGGGCCATAGCGCAGGCTAAGGAACCGCGGTCTCATCAACGATCCAAGCATGTTCTTCGACGTTTCCATCTGATTCGTGAGATCATACATCGTGGCGATGTGAAGATCGAGAAGGTCGCATCAGAGGACAACATTGCAGATCCGCTGACGAAAGCTATCCTCAGCAAAAGTTTGAGCGACATGTACATAGTTCAGGTATTAGATGCTTGAGTGACTGGCTATAGGCCAAGTGGGAGATTGTTAGACAATTATGACCCATAGCGTCACTATTTGTAAAAGACATTGTGGTTTTTGTACAAATTAATTATGTAGCAATGGAAATTGCATTTTATCATTTTGTAATTTGATTACTTAAATATATAAATGATAAAAGTCCTTATGATTAGTTTCGGATTATAAGATATGAGACAGTATCAATCCATAAAGGTTTAATCATTAAATATCCCTAGTCGTAGTATTATCGAGACTGAACATCGATAATGCGGAATAGACTAGTATTGCACTTGTGCGTGTTATGGAAACATAACGGCATAATTCTCATATATTTAAGTATTGGATACTTATGCAAGTGTGATAGGAGGTTGTGTTTACCGATGGTACGGAAACTGCTTCGCTCTGGATAGACCCCGCGGAATCCCATTGGTAGTATGACTTTGTGTCTATAGGAGTCCGCGTTAGGGTAGGTATATTTGGTCTTAACATGAGACTTGCATCGCTAGTACTTGCGACAATCAATACGCTTTGGTTTTGGTCGTCCAAGACTTTAATAGGTTCTGTGTACGCCTCTTCTTGGTTTATTGAGAATCGTAGTGTATTGGGTGTGATGTCAAGATGGAAGTATCACTTCAGTCATATAGAGATGATGATCACGCAAGGATACAGAACTTGTACTCTAAATGGTTGCAACCATCGGGATAATATGACATGGTCATGATTATCCGATTAAAGAGACTAGTTGCTTGTAGTCCGATATATGCTTCGTACGGGATAGACATTATTCCAGCCTTAGGCCTTGCATGTGACATCTGATACTGGATCGCAATACGCAATACTACGTATACTACGCCTGACATAGATATATTCCATTAAGAATATTTCTGGAGAATTGGGTAGGCACGGTGCTTTGCTAGAAGCCAACCATGTCTCGTAAATCGGTAAAAACGTAGTATAAGGTACGTACGTGTTCGGATAGTCCGACGACCGGATTTACTGCCAACATATCCAGGGATCTCTTGGGTCGCTTCCCGAAGATTCACCGATGACGTATGATTCGAACATAATTAATCTGGGATTAATTACGGAGAGATTTTATCTGGGATAAAATACTATTGAAGAGAGAGAACGATTAATTGGAATTAATCGATAAAATAATATATTCGATATATTAAACGAAATTAGATTTCGACGCGGAATTAAAATTGGATTTTAATTGGGCAACGAATTAATTTAGAATTAATTCGCGAGCGACGTGAATAGTAATTTTGCTAGGCATAATTATTTAATTAAATTTGATTTAATTACGTCGCAACGGAAAGTTCGTTAATTCGGAATTAACGAACCCGAGCCCGGAATGTGTTGCGCGGGCCCACTCGCATTTTGAATTAAAGTGCGGCCCACAAGTCTATCGTAATCACATCGCTTGTCACTTTAGTGATGGAAGTCATGTCACCTTTTTGTGATTGACAACCAGTCACTATTCATAATGATGGGTGGTAGATGAAGGCATTGAATGCCATTTCCCTCCAATTTGCTTTATCTTTTTGGAAAAAGGATACACCAAATTGTGTGAATGACTTAGTAATTTTTTTAAAAACAAAAACGCAAGTCTTGCACTCTCTCTCTCCTCACGGTTTTGGAACCAAAACACTTCCAATTTTTCTTCTTTGGCCGAAAAATATAAAGGAGAAGGTGATTTTTGTGGCAAAAATCTCCATTGTTAGCACATCAAATGATCATTCAAGGTGTTAGGGAAACTAATCCCCTGAGCTTGGAATCAAGATCAAAGCTTGGAGCTTGGATTCAACATTCAAAGAGGACTTGGCCGAATCTTAGAGGACTTCTCAAAGGAAAATTTTTGGTTCAACGCATCCAACATCTGCTCTTTGTAAGTATGATTTCCGCCATACTTTACTTTTGTATTCACAATATTCATAACTTTATATGATCTTGGAATGTCTTAGAAACCAACAATCAGAGCAGAGGTTATAGAGTGTCGGTGACTGTGGCTGCTGGCTATTCGACTATCTCAATAAGTATATGTTATGTTTAGACCATATCGGTCTTTGTTTGATGTTTGTTTTACAGTCTTTGATTGTTGTTTGGTTTCAGTATGCCCAAGTCAGGATTCGAGGACAAATCCTATATAAAGAGGGGTGAATGTAACAACCCGGGATATTTTAGCGAGATCGCGTAAGTTTCATTTTCCGCGTGTGGGGTCGCGTCGAACGCAAGGTCAATTTTAGTGTATTATGTGGACTTTTTCAAGAAATTAATTAGAAGACGACAATAATTAAACTAGAAGGATTAAAAATTGGAATTATTAATTAAAATAAATAAATGAATCTAGATAATACAACACATAACTAATATATTTTATTTATGCATTTATTACACACTTAAGTATTATATATATATATAATATATATATATTATATATATATATATATTATACACACACATGGATGGGGCATATATTTTAGGAAAAACCCACCTTGAGGCCCTGTACTCTCAATGTTTTTTACATTGCACCCTTGTACTAAATTTTCTACACATTGCACCCTTGTACTCTCAATATTTTTTACATTGCACCTCTGTACTAAATTTTCTACACATTGCACCCTTGTACTCTCAATATTTTTTACATTGCACCCCTGTACTAAATTTTCTACACATTGCACCCTTACACTCTTAAAAAATTGACATTTCACCCTTATTTTAACGGCAAGTTAACAGAGTTGAGAAATATTCTGACATCACCCACCCTTATTTGTGTCATATCTGCCTGGTTTAGGAAGAATCACCTAATCACCTATGCTAAAAAGAGAAGAGCTAAAAAAATGGGTGTTGCTATAAATGTGCACGCATGACATGTAATACTCGTTGTCGTTCTTTAGGAATGATGTCTGATAACCGTGAAGCATCTTGTTTGTTTTTTGTTGTTCATTAATAACACTCCAAGATCGTAGTTTTGATCTAGTTTTTACAATAAATTAGTTGGATTTTGATGTATCAGAAGAGGCATAATATAGTTATGCGCCCTAGCATAACTTCAAAGTAAAAAAATTTGCTCGGTCCAATCCGAAATAAGGGTGGGTGATGTCAGAATATTTCTCAACTTTGTTACTTGCCGTTAAAATAAGGTGTAATGTCAATTTTTGAGAGTGCAGGGGTGCAATATGTAGAAAATTTAGTACAGGGGTGCAATGTAAAAAATATTGAGAGTATAGGGGTGCAATGTGTAGAAAATTTAGTATATGGGTATAATGTAAAAAACATTGAGAGTACAGGGACCTTAAGGTGGGTTTTTCCTATATTTTACACACACGTTTTGAATAGAGACACACACACAGCAGTTCAATTCATGCAACAACAAAAAATAGAACAAAGAGAGACAGAAAGAGTGAGAGGAATCGAGAAGAAAGAAGCAAAACGGAGAAGAGGAAGAGAGAAACAGAGAGAAGCTGAAGAAGAAGAATACAACAGAACATAATGGAGAGAGAACAGAGAGATCAAGTGAAAGATTGAGGGGAAAGAGTGAAAGACAAAGAGGGGAACAAAATCAGTGAAGGAAAGAGGAACGTCCCAGCTATGGTTTTGGTCGCCGGTAAGTATCCGGCGTGTTCACGTCGCCGGATTCAGAAAGAGAAGCAATTGAGTAAGTATATTGTGTGATGATATTCCTGAATTCGAATATGATAAGAAATTAATAATTAGAGATTAGGACAATTAAAAATGGGTTATATTGAATTGAATTTTTGGTTGTATGTAATTGAAAGAATCATTTGTTAAGAATCTGAGTTTGAGGGGGGAGAACCGAGGGAAACCCTAGAAATTGGAGGAAAATATGGTGGTGATTGGATTAGGTTTAATTCTGGCAGTAAGGGATTAGTCTTTCGGCTTGTTGAATTGTACATAGTTAATGTGTTAGGGTCTGTTTGGTTCAACGAAGGGAGTGGAGATGAGGGGAGGGGAGGGGAGGGGAGGGATTTTAATTAAATATATGTTTGGTTCAAATGAGGGGAGGGGAGGGGAGGGGAGGGGAGAGTTTTTAATTAAATATATGTTTGGTTCAAGAAGGGAGGGGAGAGATTTTAAAACTAATTTACTATTTTATCCTTATAGCTTGTTATAAATAAAATTAAAATAATATAGTCTTATATTATCTTTGAATTAAACAAATAATAAAATTAAAATAAAAGCTCTCACTATCTAATACATGTTATGAAAATAAAATTAAAACAAGCATCAAACCCGTAGCTAGGTTTGACATAGATGAATAGATAAAGAAACACTGCAAAATATCCAAGTTTAACATAAATTACTAAAATGATTAAGTTCAGATAATACGCAAAATGTTAATAAGGTTTCAGCAAAATAGTTAGGAGGAGAGTTAAAATTGGCTTATGAGGGATTTTGTAATTAAGACAATTTAGGATTTTTAATATATAAGTAAGGATAATTTAGTCATTTCATTTAAAATTTTAATTCTTCACTTTCTCTCCCCTCCAAAACCCCCCACTTTTGGAGGGGAGCTAAAATTGGCTTAGGAGGGATTTTGCTCCTCTCCCCTCCCCTCCCATAAAAAAAATTGAACCAAACAAACATAATTTAAAATAATCCCTCCCCCCTCCCCTCCCCTCCCCTCCAAAACCCCCAACCAAACACAGCCTTAATGAATTATGTAATAGGGTAATTCAATTGATTTTATCTTTTTAAATTGAAAGAAAAGAAAGGATTGAAGAAGAAGACGAAAGAACCGGTAGATTTTTAGAATAGAAATTGGGGGGAAGCTTCGGTTATTAACCCTATAAACTGGGGAAATTATTTTAGATGTATATCTGGATTTTAATAAAGAAATTTGGTGAAACTTTTATAATTAAATGTACATATAATTCGGAAATGGAGTAACAGTAACAGTGAGGATTTATGGAGTTTTTTCACACAAGTTGCATTGCTCCCTACTCGTTATTGGAAAGAAGAGAACATTAATGGTAACTTCAGTTTTTATGGAACTGTTTTGGAATTAGTGTTATTGTTCTGCTGTCAATTAGATTGTGCCAGTTAGTTGTGTCAAAAAGTATTTTCCAAAAATATGGCATAATAAAGATCAGTATAGCTTATAGGTTAAGCATATAAGTCATAGTTAATATATGAGATGCATATAGTTAACATTGAAGCATGATAGCATGATTACATCTATGTGATTATGATTGATACATGTGTGTATTATATGGTTACATTGAAGAAATAATTTGTAAGATACTAGCGTATGACAACATGATTACATATACATATATGGTGTTATTGAGTTGAAAATAAGAAATTTGCAAAGGCATGTATTTATAGCATTTAAGCTTAATAAGTTCAAATATGAATATATGAAATTACAGATGTAAGGTACATTAGTTTGCATATGTTTATGATATTGTGATAATTTTTTATGTAAGTGAATTTATTTACCTGTGTGTGAAATATATTAATGACATAATTAGTATATAGAATATAGATAGTTAAAGACGAATGTTTAATAGAAAGAATATTATATAAATCCGATTTGATGATATTTCAATGAAATACAAGAAAGGTAAGTATGATAAATAACCAAACGAGTTTTGCAAAGAATAAGTAAAGTATTGAGATATCAGAGTAGCGCAGCAGAAACATGATGGAGACTGACTTAATAGATGGGGATGTAATAATTTGATGAGTATATTTTAAATACATGTGGTTGACGCTCAAGGAATGAGCATAGTTACTTACTGAGTCATTATGACTCACACCACCACAGTTTGTTAGTTTTGCAGGTTGGTGACCTGATCGGTCAACCACAGACACCAGAGTTTGATGAGCCGAATAGCAGCGTTGCAGTCAGCCAGTCACTAGGTCTTGGGGGAATAAAGAGTCTAGTAATTTATGTTTTAGTTTGTATAAGTTGTAACATGCTTGAGCACGAGTTTATTTTAGAAAAAGTTTTGTATATACGTATTTTTGGGCACAAAGCCCTGGTTGTATTATGTCTGCATCGTATTTTGTTTGGCCCTTAGATTGCATTAATGTTGAGATACCGGCCTGAGGCTGAGATTTTATTTTCAGGTTGTAAATGGATGCTGGCTATAGGCCAGGTTGCATGATGTTACAAATACTTCATGCCGAAATTTTTCTAGAATCAGAGGCTTATGGAGACGGGATTAGCCTGTCTCCTGCCGGTGCATCCTGGCTTAGGTGGGATGTTACACGACCATCTGAAATGGTATGACCGGCTACCTTGTCGACGGAGATTGTTCGTTCCTCGCTTAGTCTATGCGCTCGACTTGGGTGTTGAGCGCTTGATATGTTTTTTACGATGCATGCATGAAAAATGATTTACATATATGTTTTGGATTTTCTCATGGTTTTGTTATTTTAATATCCACTCATTAGTTCGTTCAAACGACTCGGCCCCCCACTCCCATATTCTTTGTTTTGCAGGATTACCAGAGGACGAGCTCGAGGGGATGGATACTGATGGCAGTCACTAGGGTGTTTGGGTCCAACAGATTGAGTATAGAGTGACAGTCCAGTCATGGTCTTAGAGAGTTACATGCATATATTAGTAATGTAATAGTTATAATAAATTAAGAGTGTCTAGTACAAATTTGTGAAGAGAAGTATGTTGAGTTTACTATTATATGTATTAAGTTACATGACTTGGGCCACGGTCCCATGTACGAGTTTGCATTTGAGATAGAGTAATAGGATAAATTGTAGTTAGAAAGTTAGAGGCTCATGGGGATAGATCAGTCTATTCCTTCCCGTAGCATCTCCATGAGTATGATTGGTCCCTGAAGGCCCCCCAATGGTCTTTCTATTCTGGCCGTAAAACTTTATGTTCTTGGTTGTACGGGGTACGGTCAAACTGGCCATAGCGTTGGTCAAAGTTTGTAGTTGCTCGGTAATTTTGGTGATGTCAGTTTTCAATTGATCCATGTGGGAACCTTCACTGTCTGACACATTCATGCTTGCTAACCTTTTCTTGACAAGTCTTCCTTCTTCTCTAACCCAACATATATCTATGATGGCTGTTAAGAAAAGGAGTTAGCATGTTGTGTGTATGCATGTGATGCATGAGATGCATATGGTTATCAAAACATCATATATCCTTCCGACCTTATTCCTCCCACACTCGCGGTAAGTCCATTTCTGCCCTAAGTATGGCTTATTTTATGCACCAATGTGGGGTACACAAAATCGTTCTCTCCTACGCTACAGGGGTGAACCTTGGCTACCTCAGTCCATTTTCATCAGTAACAGACAAAGACCGCCCATTTATAATATTGACTAAGTCTATTATAGGGATCATGCCATTGTCTAGAAATGACGAATTGGGCCCTTGGTAATCATGGTTGTGGGGATGGACTTAGAGATATCCAAAAGTATACAAATATGCCATAACAAGGCGTACATTTCCTGGATGGAAGCCAGTGCGGATATCAGACTCATGCACTTGGCATATTCGGATCATGTTTGGACCTTCTAAGCCCATCAAGGTTTTCATACAAGTTGGTCTGTTATCATTTTAAAGTGTTCAATTAGATTATCGTGAGGTGAAAACTTATCTCTGTTGAAAAGGCCCAACAGGTTTACACTTTTGCGATAAAGTGGCAAAACAGCTTCAGATGATAGGGGGCCCAAACACAAGGTGGCCCATTGTCATTTTGAAAACTTTTGGCCCAACCATCATAAGATGAAAACTTGTCCCAGTTTAAGTGGCCCAACAAGTTCGTATCATATGACGAGAGGTCCAAATGGATTCAAGTGATAATGGTCCCAAACACAAGCATATGGGTAGCTTCTATAGGACATATAACTATGGTTCAAATGTGTGCTTATAAGGGTACGAATAAAGGCTCCCGCCTGTGAAGGGTTACTCATAACTAGGTCTCCCCACTCAAGGGTTCGAGCGATCAAGTGAGCGCGCCTTTTTTATACCCTAAGGTACGTGCCAACGAGTGATGATGCCACATAACAATCTGCCGCCTTGAGTGAAAGAGACTTCACGATACATGACACCATCAGGGTAATAAGGGTATGCAAAATGTATGAGACTTGGGTAACCAAAGCCAAAGCCACAGACACTACAAGGTATTATTTCGGAGCCGATTCTCTATCCCCATTGGAGTCTCCATCTGTAGGAGCGAAGTGGGGTTTACCGCTATACCTATGATGTTCGGCGACCACGATAATGTTGGGCTCGCAGCCCTTAGAGAGTACGGAGTAGTCCGCAGGGACTAAATCGGAGAATAAAGGAGTCGCCACCAGTGTGAACTGGGAAATGATTTAAGGCCGCACTCACCTCTCGCGCAAGGAAAGACTTCAAACCGTTGGGTTTGGAATGGTCCCTTACTTATGCCAGTATAATGGACAGGTTCACACAATGGTATAGCCAAGTCTTATGCAGTTCATGCAAGATAATTCAAATAAACACAAATTCGCACACCCATGTACATTAATAGAAATAATGAAAGCAAATACATAGTTCCAAAATCATAATAAATAAAGAAATATGATAATGAAAATTATAATAATAATCAAAAGCAGGAAAAAACGTCAATAGTAAACGCAAATAATCAGTCTCACACAGATAATGCAAAAAAAAAATAACTAAAGAGATAAAAATGCATGAAATATAAAGAATGAGGTTGTCCAGTGTGTGCAGGTTCGTGTAGCATTCGTAAACGCGTTCGAACGGAGTGAGGCAGAAGGCATACATTCGAGTTGTGTTTTAAAACGCGTTCGAAAGTTCTTACGAAAATAGTACCAATAATGACATAAACACACATATGTGAATATTTCATGAGCGGTACGTGGAGTTGTATCCCAAGTATAGACCGCACTACCGTCCATTCGGATTCGGCTACGAAATTTATATCCGGGTTTCCATCCGATATACCGCAAGGGATAGCACACACAATTATTAATGCAATGAAAGTATATGTGAAATAATATAGCAGAACATAAATAAAAGTAAAAGCGGAATATTAAAATGACAATAAAAGCAAATAAAAAATAAAAAGATAAATAACACAAAATAAATGCGAAATAATAAATAACGATGAATGAATAAATAAAAAGGATAAATAACGGAATAGATAAAAATAAATAATAAAATGCAGAAAGAGAAAAATAATGTGACCAGAAATTTGGCAATCTTTAATGTAGGACTTCGCATATCCGGCTAGACGTATTTCACGTCTAGCTTGGCATGCCGTGTCCGGAACTATAAAAATAAATAGGGTGCCATCGGTCTTACCTTTTAAGTTCCTTTCTTGAAAGTGCGTTAGGTCGTCGCCGAAAGGATTGAAACTTTGCTGTTTCTGGTTGCTGGTCGCTGTTTTTGGGCTGCTGTATTTACTATTTTTGGGCTGATGTTTACTATTTTTAGCGGTTGCTGTTCACTATTTTTTGGGCTTCTGGTTTGGGGTGTTTTTCGGTGATTGTGTCTGTTTTTGGGACTGTTTTCTTCACGATTTTGGGCTGTTTTGTTTTTAGTTTACTGCTGGTTTTGGGGTGTTTTTGGTTCACGGTATGGGTGTTGTTTGGTGATTGGTTTTTGGTCATTGTTGGTTGTTTAGTTGCTGATTTGGTTATTTTCTGCTCACTGTTTCAGCGTTTTCCCTGTGTGTGTGTTTGCCGTGTGTGTGTCTTGTTTTGTGTTGATGTCGTGTGTGTGTGTCTTGTTTTGTGTTGATGTCGTGTGTGTCTGTGTCTTTTTTTGTGCTGATGTCGTGTCTGTGTGCCTTACTTTGTGTTTGTGATTCACGTGTATGTGTTTCTTGCTTTGTGTTTGTGATTCACGTGTGCGTGTGGCCTGTGTGTTTTGTCGTGTGTGTGTGTGGCCTGTTTGTTTTGCCATGTGTGTGTAGCCTGTGTGTTTTGCCGTGTGTGTGGGGGGCCTAGAAAGAGAGTTACAGGTTTCTTTGTGAATTGTGAACTGTAGTGTATGTTTAAGAAAAGAAAGTTGAGAGAGAGAGTCCTTAGGGTTTGGTAATGGCCTCTTTTATAATGCTTTCAAGGGATTTTCAATTAAGGAAACAAATCAAATAAATATGGGATATATTTTCTTAATTTATTTAGGGAAAAAAATCTCTAAATTTGGTGAGGATGAGATTTCATATCTTGTTAAATTGGAAGGTGATTTGAAGGATTTTTTACATGTGTTTTGCTTGGGATTTTTTTATTTGGGAAGCTTGGGTGTGAATGGGCTTTGTGTGGGCCTTGGGCGTGTGCTGTATGGATTGGCTTTCATGGGTTGCAGAGGTTTTAGGTCGAGGCTAAGGTTTGAAACAAGAATTGACAGAGCGAGTTCGAATCCAATGAGGTGCTAATTTTTTAGTTTTTCCTTCCGGCATTCGTTTCCAGCGACTTCCACAACTTTTCAGGTAGTGCCTTCATACGAGGATCATCATTAGGCTTTATGCAAAAATGCAGTGTCTACACTTATATGTTATGGGGTTTGCCTAATTGTGTTGCGGTTAAGGTGGAGTATCAAATCATGGTTGTATTTACTACTATGAGGTTTCATGATGAGGTATTATGTGATGTGGTGTCTATGCTTGATTGTCACATATTGTTGGGTGGTTCATGGAAGTATGATAGACAAGTGTGGCATCATGTTGGGATGAGTAGGTACATTTATGTCACGAAACGGAGGTCAGTGATTCTTTCTCTTTTAACACCACAACAAGCCTATAAAAATCAATTAATAATGAAGAGGAGAAGTGAGGTTGAAAAGAGGAAAAAAGAAAGAGTTGTCGAGTGCTTAGAAAATTGTGAATGTAAAAGAAGAAAATATGGGCATGGTAGTGAGTAAACAAGTAGTGATGAGTGAGTGTGATGTGAAGGTTGTTGCTATTGTTGAGGTGGATGACTTAGCTGTTGCTGGTGATGATAAATTCGAAGCTCAATGCATGGCTAACTGTATTGATTAAATTACATGTGTAGTCGAATGTGTTGAGAGTTTTGATCATCCAAATGAGAGTAGTGACTCGGGAAATACATGGGTAAACACGTGTGAGAGTTTTGTGAGTGTTAAGCATGTAGAATTTGTTGTGAATGAGATTAAGAGTGTGAACTTAATTAGGAATCTCATTAGGGCGGTGAGTGCAATACAAATAGATTTTGCGGAAGAGTATGGGCAAGAGGGAATAGTACACAAGCATTATTGTACTAACATTGACACTTTTCTTCCATGTGATTTTTCTTTGTTCCAGAAAAATCATCCAATTGATTTTATCATTACTCTTTATGATCCGGGCACATATTCGAGGTAGAATCCTTTTCAAGAGAGTGAGAATGATGTGATCCAGAATGAGCTCTGTTTGTTGAGCCAAGTTAACTTGAAGTTGTGGCTGATTGCATGGCTTGGTCAGATTGGTGTATTTGGGCCTTTTTGGTGGATTTGGAAGATTCCTTGGGTTTTGGAGTTTGGTCCATGTATGAGACTTTATATGAAGGCTTTATTATGTCTAAGGCAAGAATGGAATGGGTCTTGGATGTACATGGGCTACTTTGATTGATTTCGGGCTTAATTTCCGAATGGTGCATTAGTAGTGACGGGATTTACGCAGTCTTCGTATTTTGGATGTAACTTTCTTATATGATGTCTGATTCCAGTGATTCAAGTTGCATTGGAAATAGGACGCATGGATCTACAACTTTTTAGTTTACATCCAAGTCCATTTCGGATCTCGTCTTGGTCAAAATACGGACGCAAATTATCCCTGTAGCTTTTATGTTTCATATTTTTAAAGTTATGTGTTGGGCTGCATTTTAATTAAATTATGATGCCCATGTATGAAATTTTAAAGTATTTTATGTGTTATTGGGTTTTATTTACTATGGGTTTATTATATTTGGGTAGAATTATGGTTAAACACCTATTTAAATGGGCATTATTAATTGTAATTGATAATTAATTAAGAACATATTTTTTTTACAAAACAAAGTGACTTGTGTCATCTTGAGGGAGTGGATTCTTCATTGGTTCTACGACAAAAGCTTATCAACGTGTGGCAAGCATTGTGGCGTTGTATCGCTGTTCAAGATTCTCCAAAGAAATAAAGAAAGGTTCTTAAGGGCAAGGTTCCTTAAGGGTTGGACTTGATATTGGAAGGATTTTGTTCTTACAAAATCAAGATTCGCGGTTCTTGGGGCTTATAACACGTGGAGGGGTTTGTTTGGCTGGTTCCAGGTATGTTCTTATCACTCATCATCATTATCTTCTTCACTTGAGCTAACATCATCTTTTTTTCTTGCTTTCAAGGCTTGATTCCTCCTAATTTTTTTTCTCATTTTGATCCATTTTGATCTCTAATTCATACTCAAGTAATTTTCCGACCAAATCATCTAACTTTAAGGTGTTCATGTCATTTGCGTCTCTAATGGAGGAGGTGTAGCTTCTATATTCTTTAGGGAGTGACCTAAGGATTTTCTTCACTTGATCGGTTGGCCCTATGATTTTCCCCAAAGCACCTAGATGGTTTATAATGATTGTAAACTTTGAAATCATGTGATCAATCTCTTCCTCGAATTCCATTTTGAAACTATCCAATTCGCACATGAACCGGTTGATCTTTGATTCCTTCACTTGGCTTGTGCCCTCATTGATCATTTCTAGTGACTTCCATAGGTCATGTGCATTTCCAAATTCCAGAAGCTTGTTAATTTGACTACAAAATAAAGTAGCGGAAATACTCACTTGGATCGGCTTGGATGTTGGCGGAGAGTTCAAAACTTTTTCCTTTGAGAAGTTGCTCCAAGTTTCTCCTTTGATGTATGTTGAACTTCCAAGCATGTCCTTGAATTCCAAACTCATGGATTAGTGTCCCTAACACATTTTAATGACTTCTTTAAGTGTGCTAGTACTAGAAAAAATTGCAACAATTTCTTCCTTGTTCTATGATAGTTTCGGCCAAGCCAAATGGGAGAGGAATAAGATAAAGTTCACGCCCAAGGCATGAAATTGGGAGAGAGAGAGTGATTTTGTGTAATAATAATTGATTTCCCAAAAAAACAATTATCATATACCAAAACCAAACTTTTGGTATTAGTCATTCCAAATGACAAAGAGTGATTTACAAGTTACCATCAAATCCAACTACTTCCATCAACCAAAAGGTGATGTGACTTGTGTGGGCCCCACTTTAATTAAAAATCCGAGTGGGCCCGCAAATAATTTTCGGGCTCGGGTTCAGTAATTCCGAATTAACGAATTTTCCGTTGCGACGTAATTAAATCAAATTTAATTAAATAATTATGCCTAGCAAAATTACTATTCTAGCTCGCGAATTAATTCTAAACTAATTCGTTTGCCCGAATTAAAATCCAATTTTAATTCCGTTATGAATCCAATTTCATTTAATATATCGAATATATTATTTTATCGATTAATTCCAAATTAATCATTCTCTCTCTATTAATTGAATTTTATCCCAGATAAAATTCTCCGTAATTAATCCTAGATTAATTTTCTCTCTTCCAATTAATCTCAGATTAATTATGTGCGAGTCATACGTCATCGGTGAATTTTCGGGAAGTGACCCATGAGATCCCTAGATATGTTGGCAGTAAATCCGGTCATCAGAATATCCGAATACGTGCGCACCAAGTACTACATTCTTACCGATTTACAAGACATGGTTGGCTTCTAGCAAAGCGCTATGCCTACCCAATTCTCCAGAAATATTCTTTTAAGGAATATGTAATCTTTGTCAGGCGTAGTATACGTAGTATTGCACATTGTGATCCAGTATCGAATGTCACAGCTAGGTCTGGGGCTGGAATTGTGTCTGCCCCATACGAAGCACATATCAGATCTCTGGTAACTAGTCTCTATAATCGGATAATCATGACCTAGTCATATTATCCCGATGACTGCAGTAATTCAGAGTACTAGTTATGTATCATATGTGGTCATCATCTCCATATGAATGAAGTGATACTTCCATCTTGACATCACACCCAATACACTACGATTCTCAGTATACCCAGAAGAGGCGTACATAGAACCTGTTAAAGCCCCGGACAACCAAAACAAAAGTTTACTGATTGTCTTAAGTATTAGCGATGCAAGTCTCAGGTTAAGACCAAATACACCTACCCTGATTCGGATTCCCATAGACACATAGTCATACTACCAATGGGATTCTGAGGGGTCTATCCAGAGCGAAGCTGTTTCCGTACCATCGGTAAACACAACCTCTATCACACTTGCATAAGTATCAAATACTTAAATATATTAGAACTATGCCGTTATGCTCCCACAATGCGCACAAGTGCAATACTAGTCTATTCCGCATTATCAAAGTCCAGTCTCGATAATACTACGACTAGGGATATTTAATGATTAAAACTTAGTGGATTAATATTGTCTCATATCTTATTAATCTGAAACTAATCATATGGACTTTATCATTTATATATCCCGGTAATCCAATTACAAATGATAAAAGAGCAATTTCCTTTGTCACATAGTTAATTTGTACAACAACACCATGTTCTGTACAAATAGTGATGCTATGGGTCATAATTGTCCAACAATCTCCCACTTGGCCTATAGCCAATCCCTCAAGTGTCCTACTCCTGAACTATATACGGGTCGCTCAAACTTCTGCTGAGAAATAACTTTCGTCAGCGGATTTGCAAGGTTATCATCTGATGCGATTTATTCGATCATCACATCGCCACGATGTATGATATGAACGAATCAGATGAATAGTTGAAGTATATACTTTGATCGTTGATGAGACCATTAATTCTTTAGCCTGTGATGTAGCCTAGCTCAGCTGCTAACAGAACTACTCCTAATCTAATTAGGAATTTTACAGATCCAAAATTGCTTCTTTTGCTGCCTCAGCTGCAGTAATATTCCGCTTTTGTTATTTATTCGGCAACAGTATTTTGCATGGAAAATTTCCAGCTCACTGTTCCGTTATTCAAACTATGTAGTACCCTTATTACGACTTATAGTCATTTTTGTCAGTTTAGAAACTTGCAGCGGTGAACCCAGTCACTTCAAGTTCTCCTTCTCCATATCTTAAGAAAGCATCCTTAGTTCATCTAAGATACTTAAGGATGTTCTTAACATAAATCTAGTGACCATCACTTAGATTGGCCTGATTGTGACTCCATATGCTCAAAGCCTATGAGACACCAGGTCGCGTACATATCTTTCAATGTACGAGTTCTCAGAGAGTGCCAACAACATTTAGAAGTATCTCAGTAGATCCTTATTCCAAGAATAAAGGTTGCATCTCCCAAGTATTCCACGGAGAATTTTAATGAAAGCCAAGCTTTCACCGATTGTAATATGGGAATGTCATTTCCAAGAAATTATATGTCATCATTATATAGGACAATCATTGCCAGTGCGCTCCCACTAACCTTCTTATATACACAAGAATTATATTCGTTTTGAATTAAATCATATACCATTATGATATTATCAAAACGTTAGTTCCAAGAACGCAATGCTTGCTTCAATCCATAAATGGATTGAATTAACTTGCAACCTTGTTTGCATGTTTTAGTACGACAAAACCGCCAGGATGTTGTAAACATCCTCCAAAAGGTTTCCGTTTAAGGAAAGCGATTTTGACGTTCAGCTGCCATATTTCATAAATGAAACATGCAGCATTAGCAAGCATTATCCAAATGAATTTAATCATGGCAACAGGTAAAAGGTTTCGTCGTAATCGACACAATGTTGATAACAATACCTTTTCGCTATAGGCCTAGCTTTGTACGTTTGTTTGTTGCCATCCATGTATGTCTTCCTTGAAGACTCATTTAGTACCAATAGGCACAACGCCTTCCGGTACAACAACCAGTGTCCAAACTTGGTTGGTATACATGGAATCCATTTCGGACATCATGGCACTTTGCCATAATAGGGAGTTGTAACATCCCGCCTAGGCCAGGATGCTACCGGTAGGAGACAGGAAGACCCATCTCCATAAGCCTCTGATTCTAACAAAATTTCGGCATGATAAATCATGCAACCTGGCTTATAGCCAGCATCCATATACAACATAATCATCAAATCTCTGCCTCAGGCCGGTATCTCAACATCAAGGCCTCAGGCCTGAACTCAAAATAAACTATACTATTACATAACTCTAACATATGACGTACTAATGCAAATACAAATACAAGGGCCGTGAGGACCCATAACTCGACCCAGGACTCAAATTTCTTCCTTGACTGCAATTGGGGCTATCCACTGTCTTCAAAGTCTTCACTGAAATCCTTCTAGCTCAATTTGACTGCTACTGACCTGCAAAACTAACAAACTGTTGTGGTGTGAGTCATAAGACTCAGTAAGTAACCATGCTCATAACTTGAGCATGCAAACACATACAAAGTCTATTTTTTAATCTATTAACGATTTAAATTGTCTATATAGTCATATTTAATTCTCAATTTTGAGTTAACTATAAAATTCTTATCCATGTTCAAACGTTACCACTTATTACACATATTCTGTTCTAATCGCACAAACCCTTACATCTCATTTCTTACTTAAACTTTAAACACCTATAGTATGGCCATTAAGCTCTATAATCCATCTATTGTACCAAGACTCATTATGTTTCCACTACATTACTTTAATGGCTTTCCACTTTTCTCTATATTTACTTTTGATCTAGTTCCGGTATTTATTATAACATCTTACTCTTACCTTCCTTGAAATATCATCAAGTCGGAAAATTAAATATTCTTTCTTTCAAATATTTATCACTCTACTTAGATCATGTTGACATGTATGAATGTAATTATATAATCTCGCATTGATATTCACAAAGAGAATCTCTTATATAGCCCTACATCTCATATCAACATCATTTACAAACACATATAAACATAATAATGATATCATGTATCAACGATAGCTACATGCATTTAAATGTACTCATGCTATAATGCATTAACATCAACTATATGCATCTCAAATGACTTACCAGAATATATGATTTAAATGCAGGAATTACAAATCATGCTTTATTTCAACATGTTATACCTTTAGAACATATTTGTGAAAACCTTTCTGAAGAACTCTTTGTTGAAAACATTACTCGAAAACTGATTTCTGTCTTAAAATCCTGAACCTCTTATAAAACCGATGATTCGGAAAACTTCCTTTTCTAAAAGCTCTTTCTGAAAGCTGTAACTGAAACTGAAAACTATATTTCAAAACTGTAAACTGTATCTGAAAAACTGAAAACTGAAATCTGAAAAACTGCTTCTAAACTCTGTTTCTGAAAACCGTGTGCTATAATCTGGTTTCTGAAATCTAGGTAATGAAAATTTGAAAACTGTGTACTGAAAATCTAAAAACTGAAAACTGCTGTACGTCCAGGACCATCACTCAACTGGACGTCTCTCTACACCCAGGACCATCACTCAACTAGGTGTACTCGATGCCCAGGACCATAACTCAACTGTGGCATCTATGAGGTTGGTGGTGCCCTACGTCCAGGACCAAACACTCAACTGGCAACGTAGAGCTCTACACCTAGGACAATAACTCAACTGGCAGTGTAGCCACCACTGGGGACCAGGTACACGATCCTAAGCCGACATCCTGGCCCTACATGTGCACATGTACTATGTATCTGTCAATTCCAACTGTATCTCAAGTTACATACTAGGGTGAGGTTTTACCTCATGCCCCGAAAACCACGTAAAAACTGCTGATAAACTTTTAAAACATAAATCGAATCTCAAAACTGTAAGAAACTTTTCTGAAATACTTTTCTTTAAAACACTTTGTATTTCAAAAACATTGTTAACTGCAACTCAATCTTTGAAAATTAACACACAGACACACATATGCTCATGTGTATATGCACCTCACATGCTTCTTTCTACTCTAGCCAAGATTTATTAAATGTCATACATGTACATACATCCGGTCATGTATATTTATAACACAATGAAATTATTCATATACATGCACTACTCTAATCATACATAAAACTTATCTTTACATTCTATATACTTATCTATCATGCTCAATCTCATTACATACATGCTAACAAAACTGTATCAATCCACATTGGCATATTAACTCATTCCCAAAACCAATACACAAACACACATGCAGATGCTTTCTCATGATCTTTTCTACCTTAGCCATGCTTTACTATATGCTCATCTTTCACTACCATATTTTGAAACATTGCATTCATGATATGCATGCGTTACACACAGTATACATGTAATTATAACATGTTTTCCCATAAAGATTGTTGCTTATACTATCACTTTCTTACTTTCTCATATGCATTACTGTCATAAGAATGTATATACTACTCATTTATGCTCTCTATCATCTTATATACATGCATTTATACTCATGTCGCTAACATACCTACATATATGCTTACTCTCATATAAACATGAACCTTTGCATTTATACCAGTCTTATATACTTACTACTTCATATTTACTCATGCATTCTAATATTCTATATAATGCATAAATTACAAACTTTCATTCTTATCACTAGTCTCATTCCCTATGGTGTAGTTTTTTACAGCCCCCAAACCCAAGTCTAATTAAATTATATTCATGATGTTATTCATATGCTCTTATTTAAGTATACATACCGGTTTATACCTACATATGCATCTCTATACTTCTATATGCTCATACATATGCTTACAATTACTTGTTCTTATCTGTATGTGTATATAAATACACCTGCTTATTTCTTCTACATTCATCTTTATATAAGTATATAAATATATATAGGTTTCATACATGTAATTATATACAACTTTATTATATTACTTATTTCGAACACTATTTAAATCTATCAAGTACTCACAGCATGAGTTACTTACCTGGTTTGCGGTCACTCCTAACCTGGATCCGATCGAAATTTTGAGGCCATATTCGGACTCCCAACGGCCATACGAACGCGCTGGTGCGATCGGAATTCCGATCGGAGCTATTGTTCATCATGGCTTTACTGTTCACCATCGCTTTCTTCCTCGTTTTGCATGCAACTGGCCACTGTTCAGTGAAATCGACTCTGCATACTCGTAGTACTCATCGAGGGCTTCGATTCGGTAGGTGGCACGGCTCGTGGTTCGAAGCGACGAGCCGGGATCGGACAACCGAGGTGCGCAACCTTCTCTCTCTCTTTCTCGCCATACCAGCCGTCGTTTGAGGAATCGCCGGCCACCATGTGGCCGGCCTGCTCAGGACGAAGCCGGCGGTGCCGACGCGCACAGCCGAGGGTGGCCAGATGGCCGGCAAGGTTTCTTTTTCTCTCTCCTCCCTCTCTCTCTCGTGTACAAGCTGCCACTCTTCTCTTCTTTCTTTTTTTTAAAATGCTTTTAATAATAATAATAATAAATAAAAACACAAATGTATCATTTTCGAAAATGACTAAAATGCCCCCACTATGAAGGGTATTTTCAGAAATCAGCCCATTCGAAGCCCTTCTGATGCGATTCTCGAAAAGTTCTCAACACGAAAGTTGTTCGTCTCTGAAAAAAGAGTCTGATAGTTCAAGAACCAACTCGATCGGAGTTCATTTGCAAATTTTGTGGTCAAAAAATTAAACTTTACTCGTATAGTAAAAATCGCGTAACTGACTTTTGATCCCACACGTTTTCCAACGCGACGAATATTCATAATATATTATTCCAACCTATATAACATCACTTGAACTCTTATTTCTTTATTATTATCATGCTCTGAGACTATAACATCAGTCCAGGAATCTTCTAGAACAGTCCTGAAAATCTGGGATATTACATTCACCCATCCTTATTAAAATTTCGTCCTCGAAATTTCTCCACCCTTGTAACTGTTGATTCAAACTTGGTCGAATGTGCGAAAACTATCTCTCTAAACTTTACTGATAGAACTTCTCTATCTCAACTGTTAACTAATCACGATCTATAAGCTAGGATCCATAACAGCTCATCTACGGCTTTAAACTAGCTATACTGGTCTGGTTCTCATCTCTGGCTATACTGATCTGGTTCTTATCTCTAGCTGTACTGTTCTGGTTCTTATCTCAAATCATATGGCCTCACAAGGGCCCTATACTGGTACTATCTCATTCTAACTAATTCTCTGATTAAAAAAGGCGTAAAAGTACTAACTCAACTTAATCTCCTCCCATACGGAGATAGCTAATCTATGCACAACAAATAAGTCACCCATGGACTCATATTCAAGAAAGAAAAGCACTGAATAATATAATCAAATTACGTCAAACAATCATAGAAGTTACATACAAAGACCTATGTGGTCTTTACCAAACTGAAGACAATCTCCGACAGCTGGATCCCCACAATTGCAGTCACTGACTTCTAGACCATGCTACTGACTCTGACTCTTAAACCATGCTCTGATACCAACTTTGTAACATCCCGCCTAGGCCAGGATGCTACCGGCATGAGACAGGAAGACCCATCTCCATAAGCCTCTGATTCTAACAAAATTTCGGCATGATATATGCAGAACATCATGCAACCTGGCTTATAGCCAACATCCATATACAACATAATCATCAAATCTCGGCCTCAGGCCGGTATCTCAGCATCAAGGCCTCAGGCCTGAACTCAAAATAAACTATACTATTACATAACTCTTACATATGATGTACTAATGCAAATGCAAATACAAATACAAGGGCCGTGAGGACCCATAACTCGACCCAGGACTCAAATTTCTTCCTTGAATGCAATTGGGGCGATCCATTGTCTTCAAAGTCTTCACTGAAATCCTTCTAGCTCAATTTGACTGCTACTGACCTGCAAAACTAACAAACTGTTGTGGTGTGAGTCATAAGACTCAGTAAGTAACCATGCTCATAACTTGAGCATGCAAACACATACAAAGTCTATTTTTTAATCTATTAATGATTTAAATTGTCTACATAGTCATACTTAATTCTCAATTTTGAGTTAACTATAAAATTCTTATCCATGTTCAAACGTTACCACTTGTTACAACATTTTCCGTTATAATCGCACAAACCCTTACATCTCATTTCTTACTTAAACTTTAAACACCTATAGTATGGCCATTAAGCTCTATAATCCATCTATTGTACCAAGACTCATTATGTTCCACTACATTACTTTAATGGCTTTCCACTTTTATATATATTACTTTTGATCTAGTTCCGGTATTTAGTATAACCTCTTACTCTTACCTTCCTTGAAATATCATCAAGTCGTAAAATTAAATATTCTTTCTTTCAAATATTTATCACACTACTTAGATCATGCTGACATGTATGAATGTAATTATATAATCTCGCATTGATATTCACAAAGAGAATCTCTTATATAGCCCTACATCTCATATCAACATCATTTACAAATACATATAAACATAATAATGATATCATGTATCAACGATAGCTACATGCATTTAAATGTACTCATGCTATAATGCATTAACATCAACTATATGCATCTCAAATGACTTACCAGAATATATGATTTAAATGCAGTAATTATAAAATGCTTTATGTCAACATGTTATGCCTCCTTTAGAACATATTTTGTGAAAACCCTTTCTGAAGAACTCTTTGTTGAAAACATTACTCGAAAACTGATTTCTGTCTTAAAATCCTGAACCTCTTATAAAACCGATGATTCGGAAAACTTCCTTTTCTAAAAAGCTCTTTCTGAAAGCTGTAACTGAAAACTTAAAACTGTATTTCAAAACTGTAAACTGTATCTGAAAAACTGAAAACTGAAATCTGAAAAACTGCTTCTAAACTCTGTTTCTGAAAACCGTGTGCTATAATCTGTTTTCTGAAATCTAGGTAATGAAAATTTGAAAACTGTGTACTGAAAATCTAAAAACTGAAAACTGCTGTACGTCCAGGACCATCACTCAACTGGACGTCTCTCTACACCCAGGACCATCACTCAACTAGGTGTACTCGATGCCCAGGACCATAACTCAACTGTGGCATCTATGAGGTTGGTGGTGCCCTACGTCCATGACCAAACACTCAACTGGCAACGTAGAGCTCTACACCCAGGACAATAACTCAACTGGCAGTGTAGCCACCACTGGGGACCAGGTACACGATCCTAAGCCGCCATCCTGGCCCTACATGTGCACATGTACTATGTATCCGTCAATTCCAACTGTATCTCAAGTTACATACTAGGGTGAGGTTTTACCTCATGCCCCGAAAACCACATAAAAACTGCTGATAAACTTTTAAAACATAAATTGAATCTCAAAACTGTAAGAAACTTTTCTGAAATTCTTTTCTTTAAAACACTTTGTATTTCAAAAACATTGTTAACTACAACTCAATCTTTGAAAATCTTAACACACACACATATATGCTCATGTGTATATGCACCTCACATGCTTCTTTCTACTCTAGCCAAGATTTATTAAATGTCATACATGTACATACATCCGGTCATGTATATTTATAACACAATGAAATTATTCATATACATGCACTACTCTAATCATACATAAAACTTATCTTTACATTCTATATACTTATCTATCATGCTCAATCTCATTACATACATGCTAACAAAAACTGTATCAATCCACATTGGCATATTAACTCATTCCCAAAACCAATACACACACACACTGCAGATGCTTTCTCATGATCTTTTCTACATAGCCATGCTTTACTATATGCTCATCTTTCACTACCATATTTTGAAACATTGCATTCATGATATGCATGCGTTACACACAGTATACATGTAATTATAACATGTTTTCCCATAAAGATTGTTGCTTATTACTATCACTTTCTTACTTTCTCATATGCATTACTGTCATAAGAATGTATATACTACTCATTTATGCTCTCTATCATCTTATATACAGCATTTATACTCATGTCGCTAACATACCTACATATATGCTTACTCTCATATAAACATGAACCTTTGCATTTATACCAGTCTTATATACTTACTACTTCATATTTACTCATGCATTCTAATATTCTATATAATGCATAAATACAAACTTTCATTCTTATCACTAGTCTCATTCCCTATGGTGTAGTTTTCTACAGCCCCCAAACCCAAGTCTAATTAAATTATATTCATGATGTTATTCATATGCTCTTATTTAAGTATACATACCGGTTTATACCTACATATGCATCTCTATACTTCTATATGCTCATACATCTGCTTCAATTACTTGTTCTTATCTGTATGTGTATATAAATACACCTGCTTATTTCTTCTACATTCATCTTTATATAAGTATATAAATATATATAGGTTTCATACATGTAATTATATACAACTTTATTATATTACTTATTTCGAACACTATTTAAATCTATCAAGTACTCACAGCATGAGTTACTTACCTGGTTTGCGGTCACTCCTAACCTGGATCCGATCGAAATTCCGAGGCCATATTCGGACTCCCAACGGCCATACGAACGCGCTGGTGCGATCGGAATTCCGTTCGGAGCTACTGTTCAGCATGGCTTTACTGTTCACCATCGCTTTCTTCCTCGTTTTGCATGCAACTGGCCACTGTTAAGTGAAATCGACTCTGCATACTCGTAGTACTCATCGAGGGCTTCGATTCGGTAGGTGGCACGGCTCGTGGTTCGAAGCGACGAGCAGGGATCGGACGACCGAAGTGCGCGACCTTCTCCCTCTCTTTCTCACAGTTCCAGCCGTCGTTTGAGGATTCTCCCTCTCTTTCTCGGCGGTGCCAGCGCGCACCGCCGAGGGTGGCCGGATGGCCGGCAAGGTTTCTTTTCTCTCTCCTCCCTCTCTCTCTCGCGTACAAGCTGCCACTCTTCTCTTTTTTTTTTTAAAAAAATGCTTTTAATAATAATAATAATAATAAATAAAAACACAAATATCTCATTTTCGAAAATGACTAAAATGCCCATACTAGGAAGGGTATTTTCGGAAATCAGCCCATTCGAAGCCCTTCTGATGCAATTCTCGAAAAGTGATCAACACGAAAGTTGTTCGTCTCTGAAAAAAAGAGTCCGATGGTTTTAGAACTGAATCAATCGGAGTTCATTTTCAAATTCTGTGGTCAAAACAGTGAACTTTACTCGTATAGTAAAAATCGCGTAACTGACTTTTGATCCCACACATTTTCCAACGCGACGAATATTCATAATATATTATTCCAACCTATATAACATCACTTGAACTCTTATTTATTTATTATTATCATGATCCGAGACTATAACATCAGTCCGGGAATCTTCTAGAACAGTCCCGAAAATCTGGGATGTTACAGGAGTCGATACCTTGTATCACTTCCTCATACGTAGCGGTTCGTGTTACTCAATAAGATTGATATCTTTATGAGGTGAGATCAGAAACCCATACCTCTCAGGTTATTTTCTGACTCTCTTCGACTTACACAGTTCTTGTGTATTCAAAGATTATTGGTATAGTTTCATCTCTGATGAACTGTTTGTGTTCCGTGAGGACTTGGTGCCTGAAATAGTATTACTCTGATTTTCATCGAGTTTTACTTTCTTCCCACTTACCACTGCATATAGGTATTCCTCTTAGGAAAACCGCATGGAGAGAAACAATTATATTGTTCTCTTGTGAGTTGTATAGGTACTATACTTGGTTTCCCTAGGACAACCTACAAATAGACACTTATCCGATTTTGGGTTCTTGTTTGGTATCATCCAAACATATGTCCAGCATTCCCAAATCTTCAGGAATGAGAAACCTAGTTTCTTTCCTGTTCATATTTAATATGAAGTCTGTCTAACAGATTTTTCATGGAACCTTATTCAAAATAAGTATTTCACTATTTAATGTGCATCCTCAGAAGGAAATTGGTAGCTCAGAGCGACTCATCATTAACCTTACTATGTCCAACAAAGTTCGGTTTGCCTGTTCAGAAACACCATCAAATTGAGGTGTTCTGGGAAGAGTCCATATTGAAAGAATACTATACTCTTTCAAATAGTCGAGAAACTTATTGCTCAAGTATCTCCATCACAGTCCAATCGTGATGTTTTAATACTCTTGCCGATATGTTTTCTTACTTCGTGTCGAAACTCTTTGAATTTATCAAAAGTTTCTGATTTATGTTTCACAAGAAACACATAATCATAACGCGATGCCACATCCGTAAAGGTTACGAAGTATTCATGTTCACCTCTAGCCTAGCTAGACATGGGCCCACTTACGTCACAATGAACGGGGGCTAACAGATCGGTGGCACTTGCACTTTTACCAAGTAAAATGTGTTTTAGGCACTTTGCCTAATAAACTAGATTCGTAGACATCATTTGAATTAGAATCAAATCCGTCATAGTACCCACTCTTCGAAAGTGTGGATTTACGAGTCTTGTTAATGTGTCCCAGACAGCAATGCCACAAATAAGTCTCATCTGATTAATATAGTTTGAGCTATTTGTTTGTCATGTTATATGTTTGAGATTTATTTATATTCAAAATATAAATACTGTTATTCACATCCAATGTGTTTATCTCAATATCATCTTTATAAACAAAACACTTAGTATTCTAGAATATAAAGGTATACCCGCAACGGGTTAAACTTAGATATAGAGATAATGTTTCCAGTCAAACTATGTACATTATAACAGTTTCCTAATTTAAGTACATACCCCAAGGGCAGTTCCAAAACTTAGGTTTCTACGGTTAAAATAGAGACTTATGTCCCGTTTTCGACTCGCAGGTAGATCTCATCTGAAGTCAGTCTCCTGCTAATCAGCAGATTCTGCACATCAGTACATATTTATGTACCATATCTAGTATCAAAAATCCAATTTTGAAACTAATAGTGAACATGTTTATGACAAACATTCTTGAAGCCGGAGCCTTGCCCCGCCTTCTGTTCCTCCATGTCTGCCTTGTCCATACGGCAGTCACGCTTTCAGTAACTCCGTTTGCCACAGTTTAGGCAGACATCTTGGGATATGTCATTTGTCTTCCTAGAAGACTATGATGATTTTACCTTTACCCATTTTAGAAGCTCTGGCTCCGCCTTCTAGAACATAGCCATCAACTCTCCAAAAGTTTTCTCTTGGTTCATAATGAACCTGCCCCAGCTTTTGGGTAGAGACTATAAGATCAAATCTTTGGTAGTCTCGGCCACGTAGGTAATGCCCAGCTAACCTAGCTGATCGATGTTAGCAATCATCTGCGACACCTAGTGCTCGACAGATGTACCCTCTGACATACGCGAGCGAAAGAGCTTCTTTTGCAATTCTTACTCCTAAGATCTAAGATTAGATCTATGAAGATCTTTAATTTCAACATCATGGTATAAGGATCTAATCCTTAATTCTGACGACGGAATTAAAGAGTCATTGCGGTAAGCATAACAGATTGAGCACTAAAGTTATCATCACCATGAGTCTTCCAAAACTCATGCTCCACTATTTGCTCAACTGCGGGCTCAGGCCCGAGATGTTTCTCTATCAAATAGAATACCTTCTCAGTTCCCAGGACTATCCTGAGGTTTTATTCCCAATCTGAAAAATTGGAGCCGTTTAAAGACATTTTCTCCCAAGATTATGTTCTAAACGATAATCTTTCAGTTATCTTGATTCCAATAGTCCAACTATCCAATCAACGATTTCAGGTACAATCAAATATAATGATTACTATAGTCTAACTATATAATCAACTACTATTTGATTAGTTAAATTCAAATATATTGATTACTATAATCCAATTATAAAATCAATTATAAATGAAGTAGTTTGAATACAGTCCAACTGTTTAATTTAAAACAATAATTAAATATTAGTCCAACTAATATATATTTAAATAATGAGGAAAAATGAAATGAGCGCGTTTTGGCAAGTATCTAAACGAAATTGCAAATTTAATACTTGCCTCCCACTATTTTTCGGCGAGCCTCTAACCCTCTGTTGAGTACTCGGGAAACCTAGTTTCCTAGTGGGCTAGGATCCCGTTAAATAGCACACAACCTTGACTTTGGCCAACAAGTTGTATGAAACTTAATTAGGTAGATCTCTAAGATCAATTGGATCTCATCCAATTCCTAGATCCAGTAGGTGGACCTCCAAGTCCGAAACATATACACAATATATATGCCAATATATCCAATATATTTTCCTAACATTTTCCTCTGAATCAACTAAGTCTTGACTTTGGCACAACAAGCTTAATGATTCCAGTTAAGCGGGACCCATTGACTTTGGAAAGCTTCGTAATCGATGTCGATGGACAAGAAGTGATCTTGACTTTGGCCAACAAATCACAACTTGGACAAGACATGTGATATGGAACAAAGCCTTCATGATTCAAACACATTCGTGATGGACAAAGGTCTTGACTTTGGCTAACAAACCAGTGCCAATCTTGGATCTTGAGAGAGAATCACTCAATGGAAGGAAAACACTTAATATTTGTTGAGGGTTTTTCGCGTAATTGGCAACCAATTAATTATTGTTGATTAGGTCTCATCATACACCTTTAAGCATGTATTCTAAAAGCATAATAAGGCACTGTAAATAAATTAATAATGATATGCGGATGGATATCTCACAAATTATTCCTAGAACAAATCACTTCATTTCCTCTCCCCGGCTAGCACTATTCTTACTTCTACCCAATTACATAACACTTCTAAAGAAACCTCATTTACATTGAGGGGAATAGGTGAGAAGAGAATTACAAAGGATCGAGAGATAAAGGCTGGACACGCAGGTCCAATTTAATAAATTCTAAATTTATTACAATAATTCCAAAATTTCCCCCACCATCTAATATCCATCTGATATACATTATTCATACATCACATTCATGTATTCATATAAAGCATGTTATCAATCAATCTAATCCAATTAATTAATCTTTAATTAATGACCATCCAATGTTCAAACAACGATTTGATTTGCGCGAGTCCAACTCGTTTAAGAATAAGTACTCAAAGTAAGAATTCTTGAATTATATCAAACTACAATATTAAATCCAATTTAATTTGTATTCAATACTAATTCTTTCTTTAATTCCAAATAAATAATTACACTTTTTAATGTGTGACTTAGATTCTAAATCTAATTTTAATGGGTCTCAAAGCCCAATTAACATATAATGTCAATTTAATTAAAGTCCAATGGGCTTTTAATTAATTCATAAGGCATGGACTTTGGCAACCAAAGCCTAATAAGGAATCACCATTTGCCACAAAATTAATTTTGGCATATTAGGCCCAATTAAAAGTTTAAAGGCCCGATTATCATATTTGGACTTTATGGAAATGGTTTTAGGCCTAATTGGATCCAACCAATTATCCTAAACCAAACTTGGCCCAACCAAGCCCATTAAGCCCAAATACAACAATATTAGCCCAATTCCAAATTAAACCCAATTAATTAAATTCTAATATTCCAAATTTCACAATTTAATTAATTAAAGTGTAATAGCCATAATTAATTAGTTAAATTAATATTTCCAAAACACCAATTACACTAATTAATCATGCTTTAACTAATCAATTTATGTCCAACACAAATTGAAGCAAAGTCAATCCAACATACTTATTAAGCTCTCGGCAATCAAAGGATTTTTATATCCGATTTTGATTTCAATCCAATTAAATCGCAAATCAATATATCCAAGCATTCTAAACACATCCAATGGCTTAAAATCAAAAATCACCAAGAGCTTATGGCACTTAATGTATTCGGCCAAGCCTCCAAATTTGGGGAAAATTAATCCAATTAATTTTTCATCAAATTGATCATGCATAACTCTAAGTTATCAATATATAAGCATACTCAAACAAACAATTTGATCAAATCATGCTTAAATAAAAAATACCCAAATTCAAGATTAAGAACCCTAATTTCATTTCATGCTTAATTTTGGCTCTGATACATTGTTGGGTTTTCTAGGTCAAACCAAGATCATATTAAGCATAAAATGGTGTGAATAAACAAAGTAAGTAGCGGAGATACTCACTTTTATCGGCTTGGATGTTGGCGGAGAGTTCAAATCTTTTGCTTTGAGAAGTTGCTCCAAGCTTCCCCTTTGATGTATGTTGAGCTTCCAAGCATGTCCTTGAATTCCAAACTCATGGATTAGTGTCTCTAACACCTTTGAATGACTCATTTAAGTGTGCTAGCACTAGAAAAAATTGCAACATTTCTTCCTTGTTCTATGATAGTTTCGGCCAAGCCAAATGAGAGAGGAAGAAGATGAAGCTAACGCCCAAAGCATGAAATTGGGAGAGAGAGAGTGATTTTGTGTAATAATAATTGATTTCCCAAAAAACAATTATCATATACCAAAACCAAACTTTTGGTATTAGTCATTCCAAATGACAAAGAGTGATTTACAGGTTACCATCAAATCCAACTACTTCCATCAACCAAAAGGTGATGAGATAGACTAGGTGATGTGACTTGTACGGGCCCCACTTTAATTCAAAATCCGAGTGGGCCCGCAAATAATTTTCGGGATCGGGTTCGTTAATTCCGAATTAACGAATTTTCCATTGCGACGTAATTAAATCAAATTTAATTAAATAATTATGCCTAGCAAAATTACTATTCACGTCGCTCGCGAATTAATTCTAAACTAATTAGTTTGCCCGAATTAAAATCCAATTTTAATTCCGTTATGAAATCTAATTTCATTTAATATATCGAATATATTATTTTATAGATTAATTCCAAATTAATCGTTCTCTCTCTATTAATTGAATTTTATCCCAGATAAAATTCTCCATAGTTAATCCTAAATTAATTTTCTTTCTCTTTCAATTAATCCCAGATTAATTATGTGCGAGTCATACGTCATCGGTGAATCTTCGGGAAGCGACCCATGAGATCCCTAGATATGTTGGCAATAAATCCGGTCATCGGAATATCCGAATACGTGCGCACCTAGTACCATGTTCTTACCGATTTACAAGACATGGTTGGCTTCTAGCAAAGCGCCATGCCTACCCAATTCTCCAGAAATATTCTTTTAAGGAATATGTAATCTATGTCAGGCGTAGTATACGTAGTATTGCGCATTGTGATCCAGTATCGAATGTCACATGCTAGGTCTGGGGCTGAAATTGTGTCTGCCCCATACGAAGCACATATCGGATCTCTGGTAACTAGTCTCTATAATCGGATAATCATGACCTAGTCATATTATCCCGATGACTGCAGTACTTAAGAGTACTAGTTTCGTATCCTACGTGATCATCATCTCCATATGACTGAATTGATACTTCCATCTTGACATCACACTCAATACACTACGATTCTCAGTATACCCAGAAGAGGCGTACACAGAACCTGTTAAAGCCCCGGACAACCAAAACCAAAGTATACTGATTGTCGCAAGTATTAGCGATGTAAGTCTCAGGTTAAGACCAAATACACCTACCCTGATTCGGATTCCCATAGACACATAGTCATACTACCAATGGGATTCCGAGGGGTCTATCCAGAGCGAAGCTGTTTCCGTACCATCGGTAAACACAACCTCATATCACACTTGCATAAGTATCCAATACTTAAATATATGAGAACTATGATGTTATGCTCCCACAACGCGCATAAGTGCAATACTAGTCTATTCCGCATTATCGATGTCTAGTCTCGATAATACTACGACTAGGGATATTTAATGATTCAACCTTAGTGGATTAATACTGTCTCATATCTTATTAATCTGAAACTAATCATATGGACTTTTATCATTTATATATCTCGGTAATCCAATTACAAATGATAAAAGAGCAATTTCCTTTGTCACATAGTTAATTTGTACAACAACACCATGTTCTGTACAAATAGTGATGCTATGGGTCATAATTGTCCAAAGTATCGGTCCACTCAATATGGGGCTTAGGAATCTCCACACCATTAATATCCCTCTTCATCGAAATTTTTACACACCGTCTGATCACCTTAAAGGATTGTGTATCTACGACTAAAATATTGTTAAGAAACCTCATCTTCCAATAATTTTATCGATTCCGTTGAAGAAATGAGGTCTTGTAATTGAAAATCTCTCGGCAAGATTTGACGAGTTGCTTGTAGAAGCCATGATCGATTCTCATACGGTTAGGTATTTGTTGAGAAACCTCGCTCTGATACCAATTGAAATTACCTACAAGCACTAGCAACAAACAATCTCTATATACCCAAGAGGGGGTGAATTGGGTTATGGCCTAAATATACAGAATTAAAAATCTTTGCCGATTTTAAGCTATTTTACCAATTAAGTTTAAGGTCAATTTTCTCTATTGCAACAAATTACCTATATGCAAGTTTCTAACCAATAACCATGTAATAAATAAAACTTGTGATATGTAAAGAGTTTAAGAGATAGAGAAAATGACATCGTGATTTATAGTGGTTCGGCCAACAGTGTCTATGTCCACTCCCCCAAGCTGCGTTTGAAGATTTCCACTATCAATCGAGTTTTGCCGTGGGTCACCTGCAACCAAGAGTTTTACCCGAGGTTCACTCCAAACCTTTACACTTTGAGTTTTAGATCTAGGCTCACTCAAAAACCTCTACAATGAGTTTTCTACGAACGCTCACTCACGAACCTTTACAATTACCCAAATGATGGGATATCTCAAACTACAAGTGTTTTAAATAAGAAGTTTGTAAAACACACTTGGGCACTCACAAAAATAAAGAAGATTGTGTGAGTTGCTTACCCAAGTGATCTAAGCTCACTACAAATGTATATGAAGGTGTAGTGTGTGAGCTTGATGTGTGAGTGTATATGAATATGAAGGTTCTTGAAACACTCTTGTTTTTGCTTTAGTAGAATGTATATGAAGGTTCACTTTTTTCTCTAACAAAGCAAAAAATGAATTAAGGCTCTATTTATAATAAAATACAAGGCAGCCCCCAATTCCCCGTCTGAGACCGGTATGCCAGTCTCTGACACTGGTATGTTGGTCTGGCATAGTAACTGCTCTCAACGGCTATATTACCGTTTGGGGCCGGTATGGTAACCGGTATGGGGACCGGTTTAGTCCGTGTCAGTTCCAGTGAGTGTGCAATATGCATGGCTAACCGGTATAGGTACATATATGAAGATCGGTTTAGGTCATGCCGGTTCCAGTAAGGAAGTAGCTGTTAGGCTCACCGGTATGATGACCGATTTGGTCTCTGCCGATTCCAGTGAGTTTGTAAAACAGAGCATCTCACCAGTATGGGGACCGGTAAGGGACCGGTATGTCCGTCTCTGTACCAAAAATACATATGTGCAGTTTTAAGGCATTTTGTACATGAGTTTAATGCATCTAAGTGAATGTGCATGTTTCTTATGAGCTTAGGTACTTGAATAATCAATTTACAATACAATTAGATCCATAAGTTAAGACTTCAAATAAATTCTTCAATATGCGCCATTCTTCACATTTTTCGCTCTTCATCACCGTTGTGCTTCGACCTCTTTTTGTTATGTCTCGCTGTTGTGCGTCGAAGTCTTCACTCGTGTTGCATCATCGAAATCCATCATGTGACTTTGTCGCTAACAGTATTAAGGAGTCCTCACGGTCAAGGCAGTGCTTCTGCTCCCAAAAATGCCAAGAATATTATATAATATTTATTCAAGTGTGAGAAATAATTGTATTTTCAAAGTTTGAAAATATTATATAAATATGGTAATTCAGAACCGGACCGTAATTCAGACCGGAACCGATTAATATGGTACCCTATTTAATTGGGCAAGTTCCGATTTCACTTAGTTAGGAACCGATTTTTTTCGGGTAGGTTCCGGTTCCATGCGGAACCAAAACCGAAATCGATTTTGCTCACCCCTAATCGAAATGAGATGAAATCGGAATATAATAGAATCGGAATGAGCTGCATTGAGAATGGTAAATCAAAATCAAAATAAGTTGTTTACTTAAGAATCAGAATCAGAATGAAGTAATATTATCATTGATGTGTGTACTTTTTCTAGTAATCGGAATGAATTGTTAGCAAGTTACAAAAATACCCTTAGTTATAATTATATATTAATTTATTACATATTATTATTAATTTTTAATGTATTAAATACTATAATATTAATTTATTTTTTTTAAAATATAAATATCATTTTATTATTAATTATTGATGAAATATTAATTATAATTATTTATTTATTATTTATAAATTAAGTATTAATTAATTATTATTTTATGAATTATTTATTAATGTATTAAATTACTAAATAGTAATGTATTCTTTTATTAAATTATTATTTTATTAAAATTTTAAATATTATTTTATTATTAAATATTAATATATTTTATTTATTATTTATAAATTAATATTAATTAATTACTTTAGATACAATATTATAATTTCTCATCACTAATGGAAATAAGAATCTCATTCCATAAGATGATGAGAATGACTCTCATTCCTCACTTCCAAATATTGGACCATATTCCATTCTCACTTATTTTTATTTTTTAATTTTAGAAAATAAACGACATTAATAGAATGATTCACATTCCCCATTTTTTGCCTTTAAGAAAACACCATATATTATTTGTTTGCTCAGGAAGCTCTTCTATGGAGGAGGCATATTGCCTCAACGAGACAAGAAAGCCTTTTTTTCCTATTATATGAGATAGACAAGTTCAACAACACAGACTCTTTTAAAGTTATTGTAATATCAAATGAATAAATCATTATTTCATAGATTGAAGCTTTTGCATTCAATATCTTTCATCTAGCAAAATGCACCTTTTTTTTTCCCTAGAATTTCTTTTGCACTTTAAGAATTGAGTCTCATGAAAAAAATGCTACACGAGTGACAAATAGTCAAAAAACATTCCAGATCTCATGCTTCTGCATTTGGTGTTGGTTTTCAGAGTTCATGCGCAGCGGAAATCGTGTTGGTAACAGGAAAAAAATTTTTTTTTTCATACATGAACAATCAAAACCGGATCCGTATTTTCTAGTATATTAATAATAAAAATATTTAGAACTCAAGTAAGAAATATACCTGCAGATCTGAATATCTTTGTAAATCGATTCTTTGAACCACGATCTTCCTCGTCTATCTCCTCACCTCCAACGGCACGTGTGGGCGTGAAAATAATTACGAAGAATACTCTAATTTGTTAAGATCCGTGTATCCAGCACATGAGACGAATCCTGGATATTGTTTCCTTTTGATTTTCTCAAAATCAAACTTAGAAAAATAAAAGAAAACTATTTTTCTTTATTTTCTCTTTTACTGCCTTGTTTTTGTTTTTGTTGCTTGTTTTATTTTGATCAAAAATCTCAATTCAAAACCAAAACCTTCCAGCTCACGTTTTCTTTTTTTTTTTTTTGTTTGATTTTATGAAGAGGATTTTGTTTCTTTTTTGATAAACTTTTTGATTGAATCAAATTTATCAAACAAATCCATTAAGGATTTAATTTTAATTTTCAAAAAATCAAAATAAAATCCTTCAATATTTATCTCATAATTTATCAAAGATAATTCATTAAAATAAATTATCAAAATTTCAACTTTTGAAATATTATCTTTTTAAATTAAAATTTAATTAATCAAATTAATTAAATATTAATTTTCATAAATTAATAAATAGATACATTATCTATTAATAAATATATTAGGACAACATTTGTCATAATTTCCAAACAAGAGCTATATGGAATAATTAGTGTAAAATAATTCATAATTATTTTAAATAATTCTCAACTATTTTTCTTCGTAATTATAATCGTTCGAACAGTGATAGAAGACGACGAGGGGACCGATGGACCTATAATTCTAAGCTCCAATAATTCCGTCGATTAATTATAAACTCTTTTATTAATCAAACGAAATTATTAATTCTGGAGTAACTCTCACTAAATACCCAGAATTGCACTCTCAGAATTATAGAATTAATTACTCAAAGTATTCGTCCATTGATATAGTCATTACCTATGCAATGATCCTCCATAACAGATTCGTAAAGGAGCTAGGTATAAAATATTCGTTAACCTCTCCAATTACATCTTTATCCTTGACTTCCATTAGTTCTCAAGTGAACAATTAATTCATAACTTTTATGAATTTGCGCGCTAATCGTTCAGGTCCTGAACTAACAAACAAGAGAATCTTATGAACGGATTTCATTATATCAGGTTAGCATTCCCAGCTATTCATTCAACTCATTCCCAAAATACAAGGTTTACGAAATGTAATAAATACAAAACCATACCGAGTAAATTAAAGAATAAATTAATATGATATAGGAGTCTGCTAAATACAATGAATTAAGATCATCACATATATGACCATCATTATGATAAAATTGATGTTCTTTATTTAACGGAAATTATTAGAACTTTTCAATTTTATCTGGTCATGTCCAATATAATCTTATTATATAAAACACATTCATTTCTATGTCTCTACATAATATAGTCTGGATAGAACTATACCATTCATAATGGAATGAACTGTATTTATGACTTTGGATTTGAAGATTCCCAACTTCAAATCATAGTCATGGACAAATTTTGATTATTACTCTTTAAATTTTATCCATGCATATATGTATGTAACATTTTACATACACATATATGTTTAATTTAAAGCTACATAAATAATCACGGAATTTTCATGAATTTTATAAAGCAAATCAAAATGCATACATGGAATAAAATAGAATCACAAATTTATTAATCAATCATGTTTCGAACATATTTGCTTGTCGGGCATACAAATCCCAACAAACTCCCACTTGCCCTAAAGCAAATGAGACATGTCTCTAATCCCCAATCCTTCTAGATGCCCCTCAAAACTCTTTGCAGGCAGCGTCTTGGTAAAAGGATCGGCTAGATTCTCTGCAGATGGAATCTTCAGAACAGCCACGTCTCCGCGTTGCACAATGTCCCTAATCACATGATATTTCCTCTCAATATGTTTTGATCTCTTGTGGCTTCTTGGTTCTTTGGAATTAGCCACTGCACCACTATTATCACAATAAAGTGACAATGGCTTGTCCATATCTGGAACCACTTCCAGATCAGTAAAGAACTTTCGGAGCCAAACCGCTTCTTTGGCAGCTTCACAAGCAGCCACATATTCGGCTTCCATAGTTGAATCAGCAACACATGATTGTTTGCTTCTCTCCAACTATAGCTCCCCCACCAAGAGTAAATACTGATCCAGATATCGACTTTCGATCATCTATATCTGATTGAAAATCAGAATCAGTATATCCAATCGGAATCAAATCCCTGCCAGAATAAACAAGCATATAGTTCCTCGTTCTCCGTAGATACTTGAGAATATGCTTAACTGCTACCCAATGATCTAATCCTGGATTTGACTGAAAACGACTAACTATTCCCACTGCATAGCATATATCAGGTCTTGTGCATAGCATAGCATACATCAAGCTCCCTACTGCCGACGCATGCATATGAATCCGTCTCATATCTTCTTCCTCTTGGGGTGTCGAAGGACACTTCCGTTTAGAAAGAACAACTCCATGACGGGAAGGTAAGTTACCTTTCTTGGAGTTTTGCATTGAATATCTAACAAGCATCTTGTCAATATACAATGCCTGAGACAGAGCTAGCAGTTTTTTCTTGCGATCTCTAATAAGACGGATCCCAAGAATATAACTTGCTTCTCCCAAATCTTTCATTTGGAATTGTTCAGCTAGCCAAGCCTTTACGTCTGATAATAGTTCTACATTATTCCCAATAAGTAGAATATCATCAACATAAAGTATTAGAAAGACCACTCGCTTGTCCTTGATGAATTTATAAACACAAGATTCATCAGGATTTTGGATAAAGCCATAAGATTTGATCGCCTCATCAAATCTCATGTTCCAAGATCTGGACGCTTGCTTAAGTCCATAGATAGACCTTTGCAACTTGCAAACCTTTTGCTTTTCGTCCTTGCTTATAAAACCTTCTGGTTGCTCCATATAGATGGTCTCTTCAAGATAGCCATTCAAAAAGGCTGTCTTGACATCCATCTGCCAAATTTCATAATCATAATGAGCAGCAATGGAAAGCAAGATTCGAATGGACTTCAGCATGGCTACTGGTGAAAAAGTTTCCTCATAGTCAACTCCTTCTTTTTGGGTATAACCTTTGCCACTAGCCTTGCTTTAAATGTCTCTACATTACCGTCCACTCCCCTCTTTCTTTTGTAGATCCATTTGCACCCTATAGGATTTACTCCTTCAGGTAGATCTACAAGCTCCCAGACTGAGTTGGAATACATGGATTCCATCTCAAGTTTCATAGCCTCAAGCCATTTCTCTTTGTCATGATCTTCCATTGCACATCTATATGTTAATGGGTCATCTCTTCCATCATCAGTGATAGCAACTTGTGCTTCACCATCTTGTCTATATCGAGAAGGTAGTCGTACTATCCTCCCACTACGACGAGGTGGTAAGATGTTCTGACTCGAAGATGTGGTCTCCTTGCTTTGTGGAACAACAATCCTAGTAGGTTGTTGACTGATCTCATCAGATTTTAATTCCTCCAAGACTATCTTACTTTGAGGTTTGAAGTCTGCCATATAATTATTCTCAAGAAACGTGGCATTTGTCGACACAAACACCTTATTATCTCGAGGATTATAAAACACACCTCCCATTGTGCCTTTTGCATATCCTACAAAGAAACAAACTTCAGAACGCATTTCCAACTTTGTTGTCTTACCCATTAGCACGTATGCTGGGCACCCCCATATACGAAAGTGACTCAAACTGGGTTTGTGGCCACTCCATAACTCTAAAGGTGTTCTAGGTACTGACTTAGATGGAACCACATTCAAAATGTAGGTTGTTGTTTGTATAGCATACCCCCAAAACGATTTTGGAAGTGAAGAATAACTCAACATGGAACGAATCATGTCGAGTAAAGTTCGATTCCTCCTCTCAGCTACACCATTTTGCTGAGGTGTACCAGGTGCAGTTAGTTGGGATAAAATCCTCATACTCTAATAGGTGATCTTTGAATTCATTATCAAGGTATTCACCTCCTCGATCTGATCGAAGGCACTTGATTGATTTACCTATTTTTTTTCCACTTCGATTTGGAATTCTTTAAACTTTCCAAAAGTTTCAGACTTATGTCTCATTAGGTAAACATAACCATATCTAGAGTAATCATCAACAAAAGTAACGAAGTACTCATAGCCACCTCTTGCTTGTGTAGACATAGGTCCACAAACATCTGAATGTATAAGCTTCAGTGGTTCTTGGGCCCTATTGCCTTTTGCAGAGAAAGGCCTCTTTGTCATCTTACCTTCAAGACATGATTCACAGACTGGTAGAGTACCAACATTTAGTTCTCTTAAAGGACCATCCTTTACAAGCCTATTTATCCTGTCAAGATTTATATGACCAAGTCTTAGGTGCCATAGATATGTGTTATCAGTGTGAGAAATCTTTTGCTTCTTTGTTTTTGGCAATGCAACTTTGAACATTTCAGCATTCAATAATGAATTAAAATTGGGCCTTATTACATAGAGCCCATTTTCAATAAAACCAGAACAAATATTCAAACCATTTCTTGAAATAACAACTGATTTATTATCAAAAGAAACTGAATAAGATTGTTCATAAAGTCGAGAAACTGAAATGAGGTTTCTAGTAAACCCCGGTACGAAATAAACATTATTCAAAAATAAAAATTTATTTTTCTCAACATAAAGTTTTATTTGTCCAACTGCTGATGCTGAAACTAAAGCGTCATTCCCAACTCTCAAAGTAAAGTCCCCATCAGCAAGTCTTGTGTAAGAATCAAGCTTCTGTAAGAAACAACAAATATGATTAGTCGCTCCTGAATCAATTATCCAGGGTGATAAATCATTTTCAACTAAACAAGATTCAGTAACAAGTAAATCTAATTTACCATTCTTTTTCTGTTTCAGCTCTTCGAGATACTTCTTGCAGTTTCTCTTCCAATGCCCATCAATTCCACAATGGAAACATTTTCCTTTTGGTTTTTTCTGGGTGGAGCCATTCTTATTTCCTTGACTGTTGTTTGGCTTGTTCTTTTTGCTGTTGTTCCCTGCTGTTTTCTCAGTTCCTGAACTCTTACCTTTATTCTTATTTCTCTTTCTCTTCTTTAGAGAAGAGTTAGAGTTAGAAGGTTCAGCAACATTTGCTTCTCCTTTCTTCTCCACAGAAATAGACTCAAAAGTAGTGAGTTCGTTAAGCAATTCAGTCAAATTATAACTCAGTTTATTCATGAAGTAATTGCTTTTGAACTGAAGAAATTGTGGGCTAAGGCTTTCTAAAATCATGCCCACTTGTGTGCCTTCATCTATGGTAGCCCCATTGATTTCTGCCTCATGAATAGTACTAATCATCATTAGCACATGTTCACGAACATGAGTTCCAGCTTTCATTTTGCAGTTCATGACTTTCTTGACTGCTTCATGTTTAGCTTGATCAGAGGGTTTGCCAAACATGCCTTGTAGAGACTCCATTATCTCATAAGCAGTCTCTGTCTTTTCGTGCTTTGTGTTAAGCACGTCAGACATGGCAGCAAGCAAATAACAACGAGCTTTGTCATTTGCTCGAATCCAATTTTCATAGGCATCTTTGATGGTTTTGTTGGCATTCACAGCTGGTTCTGGAGGACATTCCTCCATCAGGACAAACTTCAGGTTATCCAGCACAAGAATTATATTCATATTTTTCTTCCACTTAGCAAAGTTATCACCACGTTAATTTTTCAGTAGCAAGCAGTGATAGGATTGGATTTGACATATTTCTGAAATCATTAAAAAAAATATTCTAAATTATTCCATGCATAAAATTCAAAATAAATTTGGCATAGTAATCATGATGCATGATGCATATGCAAAACACTAAAATATATATGCACTACTATAGCCTCGGAAAATTTAATAAGCATATTATGTTGCCTTAGGGTCGATCACAACACCTTATTAAAATAGAGACATCTCAATTAATAAATTTTTTTCAAAATATCTCATATTTTCAAAATTTATTAATAACCGATTTTTGGTCTAAATATAATTAACACTTTTAACTATATTTATATGAGTGTAACCCACCGTTTTGGATCCTTAAAATTTAACTCATAACAACCACCTTAGGGTAAGTTAATTATGAAATACATTTTATAAATCCTATCGTAAGAAGTACAACCTTGATATTAACCTAAGCAAACACTCTCCTTAGGGAGGATGAAACTAAAGTCATCACGAAGCCCCACTTAGATTTCACGATGTTGCACTAACGGTGGAGACCAAATGATGTTTTGACAAACTACCTGCTCCCACTCATTATTTTAAGTTTAGTGATTTAATATGTAAAAAATCTAATGTTTTGAAAAATTTAGCGGAAAAAGACCAAGAAATCAATATTAAAGGTCTTTAATTACCAAATTAATTGTTTCATAATAAAATTACTTGCTTTATTAGTAAAACTTCAATTCATTTTGAAACATCTAAGTTATTCATGATAAACAATTTATTATAAATACTTAGAACTTGAATTTTGTGACATTACAAATTTTAACGATTTAAAATTGATTCACAAATTTTATTTAATCGACTAATCGATAAAAATTCTAAAATAGTTTTTAATCAAATTAAAACTATTCACTATCATAAATAAATTTATGAAAATGCACATGTATGTATGACATGTTATAATACAAGAGTAGGCATTGTGCTAATTCTATATGTAATTTAAAATATGCATGAGAATAAACATTTTATAATTCACACAAAATAAATAAATTGGATATTAACCGGGTTGACAATTTGGGTATTTCTAAAATTACAACAACCAACAAATATAAAATTACATTAATCTCAAATCTCTGGAGAAAATATAATTATATTTCCAAGTGACTTTCACCAAAAAAAACTTTTTTTTTATTATTGCATTGTTGCACAGTGGGCAATCTAAAATTGCCACTGTGCGGCAAGCTGCTGCATGTGCAGCAGCCTCACTGCTTCTCGTGCAGCAGTCTCATGCTGCACTTATGTGCAGCATGAGGCTGCTGTTCGTGCAGGCAGTGCAGTAAACAAAAAAATTTGGAAAAATTAATTATATTTTATAAAAAAAATATTCGTCCGTCTATCGTCTCTTTGGCTTGATCTTGATCTCGAACAATTGCAGAAATTACAATTACAGGAAAAAATACCCATTTAATTTTGGGTTTACATATCCAATATATAAAACAAAAATTTAAAATCCTAACCCAAGGTCAACCATACAATTAACGATTAATATCCATACATTCATCATCACATGATAATTAATAAAAAATGCATAGTCTACTCTTTTACACACATATTAAAATGATTTACAATAAATCATTGTTATTAATATACTAGAATAAATACGACCGCTCTGATACCATTTGTTGGTTTTCAGAGTTCATGCGCAGCGGAAATCGTGTTAGGTAACAGGAAAAAAATTTATTTTTTCATACATGAACAATCAAAACGGATCCGTATTTTCTAGTATTAATAATAAAAATATTTAGAACTCAAGTAAGAAATATACCTGCAGATCTGAATATCTTTGTAAATCGATTCTTTGAACCACGATCTTCCTCGTCTATCTCCTCACCTCCAACGGCACGTGTGGCGTGAAAATAATTATGAAGAATACTCTAATTTGTTAGGATCTGTGTACTCAGCACATGAGACGAATCTGGATGCTGTTTCCTTTTGATTTTCTCAAAATCAATCTTAAGAAAAAATAAAAGAAAACAATTTTTCTTTATTTTCTCTTTACAACCTGCGTTTTGTTTGTTGTTGCTTTTTTTATTTTGATAAAAAATCTCAATTTCAAAAACCAAAACCTTCAAGCTCACGTTTTTTTTTTTTTTTTTTTTTTTTTATAAAGAGGATTTTGTTTCTTTTTTGATAAACTTTTTGATTGAATCAAATTTATCAAACAAATCCATTTAAGGATTTAATTTTAATTTTCAAAAAATCAAAATAAAATTCTTCAATATTTATCTCATAATTTATCAAAGATAATTCATTAAAATAAATTATCAAAATTTCAACTTTTGAAATATTATCTTTTTAAATTAAAATTTAATTAATCAAATTAATTAAATATTAATTTTCATAAATTAATAAATAGATACATTATCTATTAATAAATGTATTAGGACAACATTTGTCATAATTTCCAAACAAGAGCTATATGGAATAATTAGTGTAAAATAATTCATAATTATTTTAAATAATTCTCAACTATTTTTCTTCGTAATTATAATCGTTCGAACAGTGATAGAAGACGACGAGGGGACCGATGGACCTATAATTCTAAGCTCCAATAATTCCGTCGATTAATTATAAACTCTTTTATTAATCAAACGAAATTATTAATTCTGGAGTAACTCCACTAAATACCCAGAATTGCACTCTCAGAATTATAGAATTAATTACTCAAAGTATTCGTCCATTGATATAGTCATTACCTATGCAATGATCCTCCATAACAGATTCGTAAAGGAGCTAGGTATATAAAATATCGTTAACCTCTCCATTACATCTTTATCCTTGACTTCCATTAGTTCTCAAGTGAACAATTAATTCATAACTTTTATGAATTTGCGCGCTAATCGTTCAGGTCCTGAACTAACAAACAAGAGAATCTTATGAACGGATTTCATTATATCAGGTTAGCATTCCAACTATTCATTCAACTCATTCCCAAAATACAAGGTTTACGAAATTAATAAATACAAAACCATACCGAGTAAATTAAATTAATTAATATTATGGTATCTGCTGCTAATACAATGAATTAAGATCATCACATATATGACCATAATTATGATAAAATTGATGTTCTTTATTTAACGGAAATTATTAGAACTTTTCAATTTTATATCTAGTCTTGTCCAATATAATCTTATTATATAAAACACATTCATTTCTGTCTCTACATAATATAGTCTGGATAGAACTATACCATTCATGATGGCTGTATTTATGACTTTGGATTTGAAGATTCCCAACTTCAAATCATAGTCATGGACAAATTTTGATTATTACTCTTTAAATTTTATCCATGCATATATGTATGTCACATTTTACATACACATATATGTTTAATTTAAAGCTACATAAATAATCATGGAATTTTCATGAATTTTATAAAGCAAATCAAAATAGTTATTAATCAATCATGTTTCGAACATATTTGCTTGTCGGGCATACAAATCCGAACAACATTTAGTATATGGTTCAGGATCTCATATTGAGGTTCTGATTCGAATCCAGAGAATATATTTTTTGTAGAAAGAACCTAAAATAGTCAGAGATTTTATATGCTTTACTTAAGCCCGTAAGAAGTGGTTTGGAAGCGGATTTCCAACGTTTCAACAAAAAAAAAAAAAACGTGCGCTAAAAAAAAAAAAACATGAATCTCAGCTAAACCTTAAAAAATATCGGACACTATTTTACAGACAAAGTAGCAAAAGAGGAGAAGAAAACAAAGAATTGCTATGAGTATGACATCCAAGTTAAACCTATAGAAGACATTTCTAAGAAATTTGACGAATCTACAATGTCAATCATCGCAACTCATTGAATTAACAGATAAATTAGCAACTATAACAGCATGAACCATAAAACAACAATCTTTAAACCTAATTCTGAGTGCATCTTGTTTGGCCATTCATTCCTAAACCATTTACCAAAACATTAGTAGTCTTATAGGGGATAAGTACAATTCCTTCAGAAAATTGAAAAGGGTTTCATGTCAAGGCATTCTTACTCCCTTAAGAACCTTGATCCTAATTCCAAAACCCAGGCTGTTCCTTTCTTCTGCAAACAAATGTTTACTTGCTTGCGGCTCTCATAGTCAAGGGAGAGCACATACCTATCCATAAGATAGCAACGATTTCAAGAATATATGCCACAATCTTATCCCCCTTGAAGGGTCATTTTATGCTATATTACCATTTTAAAAAAAAATAATGATGTCCACATCTCAAATTTTACATGACAAATACAGGTGACGAGATCTAAAAACCTAAGTTGCACATGGCATCTTACAATTTGGAAAAGACTACTATCTGAACAACATTAGACATTTGACAGGACAAAAACATACAGAAGACTATATATGCATCGAGAATATACCAACAAATCATGTTGTATGAGCACCATGAGCTCGTGAAGCCCATATACCAAACACAAGAAACCAAAAGACAAAAAGGATAGCCCAGTACCGTGCAGGTCCATACTTGATTCTAGTAAGCACAAACTGCAAGTTTCAAAAGAACATGTGGTAAGACAATTATCAGTTTCTTCCCATGTCTGCGAGATACTCAGATCCAAATTCCAGAAAAATGAAAAATAAAGTGAAATGAGAACCAAATTCATAATCATAATGCACAGAGAGGAAAACAACACATTATATGCTTAAACACTGAAGATTACTACAACATTCAATTAAGTAGGTCACCAACAAAAAGCTAATAATTAGACAGCAGCCAACTTTCTATACATATATTTGTGAGCTAAATAAACAAAAAATTTGGACTCAGATGGTAAAAATTGTTTGAAACGAAAAGATCGCTGCTAGTCGAGAGGAAATTTTTCTTTTTGGGCAGAATGAGCCTCTCTCCCATAATGAAACAACCATCGTTTGCCTATTCTTTCCAAGTGATTTGTCCCAAATGCTTATAATCTTTTCTAGAGAAATCCACATGCAAGACAATATTCCAGCACAGGAATCTTGTGGTAAAAATTTACCATGTTGACGAGCTATATCTTCAACTGAAATTGTAAGGGATATCCTAGCAGATCACACACATTAAGGTGATTATTTTTCTTCATGAGATCTTGAGCTTCTAGCTCCCCTATTTAAGTAAGTTCAACTAGAATTGGCGGATTTTCCTAGATTAGCAAAGTCCTGAAACAGAGGATTACTGACAAAGAAGTACCTTTGACGTCCATGCTCCCACAGTTCAGCTAGAATTCAGCCTAACGAGTGACAACAATATAAACTATGTGAATTCCCATTGAGAGCACTTCCTTTTATGACCCCTGATTTATCTTGCTAGGGAACTATGGTAAGTACTATAATGTGGACCAATGTATGTCTCTCTTTACACCCCTATACCAATCAGGCATGTCCATCTTAATGTATTTACATAAGATAATCTCTTCCACTATTGTTTGGGTAAATTTTCCCATACCACATAGCTAAAATAGCGCATCTTTTATACTAATATTTGCTAATAATCATAACCATTAACACCTTAATAAGGCATTTTTGTTATTAACATCAATCATCAGTCATTGTATCCCTATCACCAAATCTATTCGTATTTTGAATTTTGAATTTCACCGCAGATAGATAGAAAAAAATGTCATAACCAATGCACAAGGCTCCCACTACAAGAAAGGTCAGGGGAAGATCGTGCCTAGTGCGATGGTCAAGACTCGAGTGTTAACTTGCTATCTGTTTGGTCGTGGGTTCGAACATTGGAAACAACCTTTGTGGAAAAAAACTATAACTTGGTTGCGCATCAATCTATGCTACTACTATATTTCTAATGTTAATGCAGCTTTCTGCTTAATTCACTCTTTTTTGGAGCTCTCTCCTGAAAAGGAGGAAATTCACTTAGTTGAGTCATCTTTGTCATGCCCTTTATAAAAGCTAGAGTTACATTGAATTTATGTAATGATGTTTTAAAGATGAAAGTTTCATTTATTTGTCTGTTCAAGTACTGATGAATAAAATAAAGGTCTAATTTTTTTATCTGGATCTGTTTTGAAGCTGGAAGGATTCTTACAAATTTTTTCTCTACCATTGATCCGAAGACTATCCAAAATTCAAGTGAAGGAAGCAATCAGATGATCTTATCACTATCCCTCTCTCAAACCATTGTTTAAAAATTTACAAGGCAAGGCAAAAAAACGAAAAACTTTTGGTCTTTTGTAATCTACTAACAAAACGAAAAAGCATCTTTGTGAAGACTTTTTTTTTCCCATTTTCAATCCCATCGCATGATATCATTGAAACAAGAAACAACACAATGATGATCAATTTTATCATCGGACAGAAGAATATCGTTTTGCTGATTTAGGTTTTTTTTTCTTTTTTTCTTTTTTTTTTTTGTGTAAATAGGGATCTTCAAGCATTATGAGGCGCAATAGGAGCAAGAGAAGCTCCCCAAGCGAACCAGAAGGTGCCAAACTGGTTTATTTCAAACATAATGTTTCAATTCATCCTACTCAGTTTGCATCTGAACAAATTAGCGGAAGATTAAAGCTAATTAAACAAGCTCTTTTCTCTTTATGGTAACAATTTCGCAATCACTTATAATCATATAATCAATTATTGTCATATTGCGTATCTATGATATATATATTTTTTAATATGTTATCCTTGTCCTATTTGTTTTTGTTTTTATATTTGATTATAAACTTGGATTCCGTACAAAGGGCAAAACTCGAACGCTAGGCTATCTAAGAAAGGTTGCTAGCTTTTTTTTGTTTTCCTTTTTTTTTAAACAATTAAATTAACTACTTACATGCTTATGTGATTCAGGTGTAAATGTGTATATTAATGTTGAATGTTGTTGTTATATTGTTTTGTTGTGTAGATAGGAATTTATATACTATAAGGGCGGTGCTATTTACTGAAGTGCGGTCAATTTGCCAACACACACCGGCTCTTGGGTGGTTGTACATAATTGTTGTTTTATCATCACTCTTGAGTTATGTGAGCCAATTTTAGCTATTAATGTAAACTAGTTTTTGCCCGTGCCTACGGCACGGTGGTACAGTATTTGGCCCGTGCCTACGGCACGGTGTTACAGTATTTGCCCGTGCCTACGGCACGGTGTTACAAAATTAAATGATTTTATTTTTTAATTAAATGATTTTATTTTAACTTTCTATTTTTTAATTTGAAAATTTTTGACCATTTACATCAATCAATTCACTCTCTTCCTCCAATTACCAATGAAATGATCTGGGCCGTCAATTAAGCCATATAAAGAGAGCCGTTGGATACACTCTCTTTCCTCCAACACCATTCTCCTTTATTATATAGATATTTATAAAATGGTCTAATGGGATTTTAAATAGTTATGATTATACCTATTAATAAGGTAATACTTAAGGGAGATTAATGAAAATGACAAATCATACATATAAAATCAAAATGAACTCACGCATCGCGCGGGCTTTGGACTAAGTACTACTTAAAAATATTATGATCCTAAAGATAGTTACACTAATAACATTAAAATCGATTCCATTAAGACTTGCTACATGATTGGTTGAGTACAGACGGCATAAGATTACAGGTTTCATTATAAATGCTCACACAACAAAAATATTATGAGGTCTTTTCAAGTTCTAAAGAGAAATGGTCCTAATCCTTGGACCAACAGGATAATGAAATATTTTTTAAATATGGAATTGTTCATATTAAGCCACCAGATGAGTGTAGCTTAGCAGGAAGGATATTTGAAATGGAAATGTAAAAAACAGTTTGCCCTCTTTTTTGGCTTAGGATTCTCACTTTACATATTTCTTAGAGTTAAAGAATAAATTGTCTATTTCTCAGATTGCCATCTAGGAGATCAGAGAAACCTCATTCACCTCTAACTAAGACACTACCCCTTCAGTCATCTCATGAATAATTTTCTCATTATTTAGCTTTTTGAATTTTGATTTTGCAGCAGGTATGAAATCTCTTGGCTTCACTGAATTCATTTTATTAATTGTACCAAAAAGTTAACTTTTATAAGGAAAACAATCGGTTGCTAATTTTATCATGTGGTCTTAAACATTGAACAATGATTAGAAACAGAATCTAGCAATTAATCGGCAAAAGTTCAACTCGATTCTTCCCCAATCAGATGACCCAACAGGGATAAAGTACAGTTATTGTAAAATTGTTTATTTAAAATTAATGGAAACGCTCTTAACCTTTTAAAAGGTTATTCTCTTCCATCCATTGTCTGCTTATCAAACTTTGTTTCTTTAAGTTTATTTTTGCATATTAGGAATATTTTTATTCCAAATATGATGATTCGATCAGTTTCAGCTGGAGTTTCACATATATATCTATTAAAAATAGATAATGTATCATGGAAAATAAGAGAGCAAAGACTTTGTAGAAATGTGGTATCATGTATATTTTATGGGTTATTTGGTCAGAAAGAAATAAAAGAACTTTTGAAGATGACAAAGGGGCATAAGTTTCAGAGCTTTGGGATAGAGTGCATTTTTTAGCTTCTTTATGGGCTTCAGTTTCAGACCATTTCAAAGGAATTTCATTGTCTACAATTTCTAGAGATTGGAAAGCAGTAGTTGTCTAAGTGATAAGCTGTGTTGTTCATTGTTTTAAAATACGGCAAGAAGCGCCGAGTCGCCACGAGCATCGAGGCATCCGCCTCTAGCATGTTTTCATGTTTTCCGGCACCGTTGCGAGTGAGGCGACCACCTCATGCCGCTTCAATCCAACGCGGCGTGAGGCGGCGCAGCCAAATACAATGGTTCTTTTTACCTCCAAAACGTCATCATTTAGGGGTGAATATAAAAAAATAAATAAAAATTGAGAATTTTGGCCCTCTCTCACACAGCTCTCTGCCTCTCTCACGAAGCTCTCTCTCTCGGTTTCAGATTTTGTGACCTACGAATGTAAGCTCTCTCTTTCTTGCACAAATCAGATTTTACAACTGATTTTTCCCCTCTAAAATAGCCATTTTAGCATGTGCTTTACAACTCTCTCAATTTTGTGTTTATTATGTATGGGTATTAAAATGATAAAGTTCAATTCACGAGCATGTGCTTTTAATTAGGTCAATTTTGTATGGGTATTAAAATTAGGTCATATTTAGGGATTAATTATCAGTTGTATTTTGAACATACTATGATGGATGCATAAATGAATGTGTTCTGGACTTGTTGATGCTTTTATTATGCTAATTTTATGATTTTAATTTTTTTTGACGTTCGGCTTGAGGCGTCCGCCTTACCACCTCGAGGCGGTCCGTCTTACGCCTCAATGGCCGACCGTCTCGAGGCGTTATCCGTATTTTTGAACATTGGTGTTGTTTTAGGGTCTATAATTGCCTTTAAGCTATTTTTCCTTTCTACTTTAGTGGATTTCTTATCCACTTGCTTTGTAATTCTCATTTTTCGTAATAAAGTTCTTGTTTCCTATAAAAAAATCACCAGGATAAGATTAAGTTCTACAAATACCAGGGTAACAGAACCTTAAATAAATTAGATGCTTTCTAAATAATTAAAATCACCAACAAGTTGGAATCAAGTTTTCCCTAAAGGTTACTTCCAGACAAACCAAAAATTAAAATCATACACAAGTAAGCTTAATTTTCCAATAATGCCACTGATGCAAGGAAAAATAAGTAATGCTCGTAAACACAGCCATAGCAATTAAAGCCCATTCTAAACCCTTGTATGTTTCATCTTCTCATTTGCTTTTTCAGAATAGAAAAACTTGGTAAGTTAACATTTAAAAAATATATTTAACTGAACCTATATTGAGTCAGATCAAATGCAATAATATGCAGGAAATGCAAACCAAATGAAACAGGATCTATGCTACTTACGAAGCGAAAGAAGACCACAATTGTCAAAGCACACATGCCTCCAAGGAGAATATGAAGACCACTTCTAGCAGTTTTCTGCACATCAAAGTGAAGCCTATCAGACAAAACATACAGAACCATGGAGAATAAAGAACATGTCATTTTGCATTATCACAAAATACAAAAGAATAAATTTAGATTTTTACATGGTAATTTCCAGGACTAACGACTTCCTTTTCTACTTTGATATATAGTAACACTACAAAGGCAAATAAATATGTTCCAACCCTACTTGATAGAATATAGAGAAGTCTCGAAACACAGAAACAAGAAAAAAAATAATGACATTAGTATTAAAATTGCCTAAAATTAATACATCAAACTTCAAAATAGAAGAATAAAGCACAGAACTAATATTCTTTTTTTTTTTTTGGATGAAAGGAGCCAAGGAGGTTAACTCCTTAAAGAAACTTCCACTTATAAGCAAAGAATTTACGTTTATGATATGTTTGGTAAAGAATTGATAAAACACCAAGGAAAAACCTATTTAAAATGGTCTTAATCTCCAAGAAAGAGGAGCTAATGACAGTTGATCACTGATCCTATAAACTTCTAGTGCTAGAAGTTTAATCTCAATCCTATAAACAGTAAGTCTTTTCATTCCATCCAATTAAGACAGTTAATATTGATAAGTATATGCCTATATAAATAAAGCCGAAAAAGTAGGGCATGATAGTGTTGAAACTTTAATGAAAACTTTGACGTGTGAACATACAAACACACATAAGTTTGTAGTGACTAGTGCTAGTAAATGATTTCCTAGAAAGAAATATCGGATGAACTAGTATTAACGCTTCATCCAACTCCACTTCATAAACATATAATTGAGTTAAACAATGATTATTAATCAAGCCTACTGCAATAGCTGGGCAATAAGAATTATGCTAATTGACAAGCATGATGGATTATACAGCACATAAAGCGATATAACCTGATATTAAACAAACATTTGTAGCAAGATTAACACTTCCTGAGAAGACAAATAAAAAGCTTGCGCAGATGCAAACTCAAACCAACACTAAGGTGTGCTACCAATATATGTGTTCTATATTTATTCATGTTTTATCATGTATGTGTCCAACACTTGTCATATTAATGTTTTATATTTAAATGTTCCAGTTCCGACTAAACAGGTCGAAATCTTGTGTAACGAAATAAATAGCATTTCCTAATAATACTCAAGAAACTTAGAAGTATAAGTTGCCCATCTATAAACAATCCAAATAAAGCATAATGATTCCTAATCCAACACACCTTTCCAACTCGAGGAGCAATAAGCCAAGCGAGCGTGACAGTAAGTAACCCAGTAGCAAGCAAAATCCCAGTACCTTCCACGGCCCATTTGGTTGCAGGATTTTCAGCAGTGACAACATCTTCATTGACAGTATTCAAAGGTTGTTCGGAAACAACCTGTGAAACTGCAGTAGAATTACTATTATGATGGTTATTATGACTGCTATGCGGACTAAACCACAAGGAAATCTCACAAAGCCGTTGCCGTCTGATAGCAGCAACAGCATCAGGATCAACACCGGAACTAGTATGCACCTGTGGAGGATTGGGTTCTCCACTGGCAGTGCACTTTCTTAAAGCTTCATAGTCCTTTAATGCAACCAGAACCCTTTTGAAGTCAGAAATCCTGACATTTCTAGCACAATCGCCACAGATTTCACAAGCGGTGGATCCATGATTAACAAACCATTTAAGAGCACAAGCATAGTGTACTAAAGCAAGATCACCTTTGCAACTACAACCAAGTTCAATAAGCGCGTCCTGATTATGACACAGACCCATCTCTAAGTCGGTATTAGCATTACAAATGAAAACTTCCCCATCAGGACTAATGAACTCTACAAAGCCAGATTCATTGACAAGATTCTTTTTACCATCAGGTTGTTGTATGTCCCCATTGCTAATGCTTTTGCAGGGAGCTTCCGCTTCAGGTTTGGGTTCTGGTAGAGGAGGAGTAATACCCAGAAAGGCTAAAGCAGCATCTCCCATTTTGTCAGATTCAGCACACTGGCAAACGCGGCAGCTTGGCAAACCCACCGAATCTTCTGCACTTTCACCTGTGCAAACTTCGCCAGTGTTCGTTTGTGGAACATTTTCCTTACCCATCACAGAACTGGGCAGCTTATTGGTTCAAAATGGGCAGATCAAAATCCAACTTAACGGAAATTATTACGATCGCATTCAAATTTATGAGAAGCACTCAGCTAATCAATTATAACGAGAAAAGCAAAACCCTAAAATTGAAAAAGTAGAAATAAAAGCAGATCGATCACCGAAAATTCAAGAAAGTGAAAAACAACATGTCATTGCATAATAATTGTATAGTATCAGTATTTGATAGATGACATTTTGTTCTGCTTGCTCTCTCTTTGCTTGCTTGCACAAATATACTTTGCTTTGCTCTTTCTGTTGCTGTCGCTCTGCTGCTAGTAGTTTTACTGTCCATTCGTTTACGATCAGATCAACCTGATGTGTATTTTCCTATTTTGGGTATCTACATCTTTTTTTTTTTTTTTTTTTTTGGTATCTAAATTTGATCATTTTATAAGGTAAATTAAAAAAAAAAATTAAAAATTAAAAATAAACCTTGTGAAATTGCGTTTGGCTTCTTTGTAATAACATATCCTCTTGAAAGAAAGTATTTGTATATGACTTGGGTTGAATTAAATATTTTTGAATTATTAAGTGAATTTATTATGGTCTTTATTATGTGTTTTTCGGAGTAAAAAGGGTAATTATAATTAGGGGTAGCAAAACGAATCAACGAATAGAATTTATATCGAATCTTAAACGAATCGAATCAAAATGTGATGAATTCGCACTCGATTCGTTTACTAAACGAATCGTAATATCAGTATTTGTATTCGATTCGTTTATTAAACGAATCAAATACAAATTCGTTTAGTCATGATATTATTCAATAACATAATTTACCATAATTTATTAACATTAATTTTTCATAAATATATCCATATAAAATATGTAATTAATAGATTTATTAAAAATACCTCACCAAATATTGACAATATTATTTTTCTATAGTAAGTAGCCATAATTTCTCGAATCTTAATTGAAAAATAACAATAACTAATAAAAGAAAATAATAAAACGAATCTTAAACGAATAAACGAATCAACAAGCTTAAATTTGTATTCGATTCGTTTAATAAACGAATCGAATCGAATTGACCAATTTATTAAACGAATCCATTTTTTCAAACTCATATTCGCTTTAAAGCGAATCGAATCGAACGAATAAACGAATCATAACCCAAATTGCCACCCCTAATTATAATATGTTTTTATTTTTATTTTAATTAATAGTGTAATAGAAAATTATAAAAAAAATGAAGATTATAATATGTTTTTTTATTATAATAATTTGCATATTTTGATATTAGATTATAATATATTTTAAAGGTTTTTCATTTATAATATTTTTATTATAATATATTTATTATTTTAATTGGTACTGTAATTCTGTGATTATATAGGCAATTCTAAAAGAAATGGGGATTAAAATATATTTTATTATCATAAAAGAATATTTTATTAGGAGATCTTAATTTTTATCGTAATAATTTTTTATTTTAATTTTACAACTTGATAATAAAATAAATAAGAATTTATTAAAAAAAATCATATTTCCCAAAACCAAAAAATAATAATAATAATAAAAAAGAATACCTCTAAACTGATTTCACCATTATTCCTGAGATTTTAAAATTTATTCAGCTTTAACGCTTTTTTAACTACTTCCCTCCCCAACCTGGTAAAAAGCCCTTGTAAAGCAGTGTTCACATAAACAATAACCTTTTTGTTTACATTTAAAAAATAGCGTATAAGGCTATATATATTTTAACTCTTTTTTTTTTTGAAATCGTTGGAAATCTCGTTGTCAAACCACTCATTCTAAACTTAAACGGAGCAGGTAAAACCTCCGACTGTTTCAGGCTCTTACAAGAAACACGCTTCCTGGATTCGAACCCAGGACCTCAAGGTGAGATCCTGAGCCCTACACCACCAAGTCACGCCCCTTGGGGACATATATTTTAACCCCTTATCTCCCATTTGAATACTGCGCTTTGAAGGCACATATTTTTATTTTAAATGCCCACTAAATATTAATTCCTCTTTTTTTTTTTATGCAGATGAAACCACTTATGATCACATAGTGAATGTGCCTAAACAAATAAGCACTCAGACACATACCTAATTGATAGTCATTTTTTTACCGTCGGTAAAAAAACACAACCACAATATGACTGAGGTCATAAATGTGATTGCTCTTAATGTGTCTGAGGGTCAATAATCTGACTCAGGGTCAATAATATAACTGAAATAATTAATGTAACTAAGGTCATAAGTGTGACCGAGAGTCGGCAATATGAGTGAGGTCATGTGCTCAATGTGATTGAAAGTCCATAATGTGACTAGGATAACTAATGTCATCGAGGTCACAAATGTGATTGAGAGTCGGTAATGTAATTGATGTTACAATTGTGACGGTACTCAATTTGACTGAGGGTTAGGAATATTACTAAAGCCACAAATATGACTGAAGCATACCCATGATTAAATTTTCAACCACCCAACTGATAATCATCTTGTGACTTGGTAAAAATATGACTATAACTTAATTCTTTATGATTTAAGTAAAATATTATTGTGACTTTGTCAATATGACTAAGGGTCGGCAATGAAATTGACGTAAATAATGTGACTGAAGTTAAGCAATGTGACTGAGGCATACATAATGCAATTTTTAATCACCAATGTGACTCAGATAAAAATATAACTATAACGAAGATCAATGTGAAGTTTGTGTGACGCAACAACTTTGTGGCATTTTGAACTTACATAAGTCCAAATTTGTGGATGAAAGTTATATGTATGAATGTTATGTGTATGCGTATTTTTACAGATTATGATTTATAACTACAAGAATTATGGCTTTTAGCGTCCAAATATTTAGCGTCGAAACAGTATTCGACGCTATATGTCATATTTTTAGCGACGGAATAAAACTTCGACGCCGAATATTAATTTTTTAGCGTCGAAAACTTTTTTCGACGCTAAAATCTGTACTTTAGCGTCGAATAATATTCGACGCTGAATAATTCTATTATTGCAATAATTTTTGGCACCAAATATTACACTTTTAGCGTCAAAAAACGGAGTCGACGCCAAAAATATACTTTTAGCGTCGAATATATAGCGTCGCTAAAGGTTTATGAAGTTTCCACCGACAAATCCTTGATTCTTTAGCGTCTAAATTAAATTCGACGCTAATTTTTTGATATTTAGCGTCGAAAAAAACCGTTTCGACGCTAAAAACGGCAACAATTAGCGTCGAATTTGAATATTCGATGCTAAAGATAGATTAAAATGTAGATTACCACCAACCCTTCTCCCCCTATGTTTTTTCTCTCATTCTCTTCATTTTCATCCTCTGAAATCTGATAATTTCTCCTCTACAGCCTCACATCTCTCCTAAAAATTTTCAATAAAATTGTAATCAATTTCCGATAAGGTAATTCTTCTTTCATATTTCTTTATTATTTTCAATTTTATGATTATATATGTTGTTTATATGTTGTTTGTTAGTGATTTATGATTCATATATGTAGAGTAAGTATATTAATTAATAAAATATAATTTTTTTGTAAACTATTTAATTTATCAACCAAATATATATATATATATATATGTATATGCTTAAATAAAGTATTAATGAATTAGTAATGTTGATTACTGTAAAATGATATATAATAATTATATTATTATATTTAGGTATTCTGCTGAAATGGATAGAAATTGGATGAGCTCTCTAGATAGATTGAGTGTTGAATATCGTAATGGAGTGTCTGAGTTTATGGAAGTCACAAAGCAACACATTGATGCAGAAGGTCGTGTTCGTTGTCCATGTGCAAATTGTTTGAATAGGAAAAGGAAGCGGTTAGATGAAGTTCATAATCATTTATACATGCCAGGAATATCACCAACTTACCGTACGTGGATTTATCACGGTGAGCAGTATCATTCTCAGTCACGGTTTATTGATTCTGGCGAAGGGAGCAGTAGTTACAATCAACCTGCAAACGATGAGATCACCGATATTTTGCATGACTTACAAGGTCTACAACTTGGTCAAAGTGTTAGTGGTGACATGCCAGTGTTAAGTGGAAATGATCAAAATTTATTTAGTGACCTACTTGATGAGGCAAAAAAAATTCCATTCGAAGGTGCTGGAATGTCGATCTTGAATTTCGTTGTGAAATTATTACACATTAAAGTGATCAACAGAATGACCAACAAAAGTATCGATATGATGTTAGAGTTACTGGCCCAAATGTTACCGGTTGGAAGTGAATTGCCTAAGTCGTACTACGAGGCAAAGAAAATGTTGCGTGATCTGGGATGAGGTATGAATCCATTCATGCTTGTAAGTTTGATTGTGTATTATTTCGTTCCGAGTATGAATCACTTGAACATTGTCCGATATGTGGTGAAAGTCGGTACAAAGTCCGTGGTATGGGGAAGAAAATGCCTCAAAAGATATTGTGATATTTCCCTTTAACGCCCAGGCTGCAGAGATTGTTCATGTCACGACACACATCGACTGATATGATGTGGCATCAGGAAAAGAGGATCGGTGCAGAGGGCATACTTAGACATCCTGCGGATGGAACCGAATGGAAGGAATTTGATGACATGTACCCCCGTTTCGCTGAGGACCCCCGTAATATCAGGTTAGGTCTTGCCTCTGATGGTTTTAACCCATTTGGGAATATGTACAACTCTTATAGCATATGTCCCGTTATTGTCATTCCATATAACTTACCTCCATGGAAATGTATGAATGATCCGTTCATGTTTATGTCATTGCTTATCCCTGGTCCACGTTCACCTGGTAAAGATATAAATATTTACTTGAGACCATTGATCGAGGAGTTACAAACATTATGGAATATGGTGTGCATACCTATGATGCAGCTTCAGAGCAGTATTTTTAGATGCATGCCGCATTATTATGGACCATTAATGATTTTCCAGCCTATGGTTCATTATCTGGATGAAGCACTAAGGGATACATGGCATGTCCAGTTTGTGCGGGTCATAAACCTTCGCAACGATTACGGAATAAAATCGGATACACGGGGCACATGAGATTTCTTGAGTCGAGTCATCCTTGGCGGAGGAGTAAATTATTTAACGGGCAACATGAACCTCAGAGTATGCCCAGTCGATTGTCTGCATTTGACATACTTTGCCAACATCAACATCTCAGAGACAGCACACCAGGTAAACATCCTAATAATAGAGATAAAAATCGAAAACGGTTACCTGAAGAGTTGAATTGGACAGGAAAGAGTATTTTCTTTGAGTTAGAATATTGAGGGACTCTGAGTTTGCGACATAATTTGGATGTAATGCATATAGAGAAAAATATTTGTGAGAGTTTAGTGGGTACACTATTCAATATTCCGGGTAAGACAAAAGACACTGTAAATGCTAGATTGGACCTACAAGATCTTAGAATTCGCAGTGAATTGCATTTACAAGTCGCCTCTCGAGGTTTTATTAAGCCTCCTGCTAGTTATGTGCTCAATCAATCGGAGAGAAAATCATTATGTGATTGGCTGAAAATGGTTAAATTCCCTGATAATTATGCATCCAATATTGGGCGTTGGGTCAGAGATGATACAATAACGGGATTAAAGAGTCACGATTGTCATGTGCTGCTCGAGATTCTCCTTCCTGTTGGCATTCGACCTTATCTCCCCCCGAATGTATGCGACGTCGTACTTGATCTATGTGGCTTCTTTAAACAATTATGTCAGAGGACATTAAGCACATCTGTTATTGACGACCTTGAGCGAGGAATCGTGATAATCCTATGCAAGCTGGAGCGAATTTTTCCACCCACTTTCTTTGATGTCATGGTACATCTGGCTGTGCATTTACCGGCTGAAGCTAGAAATGGAGGTATTGTCCATTACAGATGGATGTATCCCATTGAGAGGTACTATATATATATATATATATATACAGTTTTATATAAGAAAATTGTAACCGTTTTTATGTGCATAGAATTTAGTCTTAATGCAAACTTGTTGTCATATCTGCAGAGCTTTGGGAGATTACAAACAATATGAAAAACAAGGCACGCCCTGAAGGTTCAATAGCTGAAGCTGTTATAATAAGTGAAGCAATAACATTTTGTTCGATGTACATGCAGAATATTGAAACTCATTTTAATCGTCGGCCACGAAACTATGATGGAGATGCAAGTAATAACCAAGAGATCACAGTGTTCCGTCAAAATTGCAGACCATTTGGGGCAGTAGGTGTCAAATTACTAACCCTTCAGGAAGTTCAACGTGCGCATTGGTTTATATTGAGTAATTGTGATGAAGTGCAACCGTATTTAACGTAAGTTTTTCTGGTGCATCATTACTGTATTTTTGCCATACATTAACCGTGATAATTTATTGTAGGCAACATCTAACAATGCTACAATATGATGGTGACCATAATGTTGATGAAACCCACAAAAAAGAATTTCCTAAATGATTTGAGACAACTGTAAGTTAGAATATTTTATATTTATTTTGATCCTAATATTAGACATTTCAGTTTGTTATATTAACACATATATTTCATTGTCAGATTAACAATCAAGTGCAAAATGGTCAATTGGACTCGCAATCCTCGTTGGTTTCTTTGGCTTATGGGCCTCAAAAGCAGGCTTATGAGTACAATGGATGTATTGTCAACGGAGTTAGATTTCATACCGAACAGCGAGATGTTACTAATGTGACTCAAAATTTTGGAATTGTAGTCCAATGAGAACACGGCTCAGATGTAATTGACTTCTACGGCGTATTACAATCGGTCATTGAGTTGATATATCGACCCAGATGACATATTGTGTTATTCCAATGTAAGTGGTTTGACACAAATGCCAGAAAGAGGAGAATTCAAGTTAGTAATCATCTCACGTCAATTAATGTTCAACGTTGTTGGTACAAGAATGATCCATACATTTTTTGTACGCAAGCACGTTCAGTGATATATATACATGATCCTAAGTTAGGAACTGGATGGATGGTGGTAGAAAAGTTACAACATAGGGCCATTTGGGACACGCAGGAGAAAGATAGAGTTGACATATCAGATGAAACACAAGAAGTCTCCGGCAATTTTGAAGTTCCTGAACAGATATTTTTTGGACCAACTGTCAACGTTCCTGAAAATATCACGTTAACTCGAGCTAGTACAGACGTTGAGCTAATTCCTCATTCTGAAGTGAGCGTTGAAGTAGCAAGTGAAGAACAATTTGACACTGAAGATGACTTCGATTCCAGTCACGAATCCTCAAATACCGATGATAATAGTGATTAATTATGAAGTTACAGTATTTTGTGATTGATGAATAATTTTATGGATTATAATGTATGGTTGTTGATTTTAATTACTCTTTAGATATGGTTGAAATATTAACGTAATTAATAATAGTATAACTATGATATATATTTTTTTAATTATTATTTTTAATGGTAGACATTTATCGTCGAAATAAAATGGTCGACGCTAAATGTAAGACATCTAGCGTCGACTATTGTATTTCGACGCTAAATAAAAATTAAATTTCCCGGAAAAATAACCCTAATTTTTTCATTAGCCGCCTAATATTTGGCGTCGAAGACTTCGACGCTAAAAGTCAATTAATTCGACGCTAAATGTCGTTTAAATCCCTAAAACCAGTGCTTCTCTTCTTCCTCGGCTCAAAGCAAAAACTCGATTCTCCATCTCCTATTCGATTCTCCAACAGTGAAGAACGAAGGAAAATTACATGTAAGTCTCATTTGTTGATTTAAATTTGTTGATGAGGATGAATTTGATGAAATTGAGGATGAGATTGATGATATTGAGGATGAGATTGATGAAATTGAGGATGAATTTGATGAAGTTCATAGAGTGTTTTTTTTTTTATGTTGATGATGAATTTTATAGAGTAGTACTTACAGTTGGTGCAAGTTTGAGATGATGATGATGTTGCCAAGCAAGAACAGCAGCAAATGCTGCTGTTCTGGCCAGAACAGCAGCGAACAACAGAAAATATGTATATGTATGCTCCAATTGTGTAATCTCTCTAAGTACTCATATTGATTTCATACGTAATAAATTTGGTGAATGAGTGCATTTGATATGTATGCTCCAGCTTGAGGGTGATTTTACAATTCAAATATCAATAATATGATTGTATAATAATTGTATAATCTCTAAAAGATGATTACACAATCAAAGTAGTTATTAGCTTCTATAATGTTCTTAGACTTGTGATATAAAAGTTTTGGTCATGGATTTTACAATTCAACTAAAACGAGATGCTTTCATAATGATGATGGTTGTTGATGATGAATCTTAATTTGATGATGATGCTACTTTGATGATGACGATGAAATTCATGATGCTAATGCGACGGGTTTTTGCAGATGGCACCGGGCAATCACAAACGGGCTAATGCGACTCCATCTACATTAGCAAGGCCAGTTGGCCCTGGTGAATTATCTGCTAGCACAGGTGAGTCCAGTACAGTGAAGGGTCGAGGACGCACCCGTGGCCTGGGGTTAGCTAAGTACGTTAAGGCTCACGGCCGTATCCGGATAGAGATATCAGATGATGGACACACTCAAGTCGGAGAACATAATTCAGCGTTTAATACAACCATAGGAGCTATAGCTCGATATGAAGCTCCCCAAAACTACGTATCTTGGAGAAAGATACCGTGGGAGACGAAAATGAACCAGCTATTCCTTCGCTTCTTGTAAGTTTTCGATAGTGTTTGTTATTTAACATTTTGATTTTATACTTATTTTCACTCGAATTTGCATGTAGGAATGGTTCGACTTCGATCTGACCAAAGTGAATGTCCAACAATATCTTGACTACCACATGGGGAAAAGTTATAAAGATTATAGAACAAAAGTTCTGAAACCAATATTCGACGAACATGGACCTTCAAATGCTCCACAACACAAGCCTGATTTTATAGAGGAACAAGATTGGACATTCTTATGTGAGCTTTGGTCTAGCAAAAAACACGAGGTAAATTTTGAAATAAACAGAAGTTTATAATTGGTTTTGTTTTCGGTACTTACAGTGTTGGTAAATCCAGGATAAATGTCACGCAAATGCGAAAAATCGAAGTCACTTGCGTTTTAACCACCGTGGAGGTTCGAAGCCATTTATCCAACATCGTGCCGAACATTCTGAGATAAATATATCCTAACGTAAAATTTAATAGTTAATTGTTTTTACTAATGTGGAATAATATTGAATTTATTTTCTGTTTATAACAGAGTAGCACAGGTGAGGTGCAATCATTTCCAGATTTTTTTCGTGTGACGCATTATAATGAGAAGAACAAATGGATAAATGAAGAAGCCGAACGCTGCTATGTAAGTTTCAATTTTTAAAATAAAATAATTAATATTATATATGTTAATTTTTTTCTCAAATTCTAATATTAACTTATTTTTTGAAACAGAACGAAATGATGGAACTCCAACATCAAACTCATGAGACAGGGTCCGACCCCATACCAGATGAGCAGCTGTCGCAATTGGTTTTCAAGAATCAGACAGCTTACAACGTTGGCCTTGGAACTCGTAAGAAGCCAACGTCATCTGCACGCAATAGTGGTAATTCGGACAATGTCTCTCTTCGAGACGAGTTAGCCACCACCAAAGACGAGCTAGCCAGCACCCGAGACGAGCTGCAGCAGACTAAGGAGAAGCTACAACAGGTCACGGTGGACCACGAGAAGAAGATGGTGGACCACGAGAAGAAGATGGAGCAGTTGGAACAGCAAATGCTGGCTTTCCGTCAGATGTTCGAGGCCTCAATGAGTCAGGGTGCATCAGGCTTGAGCGTCCCCCCATCACAGTAGCAATTAATTTTATATTTGGTTTTGTATAAACATTTTGAAAAAATAGATTTAATATAATATTTCTTTTTTCTAAAACAAATTTCAATATAATATTTCGTCATTTTGTTATTAATTACATTTTTTTTCAACTAAATTAAATATTTTAGACCAAAAAATAAGTAAATTTTTAATTTTTAAAAAAATAAATTTTTTACTTTTAGCGTCGAATATTTCGACGCTAATAGTATCAAAATGGCCGCTGTAAGCGTACATATAATACTTTTTTAATATACGTTAGCGTCGACAAGTTTCGACGCTAAAAGTCACTTTTAGCGTCGAATATTTCGACGCTAATAGTAACAAAAATGGTCGCAGTAAGCTTACATATAATACTTTTTTAATATACTTTAGCGTCGACACTTTTCGACGCTAAAAGTTTGGATTTTTGCGTCGAATTATTTCATCGCCAAATATAACATATAGCGTCGGACAATTTACTTTAGCGTCGAAAAAAATTGGACGCAGAATACTGTTTTTTAGCGTCGCATTTAATTATTTCGACGCTAAAAGTGATTGTCGTCGACATTTTATCGTCCATTTTTTGCGTCTAATTTTTCCAACACTAAATGTCTTTTGCGTCGAAACCGTCACTTATGACGTCGAAATAATTCGACGCTAAATGGTCTAATTCTTGTAGTATGAATGAAAAAGATATGAGTGTTTGAAAATGACTAATTTGAATTATTATTTTCTTATAAATATAAGTGTCATTTTGAGCATTTTTCGTTAAAACATAGCGACAATGTGTTTTTTTTTTAAAAAAAAAACTTATTATTTATAAATCAATAATATGTATTTTTTATGAAATAATTTATTTTTGGGAAATAAAGTAAAAAAAAAAGTATTTTGTTTCAATTCTTAAAAAAAAACTATTTTTTCAATTTTTTTCTTATCTTTTTATTAATTTTACATCCACAAGTCTAAATGCAAATTTTTAAGTTTGATTATAATTAAACATTAAAGATTTTGTAACACTCAGGTTCTTCTAGCGTGACCCAGATAATCATTTTTGACATGCGAGACGTATTAAGTATCATAACATCATGCATGAGTGTATTGATATTCGTAATATCATTTTCAGAACACCCGCTAAATTATTTACAGTTCCGATATTTGATTATTTTTTCGTCATGTACCAGACAACCTTTAGTATTTTAGCCATAACGTGGACTAATAATGTTTATTTTTGGTGTCTATATGTCCTCGAAAATTTTAGATATAGATCTACAACTTTAATGTTTAATATTTTTTCCAAAGTTTGAGCAAAACCAAGTCATAAACTATGATTTCTATTGGTGGCGTGCATTATTTTGAATTTTGACCATAAATTTAGCATGTGACCATGTCACATCCTACTATATCCGAGATATGACCGGTAAGAGACGACATAACCATCACCTAAGCCATTGACACATAAATGTAAAACACGTGATGCAACATGAAACATACACTGACACTCATGAATAAACGTAAACAACATGGGAATATTTCCACATTTCATTCGATCATTCTAGATCATACATTAATATCATAATTATACATCACTCATATACAGCCAATGAGAGATGGTCATAATAAGGTTTATAAGTGGTTTTCAGATGTAATTGAAGGAAAAGAGGGAAGCTTTAGTGAGACTCTGTTTGGCAAACATGTTGATTATTCAGGGCGTTCTGTCATTGTTGTAGGCCCCTCACATTCATTACATCGATGTGGATTGCCTCGCGAAATCGCAATAGAGCTTTTCCAGAGTTTTGTAATTTGTGGGCTAATTAGACAACATCTTGCTTCGAACATAGGAGTTGCTAAGAGTAAAATTCGGGAAAAAGAGCCATTTGTATGGGAAATATATATACCAATACAATGTCTCTCTCTGTGTGTGTATATATATATATATATATAAGCACTTATAATTATATTATATTTACACCCCAATACAATGTCTCTGTTAACTCTGTTACACGGCCCAATGGCCTATAACATAAGACAATTGAGTGGACCTCTGACATGTTTGAGTTTATTGACTGTAGCTGGTATCCATAACCTCTGATCCTGAGTATCTAGGAGCTGGGACCAAAGGCACCTATAGCTGGAGCTGAACTTGCAAACATAATAAAACTATGTGGGGATAGGGGGTAAGTCGCTAGAGTGACCTAGTGAGTGAAGGCTAGCAGTGAAAACAAAGTAAAACATGTTGGTTTCACATGAAATTTAAAAAGTAAGGAAAAATCTTATTTATACATGAATAACATCATAAGTTGAAGTGTGTGTGTATAAAATCCTGCTGCCATGAAAAGTCTCACCAGTGTCGTGGCTCAAGGGCGTGGAACTTACTGAGCGGGACCTGTACCACATAGGTAGGGGAACATGAACATGAATGTGCGTGGGCCTATAAGGGTGATCAATGCCCCATGAGGAAACATGAGTGAACTCGGGACGCTAAACATGAGGGGACGACTCGATACTGATGATTTGAAAACGCTTATAATACTTGTAATTTGACTAATAACATGAAATTGCTAAATATATACAATAAGAAAATAATGCGTATGATTTAACTTGGAACTAGTATCATGATCTGAAATATCAAAATCATAAAATATAACGAACTTGTAATCATAAGTGAAGATACATGAATAGAGTTATGATAATTCTAAATATCTTTTCATGTCTTAAAATTTAGAACTTAATCAATAAAACATACGTTATTTTGAAAACATGAAAATTGTAGTATAAATCATAAGTCCTAAAACATAAAACATGAAACATAACGCTTGAAGTATAGCATAATTTGTAGAACATAGAACATAAAACATAAAACATAAAACTTGAAGTAGCATTCACCCACTATGCTAAATCATAGTTCTAGTGCAACACGAGATCGAACGAAAGTTGTTGAAATGTCATGCATCGAACCTGTAGGAAACACTTTCCTCGCGCAGCGGAAACGGTTTAGGCACACAGATCAGACTTGAAAATTTTTTCTGCCATTCTCCTTTGAATGTCGAATGGAACCAGCAGTACCACTGAAGTTTTGCTACTGTTTTAAGTAAAATTTCAGCCCGAAACAGCCCCCGAACAGCAACACAAAACCATACTATTTTAGCACCCGAAATGCGCCCAGCACACTCTCGAACAGCCCCTGAAATTGCGTGGACAGTGGCTGTGTTTTGGTTCTGATTTTTCACTTGAAAACAGCCCCAAAGCACCACTATATGTTCCCCAAAAGTTCTAGATTAAAATGAAACCAAACCGGGTTCCGTTTCACCAAGCAAAGGGGCGGCAATGAGCAATATTTAGCCTCACTGTCGTGAATAAGAAAATAAGATGAATATGAAGAAAAGTTCGACACCACAAAGTCTTCCGTGCTATATCTCGTTACCAACGAATACTTGCGTGGGCAAGACTCACAAAATAATCTCTAAACGATTTAGGGATTAAGTCACACAAACAACTTTTGTTCTTTTTTTTTTATTTTTTATTTTTTTATTATTATTGATTTCTCAACTTTTAAGAGAATTGGAGAAGAAGAAGAAATGTGGCTAGGGTTAGAATGAAAAAAAATTCCCAAAAGAAAAATCACATTTTCCTTTTTATAATTAGGGTTTAATTTTACAAAATTAAACAAACCTTTCTCCTTCCACACCTTGCAATAATTGGCCAAACACATGTGAGAATTAAAAAAATTTGTAACATTAATATTTATTTTCCTTAATAGAAAATATGTTACATAACAAAAGGTTAAATGCCTATTTAAAAAATTGTAACTTCTAAATTAAATCCAAAGGTTTCCAAAACCTAAATTTAGAAATTATTATCTTAACCTTTTCATTTAATTATATCTAATATAATTAAATCACATGTGTTTAAATATCATATATTTAATAAAACCATATATTAACTTTTAATATAATGTTTCAAGTGTGACATAATAATATTATTAATCATATTAATAATATTTATACCTTTGTGAGTATATAATTTGACTATCCAATTATACTAAATCCGCTATAGTATATCTAGCTAGCACGGGGACCAAATGGACCTACGGTTTCAAGCTCTAATAATCTCGAAATATTAATTAAGCTCTTAATTAAATATTCTGAATTATTAACTCATGGTTATTCCACTAAAAACCCGAAGTTGTACTCTCGTTGACGCAGATGATATATTAAGCCGAACCAAGTCGGTGTCCATCGATATAGTCACTACATATAGATTAACTCTTCACTAGTATCTCGTAATTAGAGTTGGGTCATAATATCCGTTATACCCCTCTAATTATTTTTACCTTAAGTACCATTGATTCTCTAATGAACGATTTATTCATAACGGTTATGAATTTTAATCTTTCTATTCGTAATAGAAAGACTTAAGCGCTCTAACCGTTCAAGTACCGAATAAACCCTTAAGAAAGATACTCCTCTACTTCTCGCAAGAATGAGTGAACTTCATATCTATGTAAAACGTTCCCAACTACACAACAGACTATGCCCCTAAAGTACGTAGCTATTGGTCGAAACTACTACAACAACCTCACATTTGTAAATCAAAGGACATAGCCTGCCATGCAGGAGTTCGTAGTACACTCGGGATTAAGATCAATCTATATATGACCATCTAGTAGATCAAAATGACTTTCTTCGATTAACATATATTATAAGAATGTCATTTCCAGCTGGGTCCAGTCCTATATGATCACATCATATAATGTGCCTCCATTCTCATGTCTCTACATGGACGATCCCGGATCAAGGTCGCCATACAAATATAGAATGAACCGCAGCTATAGATAAACCACAAATAAAATACTCGCTTTGTTTGCTCTCTATAGACTATTTAAGATTACTAACTTCAGACTTAAATCCTCTTGTGTATGACACTTATACACTAAGTCTGAAGGCACATAAGTAATATAGGTATACAAGATAATTTATAATATGCGAAATTAAACAGACACTTTGATAAATGAATAATGCATCATTTTATTTCATAACACATAAAGCTGTTTACATTACATGTAGCTCTAGGGCATACATCCCAACAGAACCTATAAAGCATGAAGGTCAAGTTTGATTAATCGTTGATGATGTTAGAGATCATAATCAGATACATGAAGGATGCATGAGTGAAAGTTATCTAAAAATTTAAGTGTTGGACAATTATGACCCAAAACATAACTATTTGTACAGAACATGGTGTTGTACAAATTAACTATGTGACAAAGGAAATTGCTCTTTTATCATTTGTAACTGGATTACCAAGATACATAAATGATAAAGGTCCATATGATTAGTTCTGGATTAATAAGATATGAGACAGTATTAATCCACTAAGGTTTAATCATTAAAATATCTCTAGTCGTAGTATTATCGAGATTGGACATCGATAATGCGGAATTGACTAGTATTGCACTTGTGCGCGTTGTGGAAGCATAACGACATAGTTCTCATATATTTAAGTATTGGATACTTATGCAAGTGTGATAGTATTTTGTGTTTACCGATGGTACGGAAACAGCTTCGCTCTGGATAGACCCCTCAGAATCCCATTGGTAGTATGACTATGTGTCTATGGGAGTCCGAATCAGGGTAGGTGTATTTGGTCTTAACCTGAGACTTACATCTCTAATACTTGCGACAATCAATATACTTTGGTTTTGATCATCCGTGGCTTTAACAGCTTCTGTGTACGCCTCTTCTGGGTATATTGAGAATCATAGTGTATTGGGTGTGATGTCGAGATGGAAGTATCACTTCAGTTATATGCAGATGATGGTCACGTAGGATAAAGAACTGGTACTCTTGTATGCTGCAGCTATCGGGATAATATGACTAGGTCATGTTTATCCGATTATAGAGACTAGTGACCAGAGATCCGATATATGCTTCGTACGAGGCAGACACAATTCCAGCCCTAGGCCTAGCATGTGACATCCGATACTGGATCGTAATACGCAATACTACGTATACTACGCATGATATAGATTATATATTCATTTAAGAATATTTTTTGGAGAATTGGGTAGGCACGGTGCTTTGCTAAAAGCCAACCATGTCTTATAAATCGGTAAAAACGTAGTACTAGGTACGTACGTGTTTGGATAGTCCGACGACCGGATTTACTGCCAACATATCCAGGGATCTCATGGGTCGCTTCCCAAAGATTCACCGATGACGTATGACTCGAACATAATTATTCTGGGATTAATTATAAGAGAGAGAAAATTAATCTAGGATTAATTGCGGAGAGATTTTATCTGGGATAAAATTCTATTTAAAGAGAGATAACGATTAATTCGGAATTAATCGATAAAATAATATATTCGATATATTATACGAAATTAGATTTCGACGTAGAATTAAAATTAGATTTTAATTTAGGAAAATGAGTTAATTTAGAATTAATTCGCTAGCGATGTGAATAGTAATTTTGCTATGCATAATTATTTAATTAAATTTGATTTAATTACGTCGCAACGGAAAATTCGTTAGTTCAGAATTAGCGAACCCGAGCCCGGGATGTGTTGCGGGCCCACTCTGATTTTGAATCAAGTGGGGCCCACAAGTCACATAACCTAGTCAATCTCATCTACTTTTGGTTGATGGAAGTGGTTGGGTTGTTGGAAACTTGTAAAACACACAAGTTGATGGAATGAATGACTTATTACCAAATTTTGGTATATCATTAATTAAGATTTTGGAAATCAAATTACAAGTCAACATTCACTTCCTTCCTCTCTCTCACATTCACGCCATTTTCTTTCTTCTTTTTCTTCCAATGCCATGAGCAATACAAGTGAGGAGATGAAAATTTGTTGCAAATTTTCAATGCTAGCACACACAAGGAGTCTTACAAAGGTGATAAGGAAACCTTTCCAATGAGCTTGGAATCAAAGATCAAAGCTTGGAGCATTGATTCAACATTCAAAGAGAAGCTTGGAGCACAACAAAGGGCTTGGCAGAATTCAACAAGGAGCAGTTTTTTTGTTGTCAACACATCCAAAATCCGATCAAAATGAGTATTTTCCGCATTCTTACTTTGTTGTATTCACATGTTTCATTGCTTAATTGATCTTGGTTTGACCTAGAAAACCCAACATTAAGTTCTAGCTTGCATTTAACTATCGGTGAGTAACCGTATAAGCTTAACTCGTATGGCCTAATAATTGTCATGACAACACTAAAATGACAATCGAAACACATCAACGTGACTAACTTTTCGGGGATTTCTAAGATAGTAAAATGCTTTAACATATAAGACATGGAAAACTCAATGCATGTCGTGACTAATGCCTTCCCCAAGCTTCACACTCGACCAATCGCATACTTGTTTACCATCACCCAAGCTTCTATATTAACCATCAAAACTAGACACATTTACCATGCTTATTATACCTCAATTATTTTCAACTCAACATCAAACCAATCGAATTCACCCATTCAGCCAAAACCATTTCCTATTTTAACATACTTCAACATTAAAAGAAAACAAGTTCATTTCTTTGTTTACACACTTACCAACTGTTGGGGTTTCGGCGCGGGCGCAACGGAAGCTCGTGGTTCGGGTGAAATCGTAATTTTAAATTTTTTTAAAAAAATTACCGAATGAATGATTTAATATCCAATATGAATAATTCATTCATATTTCACATAAACATATTTACTTGATATCCAATAACGGTATAAATAGTTAAGAAACATCGCGAAACTTTTACAAAAATGTTTTTTTTTTTTCGCAAAATGACATAAAACACGTTTTTGACCGAACCGAATACCCAATGCACATGGGGGCTGCCCAGTCAGCCCCAATAGTACTTGGGAAGTGCATGGGCTGCCCAAACAGTGACCAATTCACTGGTTGGGCTGTCGTCACCCAGTTGGCTCAAAAGTCACCCGGTAACGCCGTTTTTCACCGTTTTCGCATATTTCAACTCTGAAACAGTTTCCGGCAATTATTCCAACACCCAAAATACATCCAATATATTTATATGACATAATTTTCATCACAATAAATCCAGTTTTTGCATATCTGATTTTGTAACAAAAATTATCATTTTTCATGTTATAAATCCAATTTTCTCAACATTAATCACAACACCAATCCAAGCCACCACTAATGAAGCACCCAAGAACAATTCTAGGAATTACAAGAGTGGTCATAACACTCTATAATGGCAAAATATCATCAAATGATCAAATTGAATAAATATTACAATAATATCATTCAATACTACTTCACACATACACCAAGCCTTCTAATCCATCCTCCAAATCAAAAACACCCAAATTTATAGAAAAGAAGAAACCTAGAATGTCTCTAGATGCTCAAGAATAAGAAACATGCTTTCTAAGCTTGGGGATATTGAAGATTACCTTTAATCTCTTAATTTCCTTAAGCTTTTTCTTGATTTTCTTCACTTTTTCCTTCTTGAATCATCAAGTAAATTTTGAGTGTTTTTGGAAGATGAAGTTTTCAGCCATGGTTAGGTTAGAAGAAGAAAAGAAAAATTTTGCTCTTTAAATCTTGCCAAAACCGACTTTGGAAGGGCATTTTTATCATTTTTGTTTTGATTAATCTAATTAATTAATAATAAGCTTTTATTTGACAAATCAAATTTGTACACTTAAAGTATAATAAAATCATGCCACTTGTAGCCAATAATAATCAAACATATATTCCATAACAATTATGAAATATATATATCATTTAATCTTCTAAATATTTAACATTTAAATATCTAAATAATTAATTAATATAATTATTAATCCATATGTATTTTATTTACATTAAATAAAATACATATGACATGTGTCAAAATCTCATTTGACAATTAATTAATGTGTATCTAATCAAATTATGTATCAAATACAAATACACAATAATTACGATTGACCAAAAAATGCCTTTATGCATGTATTTTCGTTTAACCATTTAAACAATTCGAATTAACTCATTTAATCCGGTGAAGTATTATGAATAATCTGTATTATTCATAACGCGTTGCCCAAGTGCTCAACGAGTACACTTCATATTGTGGGACTCTCTAAGTTTAGGTTTATCCGTCACGAAATCCAATTTTGTTTCCATAATTCACCCACTCATAAATTATGACAACCACAGATAATCTCGCTAAACTATGCAAGTCGAGGTCATTGCATACGTATAATCCCTCCATCACAGGCTATCCATATTATACCTGGGATATAAATAAGAACGTCAAATCTTTATGGTATAATATAGTCGAATTTCAAATTTATGATCTCTAAATAACATTCGGAACTCACTTCCGAAGTTATACCACGGCCATGGATTTACTAGATCATAAACACGTGCAAGATACCTATGCCCTGTACACAGAACTGATGGATTCCGTCTAGATACGCACTGAATATCATGAGCATCAGTCCACGCCCAACAAATATACAGAGGTCTGATCTAAATAGACCGGTGACGTGACTGCCATTAAAGTGTGGAGGATAACTCATATATCCACTGTGGTATCTCAAGTCGAATGACCACTATGCTCGCTTAACTTGAGAAGATTCCTATTGACGTTGGTGTACCATATATTAGGAAATCTTCATTGAGTCGTTTAATATTTATCAAATAAACACCTACATGTCTATACAAGTCTCTCGAGACTCATGGTTTATACGGATAAACCATTGGACCAAGTCACAATATACGACATGTACTTGTCTCAGCGGATTTTACTAACCGACCCGTGTTAGTAAAGTTTGACCATGAACTATATTAAGGATATACAACTTATAGTGACGCTTCACAATGTCAATTACAAACTATTTTGTAACTGCACACTACATTGTAAATCCTAGGGTCTTTGTCTAATATACACGTATCACTAAATCAGATTTAGTTTCAATCTAATCATAATTAGATATCTAATCGTAATTAGATCGAATATGTACATTAAAGACAAGAGGTGATACCATTAAATAAGTAATTTTATGGAAAAATGAATTGTTTGTATTCATGAATTGGACATAAATACGATCCAGATTGGCACTCCGAACACCAACCCTAAAAATTTCTTCCACTTGCTGTAGTGCTAATCCATGGTATCATATACACATCTAAATGTGTATCACATACTCATGGCCCTCAAGAGCTCACCTAGCACTCAAAAGGTAGGCAACAACAAGTAAGCCCGCTAAAACATATTGAGTTTGTCCAACAAACCCAATCGTTTCCCTTAACCATCATCATTCATATTTTGTAGAACCCAAGTTCTACATCAATATGACTCAGATGTGATATCAATATTTTGCTATAGCTATTAAGTTGTCTATGTATTTAGAGATATAATCTAAAATACTATGTAGACAACCACAAACACAATACTAATATATAAACTTCTAATCTATAAGGTCACTATGTAACTTCATAAGTCAATACTTCATAAGTTACAACTAATTCTACTGATTCAGTAGAATCAACGGTGACACTACCACTGCATCTTTTCTGACTTTATATGACGTAGACCATCTAACGTCATAATTAGACTCAAAACTAATCAGACCCCAATGGTTGCAGATTATATTCTCCATGAATAAGAAACTCGTTCTTAATATCTCAAAGATAACAAAGAACATGTTTCAAGACCCATCCTATGGTCTACAGGGTATCAAAATAGTTGGTAACAATTACGATAAAATTGATACCTGTAGGACACAGGAGCTGGGCGACGCATGATGTTCCAGGCTCGCGGCCCGGTTGGGAGTACGGAGTAGCCCGCGGGGGACTAAACCGGAGAATAATGGAGTCGCCACCCGGTGTGAACCGGGAAAATGATTTAAGGCCGCACTCACCCCTCGCAAGGGAAGACCTCAAACTGTTGGGTTCGGAATGGTCCCTTACTTATGTCATTTGTAATGAATGGATTTGTGCAATATTAACCAAGTCTACTCAACATACATGGTGGTCAAAGTAGTCTAAATTCTAGGTTTTCATGCTTCAACAGTAAACTTTTCATAACGGCAAACATTCGGCATCACACATCAAACATGCTACATACATAGTAATCTAAACATACCTTAACTTAAATTCCTCATATAAAAGGTAAATAACTAAAACATGCTTGAAATAAAAAACAACATTATAATGGCCTAATCATGCACAAATACAAGTTGGATGAAATAAAATACATGAATCCTTCAAGTGGTACGGGGCATTGTATCCCGAGTGCAAACCATAATACCGTCCATTCGGATTCGGCTATGGAATTTATATCCGGGTTTCCATCCAATATACCACAAGCAAGATCACATATTCTATTCACCCGAAATCACATCACATATTAAGTCATTATTTCATGTGAACAAATTCCAAATAACATGCTAAACTAACTATTCAAATTAAACACATTTCCTAAGTCATTATTTCATGTAAATAAATTCCAACAACATGCCAAACTAATTATTCGTGCTAAACATATTTCATAGGTCATTATTTCATGTAAATAAATTCCAAACAACGTACTAAACTAATTATTCATATTAAACAAATAAAATACATTTCTTAAGTCATTATTTCATGTGAGCCAATTCAAACCACATTCTAATCTAATTATTCATGCTAAATATCACAAAACACATCTCATAAATCATTATTTCATGTAAATAAATTTAATAATATAAACCCTCAGGTCTAACCTTTTTTGTCGCTTTTCGGAGATGCGTTATACGGCCGTCGGAAAGGCTAAGACACCACGATTCCACTGGTTCGCTGCTTCAACGTTTTTCTCATTGTTTTGCCGATTTGTTCGCTGTTTTGAGTTTGTTTCGCTGCGTTTCAGGTCTCCCCACTTGGCTCACTGGTTGGCAGTGAATTATGGACTGTTTTGGTGTCAAAACTGTGTGGTTTTAAGGGATAATTCACTGGTAGTTTAGACTTACTCACTGGCAGTTTTAAGGGGCTGACTTGCGTGGACAATAGGGCTGTTATGGATGAGTGTTTGGGCGAGTTTGAGGACTGGCCTGGATGAGTGTTTGGGTGTGTAACGTGAAGGCTGGATGAGGGGCTGTTTGGCGTGTAATGAAGGCAGAATGAGGGGCTGTTTGGCGTGAAATGTGAAGGCTAGATGAGGGGCAGTTTGGCGTGTAATGTGAAGGCTAGATGAGGGGCAGTTTGGCAGTTTGGCGTGTATTATGAAGGTAGAATGAGGGGCCGTTTGGCGTGTAATGAAGGCAGAATGAGGGGCAGTTTGACGTGTAATGTGAAGGCTAGATGAGGGGCAGTGAGTTGAGGCAAGTTTAGACGTGAGTGTTGAGGAATGGTCCAGGGCGTGGGGTTGTGATGCTGTGACATGCGTACGTGAAGATTGATTTGTGGAAGGGCTTAGGTGCGTTTCACGTGAGCAGGTGAGGGGGCTGTTGAAGGGAGTTTATAACATGTAGCTTATTAATCGATGTGGGACAAATGGGTAAGGGTTTATTGGTTTCCTTTGTGCGTGAAGAATTGTTGCTAAAGGGGAGGGGTATTTCCTAATCAATGTGAGACAAAGGGGAAGAGTTGCAGTTTTTTTTGTTGGCTTGGGGGGTATTTTTGGGCAGTTGTTTTTGGTGTGAATGAGCTGCAGTGAGAAGTTTATGCGTGAGCTAAAGGGACTGCTGGAAGAGCTGATTTGCGTGGATTAAAGGGGGTGCTAGAATGGCTACTGGAAGAGGGCTTTATTCGTGATTTTGGGGGCTTATTTACTGGCAGTTTGGGCATGACCTGCAGGGGCTGTTAGAGGGCTTTGTGCGTGAAGTAGTGGGAGCTGAAATGGAGGGTAATGGACGTGAGGTTAAGGGCTGGAATGGAAGCGTTTTGTGCGTGTTTCAGGGGTAGTATGAAGGATGAAGGGCTGGGCGTGACTTGTGATTTTCTTGAAGTGTAGGCAGTGAAGGAGGGCTTGGGCGTGACTTGAAGAGAGAGCAAGGGGCTATTTTGGATCTTCAAATGCTTAAGTATTTTGGTTAATGTATGCTAGGTCTTTCAAGGCAGAAAATGAGTGTTTATATAGGCATTTGAGAGGTGTATTAATTGGGTTGGCAAATGATGTTGAAAGGCATTAATTGGGAGGCTTGATTTTGTTGAAAAATGGTGAAAGGTAAATTAATTTGGTTTGAAAAAATGGTAGAAAGGTGATGATAATGGTGATGGCATGTTTGAATATACAAAAGATGGTTTGAAAATAAATAAAAGAAGAAATGATGGAGATGGGCGTGGGGTTTGCTAATAAATGGTGTAGGGTTATCAAATTAATGCCTTGGAAAAATTGATATCAAGGTAAAAGTTTGGTCAAAGGTTAAAGTAAGCTTGGTAAATGGATAAATCATGTTTGAATAGTGCAAGAAGGGTGAATTTTGGTGTCATGGTCGTGGGCCTCATGGGTGGTGGGCTTGGGGTTTGATTTGTTTTGGTTTCATGGGCTTTGGATATAGATTTAGGTGTTTAGGTGGGCTTAGAACTGGTTGCGGTGATTTCGGGTTAAAGATAGCATTGAAACGAACATCCAACAAGTGAACTCCGAGCGAACTTAGCGAATCAAAACCAATAATATGTCAATTCTTGACTTCTCATTTCTGACGACCGTTTTCCGCTACTTCCACGCCTTAAAAGGTAGTGCCTTCTTACGAGGCTCATCACCGGGTTTGGTATGCAAAAATGCAATGCCTACAATACCTTTAATCGCACATAATATAGAATTCATTATGCCATCATCCTATAATGCGTAAGATTGACTAGACATACTAATTAATTTATCTTTCCACAAAGGAACCATCCTTTACGAAATATGAATATTATATACTAACTGTCAGATAGTTATACTAACTGTCAAATAGTTATACTAACTGTCAGACGGATAGTCTTGCTATGTCCTCAGATAAGAAATGAGTGAGAGATGAGATAGAGTATTCATATCTGTTTCTCTTAACTAACGAAAAATATAAATTTGCTAATTTTGGATGGGAATGAAAACCTTGGATTGGATGAGTTCTTAAAATTGAGAAATCTCTTTATTAGATCATATCTAATGCACGACTAATGAGAGTATCTCACAAGTCTCTTAGTTTTATATCGTATATGAAACTTTATATCAAATATAACAAAGACTACTCCCACTGCATTCACAGAGAAAAGAAGATTTAGGTAAACCTTTTACCTTATAAATATCTCATTATTACATTAATAATGATAATGTCATTAAGAAATATAACACTAGAAAGAAATTTGTACGCTCCCACTAACCCTACTATCATATGTGTATTCTTTATGCTTTGATAAAATCAGATAATCTGATTGTATCAAAATTAGAAAACATAGATTTTTGGAAAGCTTACCTGAGTCTACAGTAGGCTCTATAAGCTAGTATATCAAACTGTTATCTTAGCAAAATACTGTTAGGGATATGCCTTATACCCAACTTGTGGATGGGCTATATGTACATGTATTTGTAAAATTTTCATTAATTAATAAAATGATAATATTTATTATATGTGTCTTACATAGATTATATAAATCATCAAACACAGTAATAAAGCCCTTGGAGTAATAAGATGATGGCTTCCACGCCTTATGAGAATCATTACTCTTAAACGTTCATAGTCATAGTTTTGTGAATAATCTAGGTGTTCACAAAGCGGAGAGACTAGCATGATGATATGATCCGCCCTTAAGTGGGGTAGCCGTTCTCATAGGCTACTAGCGGAGATCCGTCCGCTTGGTGTATCACATGGATGCATGAGTTGCTCGTGTCCATCGAACTGACCGCCCAAAGTTTTCACATGGAGTGTTTATCACATGTGTCTGTGGGAACTTTCACGTATCGATTGTATGACTAGTCCTTAGACTTGAGGTCTTTACAATCTTATGTATGGATCAAATAACTTTGACATTCTCCTTCCCCAGTTCAAAAGATCCGGTCATAAGGGTATGATTGGGTCATTTTTCGAAACACTTGAAGTTTGTAAAGATACAACAGAGAATCGCCACTCTCTCGGATAATATTTTCTTATAAGAGTAATATTCAAGTTCGCGAGTTGATATGTGTGATAAGTGCTTGAGACTGTGGCCGTAGCGGAAGAATCATATGAGATTCTTGGGTTAGCATGATTCATGACACTATCAACATCATACTTTTGACTATATAGGTAGACACTTTCCATACCCTAGGTCAAACGATGGGGATACAATGAGGCGATGGACCGTATCATATGTAAATCGCATACATAATGGGTATATATATCTTTCATTCTCATTTGGGGGCTTTGGTATGTTGCTAGATGTCAACATTGGTCATTGAAATCGAACGACCATCTGATCGGAGGATAATTTATGTTCGATTAAATTATCAAGATTCATTTCATGTCCAACTTTAGGGGAACACAAAAGGTCACACACAACAAAGTCGAAATCAATGGTTAACAGTGCACAATACAAATTGTTTTCTTGATTTTCCGCTGCGCACTCACGGTCGCTTCCCAACAGTGGTATCATCGCACCATTTTTGTTTTGATTAGTTCTCTCTCATTTGAACTCAAAATTGGGTGTGTAAAAGCTCGTTGAAAAGCTAACACCCTGAACTTAATTTTAGGCATAAGTTTTGCATGATTTGGTTAAGATTTGAATTGTGAAATTGCATTGAAAGTTCACGCATCTGTAAAAAATGTGAATTGTAAATTTATATGATTAAAATAAAATACAATATCATAATTAAATATTAATCAAAGTTATTTAATGCCTAAAATATTCCCAACATATTAAAACTCATATACTTGATGATTCTATGTATGATTAGAATTGGCATGATTATTTTAGGGTGCAAACATCTAGAGACTTTCTAAGGAAATAGAGAGTGTATTGCTTATCTCTTAGCTAAGTTATTATTTCGTGACGAACTTAGAGATTTATTACCTTTAAGACTAATAAATATAAATCACTTGTTTATAATAAAAGACATTATAAAAGATACAAGTGGGGTGGGACCAAGGCGTTAATAAAACTTTCCAAACTAAAGTTAATTTAACCAAAAGTATTACTAGAGTTAGATAATGATTTGGTGTCTTCTTTCACTCACTACCTTTTTATAGCCAAAAGGAAAACCTGTGAAGACATTTAGATAATCATTTACTCAAAGCTGACCTTAAAGCATATTTAAAGTGTTGGACTAATTTGGAGGATCTATTGTTTATTTCTATCACCAAGGCAATAAGAGCCTAAGAGGTAAGAGTATTTAAGAGAGTTCGCTCCACCCTCCATCTGGGGAATTTTCAATGGATGAATCCATTTGACAGTTTTTCACTTAAGCTTGCTAAAATCCTCAATAATAATTTAAGTCTAAAATTTACCTCCCATTGTAAAATATAGACCCAAAGGGCTTAAACCGTATTGGCAGGACTAGGCTTTACCAGACTGACCAATACTAATTTGTCCCTAAATCGTACTATTGACAATGGTTTGACTTTTCTGAGTCATAAGACGCAGCGACCCTTAGGCGTGGTCTTATAACTTAGTGGCAAAGATTGGGTGTCCACAAGGACTAGCATAAGCTATGTCATGTTTGATTGCCCAACCCAATGATCAAGGAATTGTGATTTATATCATAAATTGGTTGGGAACCTACCTAATTATCATATTTTATAATGACCGGCCCTAGTCGGAGTTATGAAATGATGATAATGGGATCCTTGCCCACAAGAAATCCATCATATTGGGGTTGATGCGATTTGCTTAAAATTTTAAAACAATTGAGTGGGAGCAACTTCATAGTATTAAAAGCTCATGTTATTATGAAACATTAATGAAAACATATTCCTAATTTTAACATTCTCTCTTAACAGGTGGGTTAAAATATTTCACAAACATTCAAATGGCAAACAGAGTATCACTTCGTTCCATCCTTGATGAGTATAAGTTCAAAGGAGACAACTACAATGACTGGTTTAGAAACCTTAAAATTGTCTTACGACAAGAAAATATTTTCTATGTTCTTGAAAGACCATTTCCCCCTGAACCCGCAGAAGATGCTGACCAAAATACATTTGATGCTTGGAAGAAACACGTCGATGATGATGAGCAAGTAGTTTGCATAATGCTTACTCTATGTTGGATGAACTTCAGAAAGCTCACGAAGATATGGATGCTCAAACCATCATCTGTCACTTGAAGGAGTTGTATGCAACTTCCGTTCATACCGTGAGATTCCAAGTGTCATGTGCCTTATTCAAAATAATGTATAAGGAAGGATCTGTTGGTGGACATGTGCTTAAGATGATTGGCCACATTGAAAAATTGGCCAACCTCGGGTTCATCATGGATCATGAGATAGGTCACGATCTAATTCTTCAGTCCTTACCAAAAGACTTATCTAATTTTATTATGTAGTTTCATCTATCTGATAAAGAAGCTACTTTAGCAGAATTGCACAATCTGATAAAGCAAACAGAGAAGGACTTGAAACCGGAGCTTAAAACCTCCATCATGCTTACGGGTACGGACCTGAAGCCACGAGGCCCAAAGAAAAATAAGGGCAAGGCCAAGGCTCCAGATCACCTAAAGTCCAATGGTAAGGTGGAGAAGAAAAAGGGAAATGGGAAAGGTTTCTTTTATGGAAATAAGGGTCATTGGAAGAAAGACTACAGATCCTTGAAAGCCAAGGAAGCTAGGGAAGCCCAGGAGGCAAAGAAGCCCAATACTTCAGGTATGTTGTAAATGATTGAACTATATTCTCAAAACTATAAACCTTCTACTTGGGTGCTGGACACCGGTTGTGGGACTCACTTGTGTAACAATGTGTAGAGCCTGAGAAACAGTAGGAGACTCCGTCATGGGGAGGTTGACTTACGCATGGGTAATGGAGCAAAACTGGCTGCATTGTGCGTGAGGAATTATTCATTAGTTTTGCCAAATGGTTTAGTTTTAGACTTAGAATATTGTGTTTATGTACCTTCTCTAGTAAAGAACATCATTTCAGTTTATTCTTTATGTAATAAAAGCTTTTCATGTCTAATAAGTTGTAATGAATGTTCTATTTATTTCAATGAAATAAAATGTGGAGATGGTATTTTGAATAATGGTATCTATATCTTACAAACTAACAAAGAATGTTCAACCTCTAATATATACAACGTTAACTCGAATAATCTCAATGAATCACTTTTATGGCACAGTCGCTTAGGTCATATTAATGAAACAAGATTAACTAAGCTACATAAGGATGAGTATTTCAGACCCTTCAAATATTAACCTTATGGAACTTGTGAGTCTTGTTTACTTGGTAAAATGACCAAATTACCTTTCAAAGGTAAATGACGGCGTGCAGCGGAGATATTAGAACTCATACACTCTGTTGTATGCAGATCAATGTCAGTCACTGCCAGAGGTGGATTCTCCTAATTCATTACATTTATCGATGATCACTCGCGATATGGGGTATGTGTACCTTATGCGGTACAAATATGAAGCCTTTGAGAAATTCAAAGACTTCAAAGCTGAAGTAGAAAACCAGCTTAATAAAAGTATTAAGTCACTAAGGTCTGACCGAGGTGGTGAATACTTAAGCAACAAATTTCAAGATTTCTTGAGAGAAAATGACATTGTTTCCCAGTGGACTCCTCCGGGAACTCCACAACATAATGGGGTCTCCGAAAGGAGAAATCATATATTATTAGATATGGTCCGATCAATGATGCCAGACACAGATCTACCTCTTTCATTTTGGGGTCTTGCTTTAGAAACTGCAACACTACTACTAAACCAAGTTCCTTCCAAGACTGTTAGTCAAACACCATATGAGTTATGGTCTGGGAAACGTCCTAGTATTAGTTATCTAAGAGTTTTGGGATGTGACGCATATGTTAAGCTCACACAAACTAATAAATTAGATGATAGGGCAATTAAATGTAAGTTTGTAGGATATGCCTTGAACTCAATAGCATACGTGTTCTACGTCTCAAATGAACAAAGAACATTTGTCTCACGAAATGCTAAATTTCTAGAGAATGAATTCCTTCTCAAGAAATATAGTGTGAGTTGACTTGACCTCGATGAGGTACGAGAAGAACAAACTAATATAGAACTAAGACCCAGGCCCCTCAAAAAGGCAGAGACGAAACAACCACAAGGTTATGAACTTAGAAGGCCTGGTAGGGAAAGATATGAGCCTGAAAGATATGGTTTTCATATTGATGAGGAACATGATCAGGTCATTGATAATGACGATCCCACCAGTTATGAAAAAGAAATGCGTGACATTGATTTAGTCAAGTGGCTTGAGGCCATGAAATCTGAAATAGACTCTATGTATCAGAATCAAGTCTGGGACTTGGTGGATGCACCTGAAGATATAAAACCCATAGACTGCAAGTGGATTTACAAGCGTAAAACTGATGCGGAAGGCAACATCCAAACCTACTAGGCTAGGTAGGTTGGTGGCGAAAGGTTATAGACAAATCCAAGGAATTGACTATGACAAAACCTTCTCGCCTGTTGCAATGATAAAGTCCATTAGAATTTTACTGGCACTAGCTGCACACTTTGATTATGAGATTTGGCAGATGGATGTCAAAACAGCTTTTCTTAATGGGAACCTTATAGAGGAAGTCTATATGACACAACCTAAGGGGTTTGCATCTAAGGATGATCATAATAAAGTATGCAAGCTTAAACGATCCATTTATGGACTCAAGCAAGCCTTCAGAAGTTGGAATATACGATTTGATGAGACAATCAAAGAATTTGACTTCATCAAAAATGTAGACGAGCCTTGTGTTTATAGGAAAAGTAGTGGGAGTGCTGTTGTATTTCTTGTATTATATGTCGATGATATATTAATCATCGGGAATGATATTCCCATGATGCATGCCACCAAACAATGATTATCTCAGAATTTCTCCATGAAAGATTTGGGAAAATCAGTCTACATCCTTGACATTAAGATCTACCGTAATAGATCTAAGAGGTTGTTAGGACTTTCTCAATCTACGTACATAGATAAAGTTTTGAAAAGATTCAAAATTGTAGATTCCAAAAGAGGATAACTAGTGAAGTGATGTCATAGGATAGGTCAGTTCACCAGATACATCTAGAATCCTTATCCATTCGGAATCCAAACTTGATATTGACCTAAAATGGACACCATTCGTAGGGGGACGAAAATAAAGTCGTCTCGAGGTGCCTTTTGAATCTCACATTTTCATACTAACAACGGAGATGGCGAGATATACTGTCATATATCCCTCTTCCACTCACTATTTTAAGATTAAGGTTTCTTTATTTAAAATATCTAATATTTTAATTTACTAGTGTGAATAAATTTATGTCGGCTAAATCATAACTCTTATTTACACTAGTTCACCATTAGTGACCTAACCAATTTTAACTTTTAGAATTTGTATCATTAATATCCATTAGCCTTTATTAATTGTATTACTCAATTAAACTAATTTAATTAAAGTAGTATTAGTGACCTATTATATTTTAACTCTTAAAATACTAGAATACTAATTAGTTTAAAATTTTGGAATCCTAAAATGGTCAAAATTTTAATTAAACCATTTAATTAATCTAAGTGCGTTATAAAATCCAAAGGTACATGGAATTGTATCCTGAGTGTTGACCACATTACCATCTATTCGGATTCGGCTACGGTTTTTATGTCCGAGTTTCCATCCTATATACCAATGGAATTTATGATGCACTTATTAAGCCCAATATATTAGAATTTCAAATTTTGAACTTTAAAACCAATTAATCGTTTTCCATGCATACCATATTCCAATTTAATATTTTAAATCACATAAAATCACATTTCATGTCTAAAATATATATGCATCCAAAAACATGTTATGGCATGTGAAATGCAAGAGTAGACACCCTAAGGTACATGACATGTTATTCAAACATTTCGAATTAAACATAAATATAACATAAAAAAATATTTTGCATTGACCGAGCTCTTTTTTTTCCTATACTAATCTAATTAGTACAAAAATTTCCAAGGCATCCATTAGTCTTCAAATCACACTCCAAAGTGGTGTTGGCTACTTTTTCGATTTCGGTGCTCCAAGTTATAACAATTGAAATTTTACATTGGAAAATTAAAATTACTACAATTGTAAACAATTGCCTTATGGCCTTACATCCCAAAATCAAAACCAACATAAAAATAAGAGCCGGGAAAATTTACAACCAATGTAAAATCTATTCATCACATGAAATAACAATAATCATTCAACTCATTAACATTATTTTGTGCCTATTCATCTAAACATACATACTAATATTTATAACTCATATATATAAATAAAAACATTAATTTTGAATAAAATAGAGAAGGATTAAAAACACTTTTCAACCTCGCTCTCGATGCCAATTGTAGGAACCACTTTCCTAGCGCAGTGGAAAGACGTTAGACACATGGATCGAACTTGAAAATTTTTTATGTCCTTCTCACCAAGAGGCCGAATGATGCAAGTACCACCACTGAAATTTTGCTTTTGTGTTAGATAAAATTCCAGCCTAGAAATAGCCCCCGAACAGCGGCACAAAACTTGACTGTTTTGGACCCGATTCACGCCCAACACACTGCCAAAACAGCCCCTGAAATGTATGAACTGTTCTGATATTTCTGGTCTCATTTTTCAAGGAAAAACAGCCCCAACACGTCCCTAAAACAGCCGTATGTGTTTCCCAAAAATTCTGGATTAAAGCGCAAATAAACCGAGCCCTGTTTCACCAACACAAGTTCCAACAGTGAGGACAAATGAGCCTCACTGCCGTAGGTTATAAAGAATGAAAGAATGAGTTTTGGTTCAACACCACAAATTCTTCCGAGTAATATCTTGTTACCAACGGAAACTAGTGTGGGCTAGACTCATAAAATTAATCCCTAAACGTTTTAGAGATTAATGTCACTAAGGAAATCTTTTATATTTCTTCTTGTTCTTATTTTTATTTTATCAACATTTTGAGAGAATTTTGAGAAGAATAAGATGGAGGCTAGGGTTGGAATGAGATATTAGGTAAAAAGAAAATCCAAATTTCTTTTTATACTTAGGGTTATTAATTTCCAAAATTATCAAATCGTTCCCCGCCCCTCCTTTAGAAAATTCGGCCAAGGCATATGAGAAAACAAAATTTTTGTAACAACAATCTTATTTTCCATAATGAGAAAATGTTACAAAATTAAATATTCAATTAACCTTTTGAAAAACATAACTTCTAAAAAATAATCAAGGGTTTCCAAAACCCAAATCTTGAAATTCCAATAATGGCATTATTAAATTATATAACATATAATTTAATTTTATACATTTAATAATTATCATATAATTATTAAAACCACATATTAACTTTTAATAAATAGTTTCAAGTGTGACAAAATGATATTATTAATCATATTAATAATATTTATACACAAGTGAATATATAATTGGACTATCCAATTATACTAAATCCGCTCAGTATATTGAGCTACCACGGGGACCAAATGGACCACAGTTCCGAGCTCCAAAAATCTCGAAATATTAATTAAGCTCTTAATTAAATATTTTGAATTATTAACTCCGGCTTATTCCACTAAAAATCTGAAGTTTCACTCTCGTTGCCGCAGATAGCATATTAAGCCGAACCACGCCGGTGTCTATCGATATAGTCATTACATACGGATTAACCTTTCACAAGCATCTCATAATTAAAGCCGGGTTATAATGTCCACTATGCCCCTCAAATTATTTTTACCTTAAGTGCCATTGATTCTCTAATGAACGATTTATTCATAACCACTATGAATTTTAATCTTTCTATTCGTAATAGAAAGACTCGAGCACTCTAACCGTTCAAGTACCCCTTAAGGAATATACTCTTCTACTTCTCCCAAAAAGGAGTGAACTTCGTGTCTATATAAAACGTCCTCAGTTACACACTAAACCATGTCCCTAAAGTACACAGCTATTGGTCAGGACTGCTACACCAACCTCACCTTTGTAAATCAATGGACATAGCATATCACGCAGGAGTTCGTAGTACACTCAGGATTAAGATCAATCCATATATGACTATCTAGTTGATCGAAATGAATTTCTTTATTTAATGGATATTATAAGAATGTCATTTCTATCTGAGTCAAGTCCTATATGATCACATCATACAAGGTGCCTCCATTCTCATATCTCCACATGGACGATCTCGGATCAAGATCGCTATCCAAATATAAAATGGACCACAGCTATATATAAACCACAAACAAAGTACCCGCTTTGTTTGCTATCTATGGACTATTTTAGATTACAAACTTCAGACTTAAATCCTCTTGTGCATGACACTCATACACTAAGTCTAAAGGGACATGAGTAATCTAGGGTAATCAAGATAATTTACAATAAGCGATTTTGAACAAAAACTTTGATAAATGAATAATGCATCAATTTATTTCATAACATATAAAACTGTTTATATTACATGAAGCTTTAGGGCATATATCCCAACAAATATAGGGTAGTGGAATGTCATTTTTTGATGGTACAAACTGTTGGTTTCTAATTAGGTCCCAAGAATCATCAAATCAAGAACAAAAACGCATGAATACACAAATGAGAATGGCAGAAACATACTCACAATGAACAGATCTTGTGACGCGAAGAACACAAGCCTTTTCTTCCTCAAAGATGGCTCGACAGTGGCTCCCCTTGGTAGTGGACTGCTCGGTTTTGACTGGTTTAGATCCTCCAAGAATCGACCATTGAAGACCTCCATTGAAGCTCCAAGCTTTGTGATTCCAAGCTCACGAAATCATTTCCCTATCACCTTAGGAAGACTCAAGGTGTGTGCTAGCACTTTGATTTTGCAACAAAATCATTTCTCTTGCCTCTCTTTATCTTCGGCAGAACCAGAAAATGGAAGAGGAAGAAGATGGCTCCAAGCCGTGAGAGAAGATGAGGGAAAGAGAGGAAACCGTGAGGTGATAGAGAGGGAAAAGAAAAAGTGTATTTGGTTTATATATTTTCCAAAAAGTAAATACCAAATTCTTTTTACTTTCCAAAAAGCAAAAGTCAAAAAGCAAAAAGCAATTAATGCTTTTCAACTACCACATCAATCACTCAAATCAATCAATCAAACTGTCACATCACTCAAAGTGACAGGTGATTTGACGTTTGATGTGACTAGTGATTTGACATTTGATGTGACTTGCGTGACGCACTCGAATTCGAAATGTGAATGCGCTCGCAAACACTCTCGAGCTCGGGTTCGCTAATTCCAAATTAACGAATTTTCCATCGCGACGTAATTAAACGATTATGCCTAGCGAAATCACTATTCACGTCGCTAACGAATTAATTCTAAATTAATTCGTTCGTCCGAATTAAAATCTAATTTTAATTCTGCGTCGAAATATAATTTCCCATAATATATCAAATATATTATTTTATCGATTAATTCCAAATTAATCGTTCTCTCTCTTAATTAACATTATCCCATATAAAATATCTCCGTAATTAATCCTAGATTAATTTTCTCTCTCATCAATTAATCCCAGATTAATAAAGTGCGAGTCATACATCATCGGTGAATCTTTGGGAAGCGACCCATGAGATCCTCGGATATGTTGGCAGTAAATACGGTCGTCGGACTATCCGAACACGTAAGTACCTCGTACTACGTTTATACCGATTTACAAGACAAGGTTGGCTTCTAGCAAAGCGCCATGCCTACCCAATTCTCCAGAAATATCCTTATAGGTATATGTGATCTATATCAAGCGTAGTATACCGTAGTATTGCGTATTTTGATCCAGCATCGGATGATCACTTGCTAGGCCTGGGGCTGGAATTGTGTCTGCCCCGTACGAAACACATATCGGATGTCTGGCAACTAGTCTCTATAATCGAATATACATGACCTAGTCATAATATCCCGATAGTTCGAGCATTTAAGAGAACGAGTTCCGTATCCTATGTGACCATCATCTCCATATGACTGGAGTGATACTTTCGTCTTAACATCACACCTAACACACTACGATTGTCAATATACCCAGCATTGGCGTACACAGAACCTGTTAAAGCCATGGACGACCTCAACTAAAGTATATTGATTGTCGTAAGTATTAGCGTTGCAAGTCTCAGGTTAAGACCAAATACACCTACCCTGATTTCGGACTTCCATAGACACATAGTCATACTAGCAATGGAATTCCGAGGGGGTCTATCCAGAGCGAAGCTGTTTCCCATACCATCGGTAAAACACAACCTCATATTACACTTGCATGAGTAACCTATACCCAAATATATGAGAACTATGTCGTTGTACCCTTACAAATGCGCACAAGTGTAATACTAGTCTTTTACATATTTATCGATGTCCAATCTCGATAGTACTCTAACTAGGGATATTTAATGATTTATCCTACGTGGACTGATACTGTCTTATATCATTCTCTAACCAGGAACAAATCACAAGGACCTCTCATCATTTATATATCTAGGTGATCTAATCACAAATGATAATAGTGCAATCTCTCTTGTCACATAGTTAATTTTTACAACAACACCATGACCTGTACAAATAGTGACGCTATGGGTCATAATTGTCCAACAATCTCCCACTTGGCCTATAGCCAGTCACTCGAGTGCTTGACACCCGAACTATGTACGGTGGCTCAAATTGCTGAGAAAAGGCTTTCGTCAGCGGATTTGCATGATTATCATCTGATGCGATTTATTCGATCATCACATCGCCACGATGTATGATCCGGACGAATCAGATGAATATCGAAGTATTTATCTGGATCGTTGATGAGACCATTAATTCTTTAGCCTGTGTTGATGCCTAGCTCAGCTGCTAATAGAATTATATCTAATCTAATTAGATTTGTTATTGACCTAGATGGCTTCTATTGTTGCCTCAGCTGCTGCAATTAACCCGTATTTGTTGTTTATTCAGTAACAGTATCTTGCTTGGAAGATTTCCAGCTCACTGTACCGTTATCCAAACTGTATAGTACCGTTTGCGACTTTTAGTCGTCTTTATCGGTTATACGAAACTTGCTTCAGTGATCCCAGTCACTTCAAGTTCTCCTTCTCCATAGACTAAGACAATATCCTTAGTTCTCTAAGATACTAATGGATGTTCTTAACATCAATCCAGTGACTATCACTCGGATTGGCCTGTTTTTGAATCCATATGCTCAAAGCGTATGAGACACCAGGTCGCGTACATTTTTCAATGTATGATTTCTCGGAGAGTATTTCGACAGCCAAGCTTTCGCCGATAGTTATTTTATGGGAATATCATTTCCAAGAAATGACGTATTATCATTATTTTATAGGCTAGCCATTTTCAGTGCACTCCCACTAACCCTCTTATATACACAAGAATCATTTTCGTTTTGAATTAAATCATAAATCATTATGATTACATCAAAACGATAGTTCCAAGAACCTAATGCTTGCTTCAATCCAATCATGGATCGAATAACAAGCATTATCCAAATGGATTTACCGTGGCAACAGGTAAAAGGTTGAATCGTAATCAACACAATGTTGATAACGATACATTTCCGCTAAAAGCCTAGCTTTATATGTTGGTATGTTGCCTTCCATGTATGTCTTCCTTGAAGACTTATATAGTACCAATAGACCAATGCCTTATGGTACATTAACTAGTATCCAAACTGGTTAATATACATGGAATCGATTTCGGATTATATGGCACTTTGCCATATTATGGAGTTTATACCTTGTATCACTTCTTCATACGTAGTCAGTTGGTATTCCTCAAAAGATAGACATCTTTATGAGGTTAGATCAGAAACCCATACCCCAGGCTATTTTCTGAATCTTTCGAACCTACGCGGTTCTTGTGTATTCGAAGATTAATGGTATAGTTTCATCATTGATGAACTATTTATGTTCCATTAAGATTCGGTGCCTTGAACAGTATTACTCCGATTTTCATCGAGTTATACTATCCTCCCACTTACCACTGCATATCGGTATTCCTCTTAGGAAAACCGCATGCTGAGCAACAATCTAATTGTTCTCTTGTGAGGTGTATAAGTACAATACTTATGGTATCCCTAGGATAACCTACATTTGGCACTTATCCAATTTGGGTTCTAGTTTGGTATCATCCAAACGTATGCCTAGCATACCCAAATCATCAGGAATGAGAAACCTGGTTTATTTCCTGTTCATATCTAATATGTTATCTGTCAAACAGATATTTATGGAACCTTATTCAAAATAAGTTCTTGCACGGTTTAAAGCTTATCCGTTAAAGGAAATGGTAGCTCAGAGCGACTCGTGATTAACCTTATCATGTCTAACACAATTTGGTTAATCCTGTTCGGACACATCGTCAAACTGACGTGTTCGGGAGGAGTCCTCTTTTGAAAGAATACTATACTCTTTCAAGTATACGAGAAACTTATTGCTTAAGTATTTTCCTTTACGGTCTTACCGTGACGGTTTAATACTTTAGCCGATCTGTTTGTCTATTTCGTGTCGAAACTGTAAAAGTTTCTGATTTGTGTTCTTCAAAAGAAACACATAACCGTACGCGATGCCACATCCGTAAAGGTCATGAAATATTCATATCCACATCTAGCCTAGCTATACATGGGCCCACTTGCTTCACTATGAACTAGGGCTAACAGATCGGTGGCACTGGCACTTTTACCAAGTAAATAATGTTTTAGGCACTTTGCCCAATAAACTAGATTCGTAGACTTTATTTGAATGAAATCAAATTAGTCCTGGTACCCGCTCTTCAAAAGTGCGGATATACGAGTCTTGTTTGATTGTGTCCCAGACAACAATGCCACATATCAGTTTCTCTTGATCAAATCTGTTTGAGCTATTTATTGTCATGTTATATATTTGAGATATATTTATATTCAAAATATAAATGCTGTTATTCACATCTAATGTGTTTATCTCAATATCATCTTTATACAATAAAACACTTTAGTGTTCTAGAATATAAAGGTTCACCCGCAGCGGGTTAATCACTGATATAGAGATAATGTATCTAGTCAAACTAGTTACATTATAACAGTTTCTTATTCTAAGTACTAACCCGAAGGTAGATCCTAAATTCAGGTATCTACGGTTAAAACAGCGACTTTCGTCCCGTTTCCAGTTCGCAGATAAATCTCAATTGAAGTCAGTATCCTGTTCAAAACAGATTCTGAACATCAATATATATTATGTACCACACTAAGTATTTAAAATCAAATTTAATACTAGTAGTGAACATAATTATGACAACCATATTTGAAGTTAGAGCCTTGCTCGTCTTCAATTCCTTCATGTCTGCTCTATCCAAACGGCAGTCACGCTTCCGCGATCCCGTTTGCCACAATTGTGCAGACATTTTGGGATATGTCCTTTATCTTCCCAGAAGATTATAATGATTTTGCCTTTTCCGGTTTCAACATTCCAGAAGCCTTTGGTCAACCCTTAGCCTTCTAGAATATCGAAGTAAGGTGCGACTAGCGCTACTTATCTAATTGCAAACTTTGACTTTGTCTCATTGAGAATAGTCATTAACTCTCCAAGAGTTATTAATTGCAATTTTAGTACTTCTAAAATCTAAGTATAGATTTATGAAGATCCTTCAATTTCAGTATCATACTTTAAAGATCTAATCCTTAGTTCTGATTCAGAAATTAAGGAGTCTACTATGACAAGCTTAATGGATTAAGCACTTAAGTTATCATTACATGATCTTCCAAAGATCATACTCTACTATTTGCTTAACTCCGGGCTTTAGGAATAATACGTTATTTTATCAAATAAACTAACTTATTATTTTTCCAGGGCCATCCTGAAATTATTCCCAATTTGAAAATTAAATCATTTAAACACATTTTCCCCAGGATTATGTTTTAAATGTCAATCTTTCAATTATATCTTGATTCTAATAGTCCAACTATTTAATCAACGATTTGTGGTACTATGTATTATATTGATTATTATAGTCCAACTATATAATCAAATATAATTTAAATTAATTAACCTCAATTACATTGATTACTATAATCCAATTATAAAATCAACTGTAAATTGAAATAATTAATTCAAATATATTGATTACTATAATCCAATTATAATCAACTATAATATAGTCCAACTGCTTATTAAAACAACAATTAAATATTAGTCCAACTAATATATTAATATATATGACGAATGATATTTGAATGAGCGCATATGGAAAGTAATTAAACGAATAATGCAAATTCAATTCTTGCCTCCCACTATTTTTCGGCGAGCCTCTAACCCTCTGTCGAGTACTCGGGAAACCGCATTTCCAAGTGGGCTAGGATCCCGTTAAATATCACGCAATCTTGACTTTGGCCAACAAATTGTATGATAATTAACTAGGTAGATCTCTAAAATCAATTGGATCTAATCCAATTCCTAGATCCGGTAGGGGGGTGTCCAAGTCCGAAACATATATCTTATATATGCCAATACATCCAATGTTTTACCTAACCTTTTTCCTCTGAATTAACTAAGCCTTGTCTTTGTCACAACAAACTTAGTGATCCTAGTCAAGCGCGACCCATTGACCATGGAAAGCTTCGTAATCAATGTCGATGGACAAGAAGTGGTCTTGACTTTGGCCAACAAACCACAACTTGGACAAGACACTGATATGCAACAAAGCCTTCGTGATTCAAACACATCTTCGACAGATAAAGGCCTTGACTTTGGCCAACAAACCAATGTCGTCTCGGATCATGAGTGAGAATAACTCAATGGAAGGAAAGACGCTTAATATTTAGCGAGGGTTTTTCGCGTGCAAATTGGCAACCAATTTATTATCTTTGTTAAGGTCTCATCATCATACACCCTTAAACATGCATTCTAAACACATAATAAAGCGCATATGAAAAATAATAATGATATGCGGATGGATACTTTACATTGATCCTAGATCAAAAAATCTCTCATTTCTCTCTCCCGCTGGCACATGTATTTACTTCTACCCGTTACACTACACTTCTAAAGAAACCTCATTTACATTGATTGAGGGAATAGGTGAGAAGAGAAATACAATGAGAATGGAGGTGATAAGGCTGGACACGCAGGTCCAATTGATAAATCAAATTTATTACAATTTCCAAAATTGCCCCACCCATCTAATATCCATATGATATTCATTATTCATGTATCGCAACCATGTATTCACACAAGCATGTTATCAATCAATCTAATCCAATTAATTAATCTGATAATTAGTTATCATCCAATGTTCAAACAACGATTTGATTTTACTCGAGTCAAACTCGTTTTGCGAATAAGTACTCAAAGTACGAATTCTTGAATTAAATTAAACTACAAAATTAAATCCAATTCAATTTGTATTTAATACTAATTCACTATTTAATTCCAAATTAAATATTACACTTTATTAATGAACCTTTACGACTTAAATTCCAAATTCAATCGTTACGGGTCTCAAAGCCCGATTAACATCCAATGTTTATTTAATTAAAGTCCAATGGGCTTTAATTAATTTCTTTAAGGCGTGGACTTTTGGTCAACTCGGGTCAAACCGATAACCAAAGTCCAATCCGGGATTTACCCCATAAGCCCAGAAATCAATTTTGGCCCATTAAGCCCAATTAAATAATTAAGATCCATTAAGTCATAATTAGACTTTATGGATGCTGTTTTGGGCCCAATTGGATCCAACCAAATTGGCCTAAACCTAACTTGGTACAACCAATCCCAAAAGCCCAATTACAACCTATAAGGCCCAAATCAATTTCAAGCCCAATTAATTAACTTATAAAATACCAAATTCCACAATTAATTAATCTAAGTGTAATACACAATTAATTAACCAATTAAAATTTCTAAAACATCAATTAGCCTAATTAATCATGCACTTTAACATCAAATAGTGTCCAACACAATTCAATCAAAATCAAAGCCAATACATGCTTCTTTATTCTCGGCAATTAGGGGTTTTTTCATTCCGATTCGGTTTCCATCCAATTGAATCCACAATCATTATTTCCCAAATCATTTCAACTCATCCAATGAATCAAAATCAAAAATCACCATGAATTTCAAAAAGTCATTGAATTCGGCCAAGCCAAAATTTGGGGAAAATTTGTCCAATTCAAAATTCAATCCAATTAAACCTCAAATCAACTTTACCTAATTGTTTTAAGTCATCCAATGATCAAAAAACAAAAACATTACCAAGAAATTAGGGCTTATTAATTTTCGGCCAAGCCTTCAATTTGGGGGAAAATTGATCCAATCCAATTTTCTTGAAATTGATCATGCACAACTTCAATTCAACCTCATTCAAGCATACTAAATCAAACAATTTAACCAATTGATGCTCAAATCGATTTTGCCCAATTTTAAACCCTAAAATTTTCATGTTGATGTAAGCTCTGATACCATTGTTGGTTTCTAATTAGGTCCCAAGAATCATCAAATCAAGCACAAAAATGCATGAATACATAAAGGAGAATGGCAGAAATATACTCACAATGATCGGATCTTGCGACGTGAAGATCACAAGCCTTTCTTCCTCAAAGATGGCTCGGCAATGGCTCCCCTTGGCAGTGGACTGCTCAGTTTTGACTGGTTTGGCTCCTCCAAGAATCGACCATTTAAGACCTCTATTGAAGCTCCAAGCTTTGTGATTCCAAGCTCACGAAATCGTTTCCCTATCACCTTAGGAAGACTCAAGGTGTGTGCTAGCACTTTGATTTTGCAACAAAATCATTTCTCTTGCTTCTCTTTATCTTCGGCAGAACCAGAAAATGGAAGTGGAATAAGATGGCTCCAAGCCGTGAGAGAAGAGGAGGGAAAGAGAGGAAACCGTGAGGTGAGAGAGAGGGAAAAGAAAATGTATTTGGTTTATATATTTTCCAAAAAGTAAATACCAAATTCTTTTTACTTTCCAAAAAGAAAAAGTCAAAAAGCAAAAAGCAATTAATGCTTTTCAACTACCACATCAATCACTCAAATCAATCAATCAAATTGTCACATCACTCAAAGTGACATGGGATTTGACGCTTGTGTGACTTGTGTGCCGTACTCGAATTCGAAATGCGAATGCGCTCGCAAACACTCTCGGGCTCGGGTTTGCTAATTCCAAATTAATGAATTTTTCGTCGCGACGTAATTAAACGATTACGCTTAGCGAAATCACTATTCACGTCACTAACGAATTAATTCTAATTTAATTCATTCGCCCGAATTAAAATCTAATTTTAATTCCGCGTCGAAATCCAATTTCGCATAATATATCGAATATATTATTTTATCGATTAATTCCAAATTAATCGTTCTCTCTCTTTAATTAACATTTTATCCCATATAAAATATCTCCGTAATTAATCCCAGATTAATAAAGTGCGAGTCATACATCATCGGTGAATCTTTGGGAAGCAACCATGAGATCCCCGGATATATGTTGGCAGTAAATACGGTCGTCGGACTATCCGAACACGTAAGTACCTCGTACTATATTATACTGATTTACAAGACAAAGTTGGCTTCTAGCAAAGCGCCATGCCTACCCAATTCTCCAGAAATATCCTTATAGGAATATGTGATCTATATCAAGCGTAGTATACCGTAGTATTGCGTATTTCGATCCAGCATCGGATGATCACGTGCTAGGCCTGGGGCTGGAATTGTGTGTCTGCCCCGTACGAAGCACATATCGGATGTCTGGCAACTAGTCTCTATAATCGAATATACATGACCTAGTCATAATATCCCGATAGCTCGAGCATTTAAGAGAACGAGTTCCGTATCCTATGTGACCATCATCTCCATATGACTGGAGTGATACTTTCGTCTTAACATCACACCCAACACTACGATTCTCAATATACCCAGCATTGGCGTACACAGAACCTGTTAAAGCCATGGACGACCTCAAATAAAGTATATTGATTGTCGTAAGTGTTAGCGTTGCAAGTCTCAGGTTAAGACCAAATACACATACCCTGATTTCGGACTTCCATAGACACATAGTCATACTACCAATGGAATTACGAGGTGGTTTATCCAAAGCGAAGCTGTTTCCCATACCATCGGTAAAACACAACCTCATATTACACTTGCATGAGTAACCTATACATAATATATGAGAACTATGTCGTTGTGCCCTTACAAACACGCACAAGTGTAATACTAGTCTTTTACGTATTTATCGATGTCCAATCTCGATAATACTCTAACTAGGGATATTTAATGATTTATCACGTGGACTGATATTGTCTCATATCATTCTCTGTCCATGAACAAATCACAAGGACCTCTCATCATTTATATATCTAGGTGATCTAATCACAAATGATAAGCGTGCAATCTCCTTTGTCACATAATTAATTTGTACAACAACACCCTGATCTGTACAAATAGTGACGTTATGGGTCATAATTGTCCAACACAAACATCCCGGCAGAGCCAAGAGGAAAGATATCATAAAGCATCACGGAGGGTCAAAAACCAAAAGTTTATCATCAGGCACCGTGATAGAAATGGATTTTTAGGCGTATTGATGGAAACATAATTTTATGGTTGTAAAACATCAAAAATAGATTTCAAGCACTGTGATGGAATCATATATCATCAAATATTCAAGAACAAGTTATTTGAAACCCTTTTCTTTCAAAACTCTTTTAAAAACATAATTGAAACATCAATAAAACCTAAATCAGAATATCACCAAAACCCATATATCAAAAATAAAGACTTACAGAACTGACACATAACAAAGGCTAAAAGTATAAAACTAACATCAGAACTCATATAGATGTCAACAGGAAACACATAGGCAGGGACTTCTTATAAACTGAAAATATAGAAACATGAATCAAAAACTCATGACACGTAATCAGAAACTGAAAACATACATATAAATATAAAATGATTACATAAACATAGACATCGATAGAAACTTGAACTAAAACGTGTATATAAACGGATAACTTTAATATAAAACATTAACGAGGGACATGAGCTGAATCATATACTGAAAACACCTTCAGAACGTATATAGAATACAAAAACTAATAACGGAATCTGGATACAGAAATAGGAACTGAAAACTTAAACAGAATTACGAAACGAAGTACATAAATTACATAACATATACATAAACTAAAGATATCATATAACATAAAACAATGATTTAAGAGAATGAAAAATGTCTACTCACAAACTTAGAATGGGCGACGACGTTGATGGTGGATCCTGTCATCGATCTACAAATGAATTTCTTCGTTAGAATAAATTATAAGGTGCATTCATTTCATACAAGCAAACATCAGGGCATGTAAGAACTAATTTTCACCCTCGCACCTAATACACTCACTATGTCACTGCCCTAATTAATTCAATCCTGACCCGCCCTTTTATTCAAGTATTCTAATTTATTATTAACTCATTTTCATGCAACAAAGCAGATTCATAAACACTCTCATAATTTCCTATCATCGACATAGACCTGCATTGTCTTGCCGATGAGTGGGTTGAAGACCTTATTCACCAACCTCTCAAATGTAACCTCAATATTCTTCAGTCTAAAGGGTATTACCTTGTAACAATACAACCTTTGGTCGGTGATGAAAGTTTTTTTCTCCTCATCCTCAGGATGCATTCTGACTTGATTATATCCTGAGAAGGCGTTCATAAAACTGAGAAGCCCATGGTAGGTTGTCGAATCTACCAACCGATCCATCTTCGGTAGTGGGAAGTTGTCTTCCAGACAGGCTTTGTTTAGATCGGAGAAATCTACACACATTCTCCACTACCACTGGCCTTTTTTACCAAGACCACATTCGATACCCACTCCGGGTATTTGGCCTCCCTAATAAACCTGACCTTCATTAATTTTTCAACCTCCGCATGAATAGCCTTGTATCGCTCCTGATTGAAAATCCTTCTCTTTTGCTTCACTGGTTTATGAGCACGATCAACTGTTAGACGATGACTGATGAATTTGGGGTCAATCTCGAGCATGCCCCCATGATCCCATGCAAAGACATTCGTGTACTCCTTCAAAAAACCTAACAGTTGTTCCTTCAAACTTGATTCCAGCCTGATCCCGACCTTAATCATCTTCACATGGCAAAAAATTTCCACCGACTCTAATTATTCTCATGCCCCTCGCTGAGTGGGGTCCTCGGGTTGGTGATCAGCTGATTCTACCTCTGCCACTTCCTCCACTATTTCCTTCCATTTTGCCCTTACTTTTTCAATTAATAGTTTCTTTCGAAACGGCTGCAAAATAACTTCTCGCCATCTTTTGGCTTCTACAAATTACCCCGACTCCTTCTCTGGTCGAGAATTTTTTCTTTAGGTAATAGCTTGACATTGCTACCCTCGACTTCATCATGAAGGGCCTTCCCAAATTCACCTAATAGATGCTCAGACAGTCTACTACGGTGAAATCCATCATAAAAATTCGGGTATGGGGGCTATCCCAATGGTCATCATAAGCTGCACCCGGCCCAGGGAATGATTGTTGCTCCCCCAAACCCATACAGCGAAGTTGTGTCCTCAAGTAAAGTGGTGAACTCCACGCCCAACCTATCCAAGGCTTATTTGGATATGATATCTATTATTCTCCCAGAGTCCACTGAGATCCTATCCACCTCTATTCCGCCAATATTGGCCATGATTAGCAATGCATCATCATATGGATAACTAACACCCTGAGCGTCTTCTTTAGTGAACATTATTGGCACCTCGTTTTACGTATCATGTGGATCTTTTCCATAGCCATTACTTCGGTGATGATGATTTGACAATAATTATTTCATGCCCAGCTCGAATCCCCAGCCAACATCCTTCCCCCAACTATTGTGAACATTGAATTTTGCTCACTTCGCTGTCAGATTCTCATAGCCTTATGGTTAATACATTCCTTCAAGTAGTCGTTTCTCACCAGGTCCTCTTCTTGTTCCTGCAAGTCCTTGCATCTCTCTATAGTATGCCGTTTTACATTGTGATACGTGCAATAGCCTTGTGATCCCTCTTCTCAACTGGGAATCTCCTCCGGTTAAGCTCAATCAGCAAGCCCTTATCTTGAATCCCCGAACTATTTGTGCCAATGGTCTATTTATGGTGGTGTACGTTGTTCCTCTAGTAACATAAGTGAATTGACCAAGTGCTTCATCTCGGGCATTGGATTACCCTGAGTTATTGACTTAAATCCATTCTGCCTTAGGGTCGGTCCTCTCTGACTCCTGCTGATATCACATTGATTCTCTTATCTTGGCATTTTTTGTATCTGAGCGGCCCATCCTCGAGCTATCTTCCCCGCTTCTTCCAGTAACACAAATTTCCTTGCCTACTCCAAGGTTGCGGCATAGTTTGGTACCTCCTGAATCTTTAGGTTGGACCATAACTTCCTGACTCTTAGAGTTTCTTTAAAACTCTTGAATACCTCCGGGGACTCATACGCCCCGACCAACGGCACCAAGTTGTGGTATCTATTGATGAAGCTCTTTAGGGGCTCGTCATCTTTCTACTTCATCATACTCAATGAACTAACTGTCTTCATTGGTATGTGTAGGCACTGCATTTTACATATAAGTCCCGATGATGAGTCTTGTACGGAGGCACTACTTTTTACGTTGCGAAAGTCGCGGGAAACGAATGTCGAAAAGGGAAATTCAGAATAAGTATGTCATCAGATTCAATTCACATGTTCACTGCTTTCATTCGTGTTGTGTTCGTGAACTCGTTTGAACGTCAAGCAGATTGTGGGCGTTCGTGTAGCATTCGAATCAGCGTTCGAACGGTGTCGGTACTTTTGGTTTTGTTGTTAGCCTCACGCCCAAGCCCAATTATCCCACCAAAACCCACCCAAAAATAAAAAAACACATATTTAACACATGGTGAAATTAAAACAAATCAAATAAATCCATTCATAATTTGAACAAATAACATCCCTAATTTAATTAGATGATTTCCTTGTGAGATACTACTTAGAAATATTTCCCCATGATTGCATGATTCCCTTTCCTATTCACACAAGAGAAACCCTAGCCTTTGCCTATAAAAATAAGTCTTCACCAACACATCAAATCCCTAGCTCATTCTCACAAAAACACAAAAAGAAGTAAACCTAGCTCTACACGCCCAAGACAAGAATAGCAAGCAAAATAATTCTCTTCTCCTCCTCCCTCTAGCAACCAAAAACATCACCCCAAATACTCTTTCCTTGCACACATACAGCCTCTAAAACATACATGTAGTGATCGAATAAACTGCCTTAAAAACACATCACCGTAACCACCGAAAATAGTCCCCGAAATTGTACTGCAGTAACCAAAAAATCACCCCCCCAAACAGCAGCCCAAACACCGAAAACAGTAGCAAAAAATAGTCCCCTTAATATAGAAAAACAGTGACAAAAAAATTGCACTTTAAAACCCTTCAATTACCGCAAGAAACGGCAGCAAAACAACAGTAAAATAGAGGAAATGTCAGCTCAAAATAGCGAAGCAGCGAACGAGAGCAGTGGACCAGTGAACTGGAGGAGTTGCGGAGCATCAACCCTTCCAACGGCCATGTAACGCAATTTCGAAGACGACCTAAGAGGTTAGACCTGAGAGCACCCTTCTTATTTATTCTCATTTTTTTTTGTTTATTAAAATTCCTTCGCATGAGAGACGTTTGTTGATATATGTTGCGGTCCTTGAATGAACGGAACATGTGTTCTCTCTTGTGGTATATCGGATCGAAACCCGGACGTAAATTCCGTAGCCGAATCCGAATGGACGGTATTACGGGTTGCACTCGGGATACAATGCCATGTACCACTTGAGAGATTCACACATTTCGTTTCATCCAACCTTGTATTCTAGCATGATTGGGTTGCTAGTATGTTATTTATTTTTTAAGCATGATTTAATCAACATTATGCTATTACTTTCTGCATTTTACTTTCTATGCATTGTGATGTAATGTGCATGGGCTTAATATGTTGGTCTAAAGGTTCTCAATTTGAGGGGAGAAAAGTCCAAAAGGCTACCTTTACGATAATACTTTGCCGCGCCGGACGAAGTGTGTTTGATTGAATGTGAGATACGGTTAATCGAATATATGGAATTCCACATTATTGTCTCATTCATTTGTATGCATTGTGATATAATGTGCATGGGCTTAGTATATTGGTCTAAAGGTTCTCAATTTGAGGGGAGAAAAGTCCAAAAGGCTACCTTTATGACAATACTTTGCGGCGCCGAACGAAGTGTGTTTGATTGAATGTGAGATACGTTTAATCGGATATACGGAATTCCACATTATTGCCTCATTCATTTGTATGCATTGTAATATAATGCGCATGGGCTAACTAGGGTGGATTAAAGGTCCTCTATTCGAGGGAAATGCCTGAAGGCTACCTTACCATGATGTTTTGCCGCGCATTTTATTATGTCATTTACCATTTGCATATCATTGCTTTATTTACACATGCATTGCATTCTTGTGCGCATGGGCTAACTAGGGTGGATTAAAGGTCCTCAATTCGAGGGAAATGCCTAAAAGGCTACCTTTTCCATGATGTTTTGCCGCGTCGGATGAGGTGCACCCGATTGAATGTGAAATGTGTTCCATCGGGCACACGAGGTCTTACATTCTGTATTTGTTTATCCATATATGTGTTTGTGTCATTTCAAATTCCATTTTGGAAATCTCGTTCGAACGCGTTTACGAACGCTACACCAACGTATGCATTCTGTCTCATCTCATTCAAACGCGTTTACGAATGCTACACGAACATATGTATTCTGTCTTATTCTGTTCGAACGCGTTTACGAATGTTACGCGAATGTATGCATTCTGCCTTATTTCCGTTCGAACGTGCCTCAAAATGCTACTCGAAAGCTTACCTTCTGTTTACCATTCGAACACGTTTACGAACGCTACTCGAACGCGCATGCATTTTATTGTACCATGCATCAGGTCTCATCCCGTTTGAACGCCTTATCAAACACTATATGAACACAGACATTTTGTTTATCGTTCGAACGCGTTATCAAATGCTACGCGAACGCTTGCATTATATTTACCGTTCGAACGTGTTAACGAACGCACACACACTGGATAGATTCCTTTATCATGTTTCATGCATGTTTGTTCCCCTAGTCATTCCCTTCCCCATCATATGTTTAGTTAGCTCTCTTCAATATTTATGCACTTAATTGCCTCTCTTTAATATGCTTGCTTGTACAATTATTGTTTATTTGCGTCTCTGTGTTTATCATATAATGTGTTCATGAAATTATATGATTGCCGTTATTCCAATTCATTTTTTCTATGCATGAACTTAAAAGTAGATTATCCTTGGAATTATATGTTGCTTAGGCTTGGTTAGATTATTGCACAAATCATTTCATTACAAGTGGCACAAGCAAGGGACCATTCCGAACCCAACGGTTTGAGGTCTTCCCTTACGAGGGGTGAGTGGCGGCCTTAAATCATTTTCCAGGTTCACGTCGGGTAGCGACTCCATTTTTAGGTTCTCCGGTTTAGTTCCCTCGCGGGCTATTCCGTACTCCCAATCGGGCCACGAGCCCGGGACAACATCACCGATTTTTGTGTCCTACAGTCTGGCGACTCCACTGGGGATAGAGAATTGGCCCCGATATAATGTCTTGTAGTATTTGTGATTTGTGCTTTAATTAACCGTGTTTACCATGGGTTGAAAGGGGTTTAATCAAAGGCAATTTTTAAGGCTAGGTAATGGTTTGGTGTCTTCCCTGATTCACTACATTTCTATAAGGAAAATCTGTGAAGGCACCTAGGTAATCATGTACTCGTAGCCCACTGTGATGGACTAATTTGAAGGACTCGTTATTTATCCTGTCACCAAGCGATAAGAGCCTAAGAGGCTTGGGTTTTTAAGAGAGTTCGCTCTGCCCTCCCTCTGGGGAATCTACAACGGGAAATCCATTTGACAGTCAGTCACGCACCATAACTCGTTGGCACGTACCGTAAGGTATAAAAAAGGTACGCTCACTTGGTCGCTCGAACCCTTGAGTGTGGAGACCTAGTTTTGGGCAATCCTTTGCCAGTGAGAGTCTTTGTCCACACTCCCGTAAACCCACACGTAGACCGGAGTTGTATGACCTATAGCAACTATTTCCTTGTGCTTGTGAACCATCCCCATTTGGATACAGTTGGACTTATTGTCAAAAATGCGATTTTGTTGGGCCATTTAAACTGGGACGAGCTCATATCCTATGACAATTGGGCCAAAAGCTTCTGAAATGTCGAAGGGCCACTCAGTAGAAATTATTGCTTTATGCTTGAATTGTTTCTTTATGCTTGTGCTTAGGACCATCATCATTTGGACTCAGTTAGACTCCTTGTCAGAAATGCGAACTTGTTGGGCCATTTAAACTGGGACGAGTTCGTATCCTATGACAATTGGGCTAAAAGTTTCTAAAATGCCGATGGGCCACTTTGTAGAAATTTTTTCTTTATGCTTATGCTTAGGACCATCATCATGTGGATTCAGTTAGACTTCTTGTCAGAAATGCAAACTTGTTGGGCCATTTAAACTGGGATGAGTTTGTATCTTATGACAATTGGGCTAAAAGTTTCTAAAATGCCGATGGACCATCATGTGTTCGGGTCCCTTATCATTTGAAGTTGTTTAACCATGTTATCGCAAAGGTGTAAACCTGTTGGGCCTTTTCAACAGGGATAAGTTTGCACCCTGCAATAATGTGATTAAAGTTTTAAAAATGACAAGAGGCCGACTATATATTCCATGCATTGCACGCATACATGCTGACTGAGAATTTTAAAAGACACCATAGATTCTCGTTGGGTTAGGAAAGAGGGAAGACTTATCAAAAGACCAATAGCAAACATGAGTGAATCAGAAAATGAGGTATCCCGTATGGATCAGTTGGAAACCAATCTCACCAAGATTACTGAATAGTTGCAAGCCTTGACTGCCGTTTTGGCCAATATGGCTATGCCCCGTGCTGGGGGAAACTCTGAGAATGAGAGGTGTGACGACCCTCCGACTATATTGAATGATGATATCCCGGGTTTTGATGATGATATGGCTGAATATGCTGCGGGGAAAATGGTAGGGTCTCAAACTGAACTACAGAAACTCTGAGATCAGGTAGAGTCGGTTACCCATAAGATGAGGGGCAAGCACGAAGACCTGTTGGATTATGAGGCAATGACGTTTGAGGAATAGTTTCCAGCTCAGTTTAAAATGCCGGATATAGCCAAGTTCAATGGGAACGGGTACCCAAGGGTCCATCTTCGTCAGTATGTTTTAGTTATGAGTTCAGTGGGTTTATCGAAGCGTCAGATGCAGAAATGTTTGGGATGTCGCTCGAGGGGGTACCCGTAGTATGGTACCACAGCCTATAGAGGAAGATCAATGAGGAATGGAGAGAACTGGCAGAAGCTTTTCTGAAACAATATGTTACATACTTGGAGATTGATTTGTCACTCCGCGATTTGGAGAACACCAAGCAGAAACCGGAGGAAAGTTTCAAAGAGTATCTGGATCGCTGGAGAAGCCAGCTTCTGAAGATGCAGACTCGGCCTTCATAGAAAGACCAAATCAAGATGATTATCAAGGGCACCAAGCCCTTCATCTATGGCAAGTTGAGGAGGATGACCTCCATGATTGCAGATTTTCGACAGTAAAGGGAAACTGTCATGGATATAGAAGAAGAAAAGGCTGAGAAAAGAAAGTTCTATAGCCTGAATATGAGGCCCATTGGGGGGACATCAGGTACCAAGTCTGTTTCTTCTGAGATTGCTGCTATCCGGAACTGGCGATTCTCCAACCTGGGTAGACATTATCTAAGGTACTGGAGAAATTGAAGAGACATGGACTTCTGAAACCCCTAGAGACCAAACCACTTCCACACCCACCACCACCGCATCTCAACCTGAACCACTATTGCCATTTCCATCAACAAAAGGGCCATAACACTGACGATTGTGCTCGCCTCCGCCATAAAATCCAGGACCTTATAGATTCCGAAACAATACCCGACCCTGAAAAAGAACAGCCTAACACACACAAAAACCCCCTGCCGAATTACCACTCTGTCCCACCACCAACCTATATGATAAACTCTGGCCTCCCCGAAAGCCTTGTCCTCAAATCCTTTGACCACCAAGCCTTCTGCCTGGGAATTTGGGATAGTAACAGTGAGGATGAAACAGAACAAATGAAGAATTTCTGGGAAGATTTCTCCAGTAGTGATGAAGAGGTTGTAAGAGGAATGACATGCAGCGGGCATTTCTACAGTGATACGGCTGAGAAGGGTAAAGAAGTGTTCACAGAAGAGAGAGAAGTGGCAGAAAATGGGGACAATACTAAAGGGTGTTGGAGTTTCTACGGTCCCGAGGATCGATTATAAAGCAAGAAACATAAGTGCGAATACAAGAAAAAGTTGTGGAATACTTACATCGATCGGTTGAGGCGATGCGGTGAAGAACAAAACTCTTTTCTGCCTCTTTGATGGTCTCGGCAGTGCACTGATTTTGGCCTTCAAATTTTCGGCAATGGTGATTCCTCCAAGCTCCAAGCTTTGTGTAGAAATTCCATGCTCATATGTGCGTTTCCCTATCACCTTCGCAAGACCTATTTGTGTGCTAGCACTTGGTGATTTTGCCGTAAAATCACCATCTTGCTTCTTCTTCCATTCACGGTAGAAAACCAAAAAACAGAAGAGGATGCAACCCGTTTGGGCGAGAGAGAGAGAGAAGAGTGGAGAGAGTTGTGTTAGTTAAATTTATTTCAAAAAACAATTAAAACCATATACCAAATTTTGTAAAGGCTTTCCAAAATTCAACACAAAATTTGGAGGCAAAAGTGCAATAAATAAATTCCAACCACACACATCAACTATTCACATCACTCAATCAATCAAGTGACAAGTTGTCACATCACTCAAGTGACTAATGATTTGACGCTTGATGTGACTAATGATTTGACGCTTGATGTGACTTGCGGGCTGCACTTGAATTCGAAATGTGAGTGCGCTCGCAAACACTCCCGGGCTCGGGTTCGCTAATTCCAAATTAAAGAATTTACCGTTGCGACGCAATTAAATAATTATGCCTAGCAAAAATCACTATTCGCGTCGCTAACAAATTAATTCTAAATTAACTCGTTCGCCCGAGTTAAAATCTAATTTCAATTCCGCGTCGAAATCCAATTTCGTATAATAAATCGAATATATTATTTTATCGATTAATTCCAAATTAATCGTTTTCTCTATTTTTAATGATATTTTATCCCGATAAAATATCTTCGTAATTAATCCCAAATTAATTTTCTCTTTCATCTAATTAATCCCAGATTAATAGAGTGTGAGTCACACGTAATTGGCGAATCTTCGGGAAGCGACCCATGAGATCCCCATATATGTTGGCAGTAAATCCGGTCGTCGGACTATCCGAACACGTAAGTACCTAATACTAAGTTTATACCAATTTACAAGACAATGTTGGCTTATAGCAAAGCGTCATGCCTACCCAATTCTCCAGAAATATCCTTACAGGAATATATGATCTATATCTGGCGTAATATACGTAGTATTGTGTATCTCGATCCAGTATTGGATGTCACATGTTAGGCCTGGGGCTGGAATTGTGTCTGCCCCGTACGAAGTACATATCGGATCTTTGGTAACTAGTCTCTATAATCGGATAAACATGACCTAGTCATTTTATCCCGATGACTGCAGTACATAAGAGAACCAGTTCTGTATCCTACGTGACCATCATCTCCACTATGACTGGAGTGATATTTCCGTCTTGACATCATACCCAACACACTACGATTCTCAATATACCCAGCAGAGGCGTACACAGAACCTGTTAAAGCCTTGGACGACCTAAAACCAAAGTATATTGATTGTCGTAAGTATTAATAGTGCAAGTCTCAGGTTAAGACCAAATACACCTACCTGATTCGGACTTCCATAGATACATAGTCATACTACCAATGGAATTCCGAGGGGTCTTTCCAGAGCGAAGCTGTTTTCCATTCCATCGGTAAAATACAACCTCCCACTACACTTGCATGAGTATCCTATACCCAAATATATGAGAACTATGTCGTTATACCCTCACAACGCGCACAAGTGTAATACTAGTCTATTCCGCATTATCGATGTCCAATCACGATAATACTACGACTAGGGATATTTAATGATTAAACCTTCGTGGATTGATACAGTCTCATATCATCTCAATCCAGAAACTAATCATAAGGACCTCCCTTCATTTATACATCTTGGTGATCTAATCACAAATGATAAGAGAGCAATTTCCTTTGTCACATAGTTAATTTGTACAACAACACCATGATCTGTACAAATAGTGATGCTATGGGTCATAATTGTCCAAAAAAGGGGATACAGTGCTACGCCAGTTGAAGAAGACATGGGCACAAGTCAACATCTGGGAATTGTTGTGTTCGTCACAAGAGCACATACGTGCTATGATTGAAGCCTTGAGCAAAATAATAGTACCAGAGGGTGCTAATCATGTAATGTTTGTAGGGTCGGTACAAGAGGAAAACTTGCAGGCAATAACTTTTTCTGAGGAAGAACTCCCGACAGATGGAAGAAGTCACAACAAGCCACTATTCATCAGGGCTGAAGTGAGGGGCAAGAAGACATCTTGTGTAATGATAGATGATAGCTCATCTATCAATGTTTGCCCATTGAAGATTTTGGCAAGGTTGGGAATGAAGGCAACGGATCCAGATCCCTCCAATATGACAATCAAAGCTTATGATGATAGCAAGCGAGGAGTTAAGGGTACCTTTACCACAGTAGTCAAGATTGGCCCGATTGAGGATGAGGTTGAGTTCACAGTGCTGGATATCCCGACCATTTTTTCTTTGTTATTGGGAAGGCCGTGGTTCCACAAGCTTGGGGGCGTGCCCTCTACTCTGCATCAGGTTATTAAGTTTCCATACGTGGGAGATATGGTCACCATTCGAGCTGAGTTAGACAATATTGTGGCCGCTTTGGAAATACAACCTTCCACAAGGTTCCAACTGTCAGAAACTTTTGAGGTGTGGGTGGATCCTAAGGTGGCTAGGATCATGGAGAAGATGAAGCTTGAGCTAGGTAAAGGTTCAACATTTCCAAACTTTAAGGGGCAGACTACTAGGATAGGGTTGGGATACATGTCTGATTAGGATAAGCCAAAAGCCAAGAAGAAAGGGTTGAAGCTGATGGAATGCTTTGTGAAGGCAACGAGATATCAGGGAGAACCTGAACCGGTAGAAGTTAATGGGATTGTGGTGCCCGGGTTTGAGATCTTTCATGAGGTGATAAGTGAGAAGTCACTGGCATCAGAAATTACGAAGAAGGAATAAGAGAAATGGGAAGAAGAGCTGATGAAGTTGGCGAACCTGACCCTCAAGGAAAATGAGGAAGACCTAGTTGTGGGAGATGAGGCATCTTTGGAGGATGAAGATGTTTATCTCTCTGATTTATTAGAATGTATTCATGCATCTGCTAGTAATAAAGACAATCATTTTGCTTACTCGTATAAGTCTCTCCCTTTCAATTTTCACGACTTGAGTATATTTGATATCAGCTCAACCAGAACAAATGCATTTAACCTTGGTACACCTGAGATCCCCAAGGAAATTCTAATTGCAAGTGAGGTTACCTCTCAGGAGCGGGAAAAATTAGAAGAGACATTAGCCAAATATGCCAAAGTGTTTGCTTGGTCCTATGAGGACATGCCTGGAGTAGACAGAAGCATCGCCCATCATACAATACCAACTTATCCAAATATGAAGCCAGTGAAACAGAAACTTCGACGGATGAGACCTGAGTGGGCCGAGAAAGTCAGAGAAGAAGTCAAGAAACAGATAGATGTGGGGTTCCTGGAAGTGGTGAAGTATCCTGAGTGGTTGGCAAATATTGTGCCGGTGCCGAAGAAAGGCGAGAAAGTCAGAATGCGTGTGGATTACAAATATCTTAACAAGGCTTGCCCGAAAGATGATTTTCATCTACCTCATATAGATGTGCTAGTTGACAGTGCGGCTTTATCTGCCATGTATTCATTTGTATATGGGTTTTCAGGATACAATCGGGTTCTCATGGCTGAAGAAGACAAGCACAAGACTGCCTTTGTCACCGAGTGGGGCACATATTGTTACAAGGTAATGCCGTTTGGGCTCAAGAATGCAGGAGCTACTTATCAGCGGATGACCACTACACTATTCCATGACTTGATGCACAAAGAGATTGAAGTATATGTTGATTATATGATGGTGAAATCAGAGACAAGAATTGGGCATATATAAGCACTGGAGAAGTTCCTTCAGAGAGTTAAAAAATACAACTTGCAGTTGAATCCCAAGAAATATGTGTTTAGGGTAACATCAGGAAAGTTGCTGAGACATACAGTGGGAATGGGAGGAATAGAGGTAGACTCTGAGAAAATCAAAGCAATCACAGAGATGCCCACACCGAAAACTGAGAAAGAAGTTAGAGCATTCCTCGGGAAAATTCAGTACATCAGTCGGTTCATCGCCAAGTTGACATCAATTTGTGAGCCTATCTTCAAACTGCTGAGAAAAGACCAGCCAGTGAAATGGAATTAGCAATGTCAAGCAGCCTTCGACAAGATCAGAGAATACTTGGTAAAGCCTCATGTATTGAAACCTCTAAGACCGGGCAGACCCTTGATATTGTATTTGGCCATAGAATCAGAAACACAGGGGGCAATGATGGTATAGGCAGATGAAACAGGGGTAGAGTATGCAGTCTATTATCTCAGTAAGAAGATGCTTCCGTATGAAGCCTGTTATCAAGAGGTAGAGAATATCTGTTTGGTAGTGGTATGGGCGTTCAGAAAACTACGACATTACTTCCAGTCTTACAAGATCCAGGTGGTGGCCAAAGAAAATCCCTTGAAGTATCTACATTCAGTGCCTTCACCAGTGGGGAAGTGGGGAAGATGGTTAGTGTTGCTGACAGAGTTTGACATTGAGTATCTCACCTCCAAGGTAATCAAAGGGCGAGCCGTAGCAGAGTTCCTGGCATTACAACCTATTGAAGGGGATCAGTACAAGTTTGAATTCCCAGATGAAGATATCCAGGCAATAACAGTTCAAGGATGGAAGATTTATTTCGACGGTGCAGTGAATTGCAAAGGAGCCAGAATTGGGATCGTGATAGTGACCCCCGAGGGAGAAACCTTGCCTATGGCCAAGAGGTTGACGTTTGGAGTAACTAACAACATGGATGAGTATGAAGCATGTGCTTTTGGATTGACTGCATTGGTAGCCTTGAAGGTTGAGAGCGTGGAGGTCTACGAAGATTCGATGTTGGTAGTCCGACAAATGCAGAGAGAATGGGAATTGAAGGAAGAACGGTTGAAACCTTACCTTTTTCACCTCAGAAAGTTGGCACAGGCTATCCCCGATTGTAAGGTTCAGCCCTTTCCACGAGAAGAGAATTAGATGGCAGACGCATTAGCTACACTTGCAGTGACTTAGGAAAATCCAGAGAAGTTAGTGATGAAACCACTGGTACTGACAACAGCACGCATACTCGTTTATGAGATATAAAGAGTTCTGGAAGTGGAGGTCGACGACGGAAAACCTTGGTACCATGATATTCAGAAATACCTGGAACTCAGAGAACTCCCAGAAGAAGCAAGCAGAAAAGACAGGATAGTTATTCAGAAGTTAGCTTCTCAGTATGTGGTTTTGAAAGGAGAATTATACAAGAGACAGACAAATGGCGTTCAGCTGAAGTGTTTGAGAAAAGAAGAAGCTCAGAAGACAATGGAAGAAGTACATGCCGGGGTATGTGGACCGCACATGAATGGGTTGAACTTGACTCGCAAGATTGTAAAACAGGGTTTCTACTGGTTGACCATGGAGACAGACTGTGCAAAACTGGTAAAACATTGTCATGATTGTCAAGCACATGGTATTTGAACCATCTGCCTCACACAGAGTTACACGGGTTATCAGAGCCATGGCCTTTCTCAGCATGGGGAATTGATATGATCGGGGAGATTCGACCGAATGCATCGAATGGACATCGTTTCATAGTAGTGGCAGTGGACTACTTCTCAAAATGGGTGGAATCCGAGTCATTTCGTAACGTCACAGTAAAACAGATGGCGAAGTTCATAGCTCGGAAAATCATATGTCGATATGGGATGCCGCATCATATAGTGACAGATAACGGAGTTCAGTTTCAAGGGGAAATGAAGGCAATGCTACAGAGATATGGGATAGGACATCATAAGTCATCACCTTACCGGCCGCAGGCAAATGGGCCAGTCGAGGCAGCCAATAAGACAGTAAAGAAGATATTAGCCAAGATGACAGAGAACTGAAAGATTGGGCTAACAAGCTACCATATGCCCTATGGAGGTACAGAACATCAGTAAGAACAGCAACAGGAGCCACGCCTTACTCTTTGGTCTATGGAATGGAAGCAGTACTGCTAGTGGAAGTTGAGATATAGTCCCTGAGAGTATTAGCAGAAATAGAGTTACCTGAACAAGAATGGGCCACACAGAGATTTGAACAGTTATCACTACTGGATGAAAAGAGGATGAAGTCCTTGCATCACATGCAGATATATTAGAAGAGACTAGCCCGAGCATTCAATAAGAATGTGCGTCCTACTAAGATCAGAAAAGGTGATTTGGTACTTAAGCAGTCGAGGCCGTCGACGACAGACCCAGAGGAAAGTTCAGACCTAACTGGGAAAGACCATACATAGTGCAGAAATTAATGGGAAATGGGGTAGTGAGACTGTCATATTTGGAAGGGAACGAGTTCATCGAGCCAATCAATGTGGACAAATTAAAACAGTACTTCGCTTGAGAAATAGAAGACCTGGCAGAAGACCTAACCCAACGGGATAAGGAATTCATGTATGCATGAATACACATAACGAATCTGCATTCTTTTTGTGTTTTTTTTTTTGTTTTGTATTCACAGGTTTCAAAGAAGAAAAGAAGAAAGTGGCAAATGCAAGCCAACCAGAAGCAACAACGCATCAGTATCAGTTTGGGGATAAGTCCCAGGGCTGAGGTCCACATCCGTAATTTTGGGGATGAGTCCTAGGGTCGAGGCCCACATCAACATCAGCTTGGGGGCGAGGCCCACATCAGCATCAATTTAGGGGCGAGGCCCACATCCGCATCAGTTTGGGGTGAGGCCCATATCAGCGATTTTGGGGATGAGTCCCACGGTCGAGGCCCACATCAATATCAGTGATTTTGGGGATGAGTCCCAGGGTCGAGGCCTACATCAGTATCAGCTTGGGGATGAGTCTCAGGGTCGTGAACCATATCATCAACATTTTTGGGGATGCGTTCCAAGGTTGTTACCCACATCATCAGCAGTTTTGGGGATGCGTCCCAGGGTCGTGACCCACATTATCAATGTTATCGGGATACGTCCCAGTGTCGAGGCCCCCGTTATCGGTTGTAGTTATCGGGATGCGTCCTAGGGTCGTTGGCCCTCTATATCATCAGTTTTGGGGATGCGTCCCATGGTCATGACCCATATTGTCAGCGGTATTGGGATGCGTCCCAGGGTTGAGGCCTCCATTATCGGTTGCAGTTATCGGGATGCGTCTCAAGGTCATTGGCCCCATGCATCATCAATTTTAGGGATGCGTTCCAGGGTCGTGACCCACATTGTCAGTGGTATTGGGATGCGTCCCAGGGTCGAGGCCCAGTTGTCGGTTGCAGTTATTGGGACGCATCCCATGATCGAGGTCCACTATATCATCAACTCAGCTCGAAGCAGCAGGCAAGTCGGGTGGCAGCTGGCGAGCCAGGTAAGTAAAAATGCATTGCACAACTTTGATAGGATTGTCATTGTGACACACTGCACAAGTCCCATCAAAGTGGGGAGACTGTAGGCACTGCATTCTGCATATAAGTCCCGATGATGAGTCTCGTACGGAGGTACTACTCTTTAGGTTGCGAAAGTCGCGGGAAACAAATGTCGGAAGGGGAAATTCAAATAAGTATGTCATCAGATTCAATTCACATGTTCACTACTTTCATTCATGTTGCGTTCGTGAACTCGTTCGAACGTCAAATAGATTACGGGCATTCATGTAGCGTTCGAATCGGCATTCGAACGGTGTCGGTACTTTTAGTTTTGTTGCTAGCCTCACGCCCAAGCCTATTTAGCCCACCAAAACCCACCCAAAAATAAAAAAACACATATTTAACACATGGTGAAATTAAAACAAATCAAATAAATCCATTCCTAATTTGAACAAATCACCTCCCTAATTTAATTAGATGCTTTCCTTGTGAGATACTAATTAGAAATATTCCCCCATGATTGCATGATTCCCTTTCATATTCACACAAGAGAAACCCTAGCCTTTGCCTATAAAAAGAAGCCTTCACCAACACATCAAATCCCTAGCTCATTCTCACAAAAACACAAAAAGAAGTAAACCTAGCTCTATATGCCCAAGACAAGAATTGCAAGCAAAATAATTCTCTTCTCCTCCTTCCTCTAGCAACTGAAAACATCACCTCTAAACACTCTTTCCTTGCACGCATACAGCCCTCTAAAATAGCCCTGCAGTGACCGAATAAACGTCCTTAAAACACATCACTGTAACCATCGAAAAAAGTCCCTGAAACTGCACTGCAGTAACCAAAAATCACTCCCCAAACAGCAGCCCAAATACCGAAAACAATAGCCAAAAATAGTCCCCTTAATATAGTAAAACAGTGATAAAAAACTGCAATTTAAAACCCTAAAATTACCGCAAGAAACAGCAGCAAAAAAGCAGTAAAATAGAGGAAACAACAGTTCAAAACAGTGAAGCAGCGAACGAGAGCAGTGGACCAGTGAACTGGAGGAGTTGCGGAGCATCAACCCTTCCAACGGCTGTGTAACGCACTTTCGAGAGACGACCTAAAAGGTTAGACCTGAGGGCACCCTTCTTATTTATTCTCACCTTTTTTGTTGTTTATTAGATTTCCTTCACATGAGAGTCATTTGTTGATATATGTAGCGGTCCTTGAATGAATGGAACATGTATTCTCTCTTGTGGTATATCGAATGGAAACCCGGATGTAAATTTCGTAGCCGAATCCAAATAGACGGTATTATGGTTTGCACTCATGATACAATGCCACATACCACTTGAGAGAGTCACACATATCATTTCATCCAACCTTGTATTCGAACATGATTGGGTTACTAGTATGTTATTTATTTTTTAAGCATGATTTAATCGTCAGTATGCTATTACTTTCTGCATTTTACTTTCTATGCATTGTGATGTAATGCGAATGGGCTTAGTATGTTGGTCTAAAGGTTCTCAATTTGAGGGGAGAAAAGTACAAAAGGCTATCTTTACGATAATAATTTGTCGCACCGGACGAAGTGTGTTTGATTGAAAGTGAGATACGTTTAATCGGATATACGGAATTCCACATTATTGTCTTATTCATTTGTATGCATTGTGATGTAATGCGCATGGGCTTAGTATGTTGGTTTAAAGGTTCTCAAATTGAGGGGAGAAAAGTCCAAAAGGCTACCTTTACGACAATACTTTGCCGCGCCGGACGAAGTGTGTTTGATTGAATGTGAGATACGTTTAATCAGATATACGGAATTCCACATTATTGTCTCTTTCATTTGTATGCATTGTAATATAATGCGCATGAGTTAACTAGGGTGGATTAAAGGTCCTCTATTCGAGGGAAATGTCTGAAGGCTACCTTTACCATGATGTTTTGTCGCGCCTTTTATTATGTCATTTTTCCTTTGCATATCATTTCTTTATTTACGTATGCATTGCATTCTTGTGCGCATGGGCTAACTAGGGTGGATTAAAGGTCCTCTATTCGAGGGAAATGCCTAAAAGGCTACCTTTTCCACGATATTTTGCCGCGCCGGATGAGGTGCACCCGATTGAATGTGAAATGTGTTCCATCAGGCACACGAGGTCCTACATTATGTATTTGTTTATCCATATATGTGTTTGTGTCATTTCAGATGCCATTTTGGCTATCTCGTTCGAACGCATTTACGAACGCTACATGAACGTATGCATTCTATCTTATCTCATTCGAACGCATTTATGAACGCTACACGAATGTATGTATTCTGTCTTATTCTGTTTGAATGCGTTTACGAATTCTACACGAACGTATGCATTCTGCATTATGTCCGTTCGAACGCGCCTCAGAATGCTACTCAAATGCTTGACTTCTGTTTACCCTTCGAACGCGTTTACGAACGCTACTCAAATACGCATGCATTTTATTATACCATGCATCAGGTCTCATCCCATTCGAATGCGTTATCAAATGGTATACGAACGTGGACATTCTGTTTATCATTCGAACGCGTTATCAAACGCTATGCAAATGCTTGCATTCTGTTTACTGTTCGAACGCGTTTACGACGCTACATGAATTCACACACACTGGACAGATTCCGTTATCATGTTTCATGCATGTTTGTTCCCCTAGTCATTCCCTTCCCCATCATATGTTTAGTTAGCTCTCTTCAATATTTATGCACTTAATTGCCTCTCTTTAATATTCATGCTTGTACAATTATTGTTTATTTGCGTCTCTGTGTTTATCAATATAATATGTTCATGATATTATATGTTTGTCGTTATTCCAATTCATTTTTTCTATGCATGAACTTAAAAATATATTATCCTTGGAAATATATGTTGCTTAGGCTTGGTTAGATTATTGCACAAATCATTTCATTATAAGTGGCACAAGTAAGGGACCATTCCGAACCCAACAATTTGAGGTCTTCCCTTGTGAGGTATGAGTGCGGCCTTAAATCATTTTCCCGATTCACACCGGGTGGCGACTCCATTTTTAGTTCTCCGGTTTAGTTCCCCCGCGGGCTATTCCATAGTCTGAACCGGGCGCAAGCCCGGGACTGATTTCTGTGTCCTACAGTATGCACACTCATTTAAAATACCGCACAAATGACTTCCTTAGCTGTGAGAAACTGTTGACACTTCCCATTAGGTTTCTGAACCATAGGCTGGCCGACCTCCCCAAAGTTAGTGGGAACACCTTTTAGATCGCTTCTTCTACCATTTCATGTATCTCCATCAGCAAAAAAAACTTTTTAACATGGGATTTGAGGTTTTTATTGCCCTTGTAGACATCTATCGTGGCCATGGTGAACCTTTGTAGGAACTTCACCACTAACACCTCATTCGTAAAGGGGGATGTTGTCTCTACATCTTGGTCAGCCCGAGCTTCTCCTTTCGTGCTTTCTTCCCATTTCTTCATCTCCCTCCTAAACCACTCACGCATTTGGCTCTCGAAGCTATCCTGCTCTCGTTTGATGGCCTCTTCGCGCCTCTCACTCCAAGTATAGTATCTTCCATGATTGGGAGCCTCATGCCCCCTCACCCTCTGAGAATTTCTTTTCACAATCTCTCGATCTCTATCCGCTTCGACGACTCTATTCCATTTTACTATCTCTTCTTTCCTTAATTGGGACCTCACTGCCCCTATTCTTCTGCTTTCTTTTCCAATCTCTCCATTTTTTCCATCATAGCCTTCATGAAGGCTTGAGTTATTTCCCTCTCCTTTCAAGCATTATCTCTTTCCTGTCATAGGGTTTCTTTAATCTTCTCCATCCATTTCGTTGTTGAAGCCTGTGAAGCCTTGTGGTTTCCATCTCCTGCCATTATCCTAAAATGTTTGTTGCTTTTTGTGTAGAGTTCCCCAAAGACGGCGCCAACTGTTGGTGGCTATTATTCGTTCTAAGGGTGATATGGGAATTCAAACCCCAGAACAAACCTCCCTCATTTAGTGAATTTATTCGGTTAATTAAAAACCAAAACAAACTTAGCAAGCAAACGGTAATTCACAGGGGAAAATAAGAGATTAAGGTGGTTCGGCTGAGAGTGGTTCCAACCTACGTCCATGAGAGTAAAGAGGAGAATTTTATTACTTGCTCGAGTCAAAATCGACCAGATTTCTCTCTATTTCCCTAAATTTTCAGGTCTCTCGTTATAAATGAAGAAATATCAAGATTGCTAACCCAAAAAATCCAACACCTTGAATCGAGTATTCGAATCCTTTATATAGACTTCAGAATCAATTGTTCTGACAACCCATGGCATCAGCCCACTTCATTCTAACATTGTTGCCCATCATTCTTTTCCCCAACTACTCCGAAAATAGTAGCTCCGATTTCTAACTAACCAACCTCTGACGGTTGAAGGCCATCATCCCAACCTTTTGCCCACTGCTATATGTTCTGCCAACGTGAGAATCTACAACCCAACAACCCTAGCACTATAACACCTATCACAGTCTCTTCCCAATGGAAGTCATTGACTTTCTCCCGCCATATCAGCCTTCTAGAGGCCTAAAATTTCATGTAGGGTATGCGTCATGTGCTCATAAGTACTGGATGTCATGGTCTCAGCTCTGATTCTCCGGTCACTGTGCCGAGGTCGTGTCTCAACTCATGCTTGGTCCTCTTCCAACTTCGTCAACATGGTCAGGTCGACAAGCTCAGACCATCTCGGGTCAACCTCCACTAGTGCTTAAGTGATTGTAAATCTAATACTTCTTCAGGTCTGGCCGGTACCCCAAATCCACTTCGTTAGCCAGTGTTGCTCTTGGTGACTGTGGAATAATGGGCTCGAGTCCCTTATTTGATTGTGACCTCTTGGGCGCTCTTCATTCTTTTGGTCAAGCACAATCCCCAACTTACCATCCCCGGGATTCAAATTTCCTAGGGTGAAAAACCACCACGAACAGAATATAATAGACATCTCAAATGAAAACATTAGTTCCCTAATTTATCCATCAATAATTTCCTAGTTTCTTTCTTTCTTTATCATTGCACTATCAAAATATGCATCTTAAGAAAAAATAAATAACACTTGCATCATTTAAAAGTAAACTCTAATCTTTTATAATATATGTCATGTAACGCATGATATAATAGCCACACTCTCTAACTCTGGATTATTCTTCACTCTTTTTACATAACTAAGTCATAACAATAAAAAAAAACAGATCTAAATAGTATATAAAATACAAATTATAATACCACAACAACATTATTTTTGTTGATGGTGATTTTTGTGATGAAGTATTTGAACAGTACGGCAAGGGCAGAGAGGGAACTTCTCCTTTAAGGAGGACGAGTGTTCTGAAGGTATAAGTCACTCCTCGGTCAGGCATGATTTTCAGACCCGGTTTCCCAGATTTTACCGACCATAGGACACAGTATGGTATAATTTTCAGAGACCAACAACGTCAGAGCCGAGACTGACCACTTTAGCCCGGTAACTCGGCTCGGTAGTATCTTTCTTTTTGAGTCATGAGAATGAGCTCGGACATTTCAGGTCAGGTCAGAAGTAGTTGGCATAGTACGGCTCATTGTCTGGCCATCCTCATGACACCCGATGTGTGATCGGGACTATTTGAACTTTTCCCTCTGACATATACCACCGTGTATGAGCGAAGCAAAGTTTACAGCTATGCCTATGATGCTCGGCGACCACGACACTGTTGGGCTCGCAGCCCGTAGAGAGTACATAGTAGCCCGCGGGGGATAAACCGGAGAATAAAGGAGTCGCCACCTAATGTGAACTGGGAAAGATTTAAGGCCGCACTCACCCCTCGCAAGGGAAGACCTCAAACCGTTGGGTTCGAAATGGTCCCTTACTTATGCCAGTATAATGGACGGGTTCACACAATGGTATAGCCAAGTCTTAATGCAATTCATACATAAAAGTGAATAAAAATGCAATAACATACCCAAGCAAATAATAATCACAATAACACGATTCCAAAAGCATATTAAATTAAGAAGTACGAGATGCGATAACAAAAGTCATAATAAATAATCAAAAGCAGGAAAAGCGTCCATAAATAAATGGCGAATAAAAAAGGGGGTTAATCACGCATATATGAATATTTCCCGAGTGGCATGTGGAGTTGTATCCCAAGTACAAACTGCACTACCATCCATTCGGATTCGGCTACGGAATTTATGTTTGGGTTTCCATCCGATATACCACAAGGGATAATAACACACATACTTATCAATGCAATGTAAGCGGACATAAAAAAAATATACCCATGCATATGCAGATAATCACCAACATGAAAAACTAAAATAAAGGCGATGTAATAAAATAATGATAATTAGATAAAAAGATGAATAACAAAATAAATGCGATATAATAAAATAACGATGAAAGCGAACAAATAAAATAAAAAGGTAGCACTAAATAGATAAAAAATAAATAACAAAATGTCGAAGAAAGAAAGGAATGTGACCAGAAATTTGGTCGTCTTTGATGTAGGACTTCGCATACCTGGCTGAACATATTTCACGTCCAGCCAGGTATGCAGCATCCGGAACTATGAAAATAAATGTGGTAAGGGTTCCATCAAGTCTTACCTTTTAAGTTACTTTCTCGGAAGTGCGTTAGGTCATCGTCGGAAGGATCGCTGGTTCGCTGTTTCTGGTTCGCTGCTTACTATTTATTGTTGTTTTGCTGTTTCTGGTCGCTATTTTTTTTATTATTGTTTCAATTTCTGCTCACTGTTTTTTGGCTTGCTGTTTCAATTTCTACTCACTGTTTTTTTGGCTTGCTGTTTCAATTTATGCTCACTATTTTTGGCTTGATGTTTTGGCTGTCTTGGTTATTTTTGGCACTGTTCTTGCTGGTTGTTTTTTTCGGTGGTTTGGTGGTTGTTTTGGTTGTTTATTTCGGTTATCTTTGGTTGTTTTGTTTGATGTTTCTTCCGATTTTCTGGTGGCTGTTTTGGTGTTTGGTTTTGGGGATGCTGTTGTTTTGGTTTCGGTTTTGGTGTCTTGTTTCGGTGATGCTGCGGTTTTGTTGTTTTCATTTTGGTTTTGGTGTTTGGTTTCGATTATGCTATTTTCTGGTTGTTTTTGAAATTTTGGGTTAGTGATTTTGTGGTTGTTTTTCGGTGTTGGCTGCTATTTTTCTTGCTAGTTTTGGTTTTTGTGTTTGGTTGGTTTGGTTTGCTGTTTTGGGTGATGTTGCTTCGGTTTTGGGATTTGTTGGCTTGTTTCGGTGATTTGGTTTGTTGGCTGAGTTTTTGTTTCTCGGTGAAGGCTCTTTATTTTTTTTATTTGTGTTTCGGTGGAAGAAGAAGAAAGGCGTTATTTGTGTTTCGGTGGAAGAAGAAGAAAGGATTCCTAGGGTTGCCGTCTAGCCTCCCCTACTTTGATGATTTGGTCTCTCTTTTATAATGATTTGGAGGGTTCTCTAAACAAGGAAACAAATCATGTTCATTTTGGGAAATTTATTTTGGGAAAGAATCTTATAAATTTGGTGGTGAGGTGATTTCAAATCTTGTTAATTGGAAAGGATGGGATTTCACATCTTGTTAAATTGGAAAGTGTTGATGAGGGAATTTGCACATGTGAATTGCATGGGATTTTTTTTTTGGCGTGCATGGTGTCTTCTTGGGCTACATCGGCCGATTGTGTGGGTTGTAGGGTAATGGGCCGGTTGCAGGTGTTTGGGGCTTGTCCGAGGCTAAGGTTTGAAACAGCGGCTGAGTGAATCCGAGGCTGGCTAGTGAGTCCGAATCCAATGAGGTGCTAATTTTGGAGGTTTTCCTTCCTTCCGGCATTCATTTTTCGCAACTTCCGTAACTTTTCAAGTAGTTCCGTAATGGTGAAGTGTGGCAGTGTAGAAAACATAGTGATGTGACAGGAAGTCAAATGGCTGGTTCACTTTCGGTGAGGCAATTGGGGCAGGGAGCCCGTCAATCAGTCGGAGATCCACGTGGCTGGCGTCATAAAGATATAGGAACAGTGTTGTATTTCTCTTAGTATATAAAGGGTGGGTAGTCTCATTTGTATATGTTGGTTAGCAAAAGTTTCATTAAAAACATTACCTGTAAAAATACAATAAAAGCAAACTGCTCGGTAACATTAGACCACCTTTGAAAAGAGGTCGTCCGAGCTAGTTTTGGTTATAAAAATAATATCCAACATTTTGCCTGTGGACGTAGGTTGGATCCACTCCGCCGAACCACGTAAAACCCTCTTGTCGATCTTGTGTTGATTTGTCTTTTGCTAAATTTACTTTTGGTCCCCATAACCAAACAAATTCACGGTTGAAGGAGGATTGTCCCGGGAGCGTTATCCCGAAATTACCCCTGGAACGAAATTCACCCGTCAACAGTTAGCGCCGTCTGTGGGGATAGAATAAAACGCAGCTTGCGTGGTAAGACGATGGCAGAAGACGGGAACCATAGATCGTCGGAGAGTTCAGCAACAGAGTGGATGGAGAAAATGGAAAAATTAGATGAAAGAAAAAATGAGTGAGCGAATGCTGGTCAGAGCGGAAAAAGGAAAGGGATCGCGAGAAGGAAGAAGGTTAACGACAGTGGTAAAGACGGGGGAAGGAACGCCCAAGGAGTTAGAGCAGCAATAACTATCCTCATTGAGCTGTAGAATGGAATGTAAAAAATGTGGCCAGAAATCACCAATTAAGACTGAGCCGTAGAATGGAATGTAACGCTTGGGGGGAAGCAGACTCTACACGCTACCCATTGCATATGAGCGGGCTCGTCTTAAAGGAGTTGTAGCAGTTGTTCGACCTGCCAGATCGACAGATTCGCGTCCCCGATGTTCCTCTTCAAGTGGCAGGCGAACCAACTTGTCGGGGGCACTCGATCGGTATTCATGAGTGCCTCATGCATATTATGCAGTGGTCGCCCCGAATAAGGGGAATGAAGAAAAAGCCCACGAGGCGGGCCACTAGGAGTCAGAACAGAAGGTCCCGACCGGGGCCCCCGATTTGCTCAGATATGATTTTGGAAGGCTCAGTTTGGGGGAATCCTATCAACACGGTCCGAAATTTCAAAATCAAGTTCAAACTATAAGATGTGTCGGACTACAAGACAAGAACCAGAAAACTATTGTAAAAGCCTCTCTTAAAATGACCCGCAAAGAGTTGTAAGAAGGGCTGTAAGTCCCTCGAATATAAATAAGACTTTCTCTTTTGAATTAAAAATTTATCTACTTTACTTGTTTATTAATTGAATACGAAAGGCATGTTCAATATTCCTGGGATGTGCTCAAAGTGAAGGGGTGATCGGTAGTTGGGAAGGGCACCAAGCCCGTGGCACGTCAATCTCGTGTGTCATTATCAAACCCCCGGGTGGAAGTGTTCCTACTTGTCTCCTTTCACCTTTCAGGATCCAGAACGCATCAATAGATGGAGTACATATGGGAAAAGCACGAACCTCTCGTGGCACGCCAATCCCGGGTGTCATTATCAAACCCTCGAGGCCGGAGCGTTACTACCCCATGACTCGTGTTTTTGAGGAATTCTTCGGGATGGCGAACTCGAGGAGGTTTCTTCCCTCGTGAGTTATCTGCCTAACCGAACTCCTGTAACCTTTGGGATGGCAAACACATGAAGGTTTCTTCCCCCCATGAGTTTTCTGCATAATCAAACTCATGCAATCTTCGGGATGGAGAACACGGGGAGGTTTCTTCCCCCGTGAGTTATCTGCCTAACCGAATTCCTGCAATCTTCGGGATGGCGAACACGGGGAGGTTTCTTCCCTCGTGAGTTATCTGCCTAACCGAACTCCTACAACCTTCGGGATGGCAAACACGGGGAGGTTTCTTCCCCCGTGAGTTATCTACCTAACCGAACTCCTGCAACCCTCAGGATGGCGAACACAGGGAGGTTTCTTCCCTCGTGAGTTATTTGCCTACTTGAACTCCTGCAAACTTTGGTCGCTCACCGATCCGTAGCCCGGCTAGCAGGGATGCTGAATTGTAAGGTTCAGAATTACTTTTTTGGGAGGCACCAAGCAGGACGCTGCCTTGGGGCCCCCGAGTTATCTTTTTGGGTCTGTGTGGAGTATGTGCAAGTCACATCTGCTGTACTAACCTTGTCATGTTTCCACTTTTTTTTTGTTGATGCCCGGTAAAGGGACGCCTGCATCAGGATCCGCGGAGCCTCGGAGGTTGAATTTTTTCCCTCGTGATTAAGTCTCATCTGTTCCACTGGCTCGGGGGTTGGATTCATTCCGCCGAGGCTATTTGTTCCACCGGCTCGGGGTTGGATTCGTTCCGCCGAGACCAATTGTTCCATCATCTTGGGGCTAGATTCGTTCAGACGAGGCTATCAGTTCCACTGAGTCATGTATGTTCCACTGAGTCATGGCCGGCTCCCAATTGGCCCTGAGAGGTAACATTCCCTCGGAGCCAAGTGTTCTACTTTCTCGGAGTCGAGTTACGTCCCACCGAGAGGCTTATCATCGGCATGGGGTCAGAGCATCTCCCTCATGTATGTATTCATGTTGGTCCGGGGAGGTAACATTCCCTCAGAGTCGAGTGTTCAAGTATCTCGGGGTCGGGTTACGTCCCACCAATAGGCCTATCGTCGGCATAGGGTCAGAGCATCTCCCTCATGGCCAGCTCCCAATTGGTCCGGGTAGGTATCATTCCCTTTGAGCCAAGTTTTTTGTCAGCTCGGGGTCGGGTTACATCCCACCGAGTGGATTATCATTGGCTCAGGAACGGAGCAGTCCCCTTGTGGCCGGATCCAAATTGATCGGGATCAAAACTTCTTCTTACATTCAGATTCGGAAGAGCAAGTTAGCAAGATAAAAGCGGAAGCTATGCTAAGTATGGAAGACAGGAAATAAAGCATTCAGAGATAAACATGAGAAAGGAAAATGTAAATGTTATTTCAAAATATAAGTATATTGTTTGTTACACAGCGCCCCCTTAGGGTCACTCTATTTCATCAGCCCGCATAGGGGCAACCGGTTCTTTTTGATCGGGTCCGAGTGGCAAGATCACTGGTACAGGCTCGGCATGAGGAATCTCAGCTTCGGTTTAGGAGGCAGGAGGGGCTTCGACTTCTTCTGTTGCAGGCACTACTGAGGCAGGGGTAAGAGGCTCAAGTTATAATTTCTTGGGAACTGGGGTCATGGGCACGACAGATATGGGTTCGAGATCCTGAATCCCTTCCGGAGGAGCGGCGAACAGTGCAAGAGCTTCGTCTTCTGAGAGCTCCCCTTTGTAGAATTGGATGGCGACGTGGACGGGTCTCATGTCCACCCCGAGCATCAGCATTAGAATGATTTTAGCACAGTCACCGACCCCTTCAAGCTTGGCATTCTGCTCATCTTCCAGTTGGGCCTCTCGGTTTTTCAGGTCCTCCCGAGCCTGATCCCTCTCTTTGATTGCCGCCTTGAGCTTAGAATCCAAGTTTGCGGCCTCCCACCTCAGTAGTTTGGCTTTCTCCTCGACGGCCTCCATTTTCTTCTTCGCAATGGCGGAGGCATTACGGAGGGAATCATTCAATGTGGTGGCCTCGGCCGCGGCCTGTCTAAGCATTTGGTTTTTCTTCTCCTTTCTGGCCAGCTTGGCCGCGGCCTGTCTCTGATCTTTTTCCTTCCTGATCAGCTCGGCCTCCCACTCCGTAATCTGAGTTTGGAGCCTCTAAACTTGGCCCTCCTCGGACGGAAGGCTCATCAGCAAGTCCTTGTTCCGAGCCATCACATAACCCATCTGCAAGAGAGAAATAAGAGATTTGAATTTTTCAAGTAAAAACAAAGAACGAAAACATGGAAGAATGTTTACCTCGATGACTCGGGTAGAGAATTTGGAAATCACTTCCTCGGGGGAGATGTCCTCGAATTTTGGGATCCGCTCGGGGGGCACTGTCTCGGCCAACAGGTTGATCGTAGGCACCAGATGGGATGTCGCATCCCATACCTTCTCACTAAGTTCATCCACCCCTAGTGCTACCCCTCCTTTCTCGGTCTTGGGAGGAGCCTCAGTAGTTCGTCTCTCCCTCCGAGCAGCAGTATTCCTGGTGAGAGGCTATTCTTCTTCCTCATATTAGAGCTCGACTACTTCTTCTCCGAGCACATGGCGGCGTTTACTCGTAGGCCTGGATGAGGTAGGAGATGGTTGGACCTTTGGGCTGGGTGTCGCCTCTGTGAGAGTACTTTGAGGAAGTGTCATTGGGCGAGCAATCAATTTGGCTTTTCCCTTAGCCTGCGTAGGAATCGGAGTGGTCAACCGCCGCCAAGAACTTCCGGATTCACCCTGACCGGTCCTATTGGTCAGACCCTCGATCCGCCCTAAGTATTTAGCCGGATTCGTCATTCCTGCAGAATACAAGGCAGAGAGCATGGTCAGTTTCTAAATACTGGTAACTTCATTCATGTTTGAGCTGAGCATAAGAGATTTTTCAGAAGGTTAGATGGTAGCTACCTAATCGACCTAGAGCCTACGGAGGTGATGAGCGGAAAATATATCAATATTTACCGCCCCTTTTACTTAATATTTTATTTAGTTTCTCGGGTTTGATGAACGTTTTGATGTGTTTTAGTTTATTTTACAGATAAAATAATATTGGGACACAATGAAATCATTTAGGACGAAATGTGGGTCGAATAAGGGCAAAAATTGGACTTGACATATTAATTTTGGAGATTGGAAACTTGAAAGGGCGTTTTAACGAAGTACAGTTTTGGAAATTCCAATTTTGCACATCTATAGTATTTTTAGCATAACATTTTACTCTGATATCGGATCGAGCTGATTCAGTTCCAGATTAAAGAACACTCAAAGATCTACAACTTTGAAAGACAAAATAATTTCGAATTCTGAAGACATCATGCACGAAATGGATGAACCATCCAGAAGTGTGTTGTGTGTAACTTTTAAAGTCATTTTCAATCATTTTCAAAGCAAAAAATAAATTAATAAAAAATTATAAAAAATATAAAATCACCACCAAACAAGATAAGCAATTATTGGAGCAATTAATAATGGATTTGGTGGAGCAATTAGTGGAGCAATTAATAATGGATTTGGTGGATGATTTGATGGAGGCAAAATTTTGCCTATAAATACCAAGCCATTTCATTTGTAAATTCATACTTTCTTCTATGGAATTCCTTAAGAATACTAATAAGATCGTATCTTGTTTGTTTATTTACAGCTTTCAGTAATTAATTTCCGCTTTCGCACTTTCTTTTCTTTACTTTTCATTTTTTAATTTCCGTAATTTATTTTTACGCACAGTATTTTTCTTTCTTTAATTTTCAGTTTTTACTTTTCAATAATGAGGAGGTAACTCCACTTTGCTGGGGTAAAAGGTAAAACTTTTATTAATAATATTTAGATTAATCTCTCTTAATTATAATATATAAACTAGTTAAAACCTGACTTAACGAGGATACCGCCATATTAGTCGGTTGGTAATTATTTAAATTGGTTTTAACCTGGCTAAACTGGATATCGCCTGATTGTTCGGTTGGTAATTAATTATTAATTTGACTTAATCTGGACACCGCCTATATGGCTGGTTGGTAATTATCATGCAAAGTTAATATATTATATTAAAGGAGATATCTAAAATAGAAGTAATAAAAGTGGATCTTTTTACCTCAGCATTTTCTTTTATTGTACTTTTACTTTATTTATTGTTCAGCAATTTACTTTCAACATTTACTTTTCAGCAATTTACTTTCAGCATTTACTTTTCAGTAATTTACTTTCAGCATTTACTTTTCAGTATTTAATTTCAGCATTTACTTTCCGTCATTTACTTTTCAGCAATTTACTTTTCAGCATTTACTTTATGTCTTTTATTTTATTTAAGTTTTTACTAGCCCTAGTTATGTGTCGTAACTAAGTTAGTTATCCAGAGTTGTTATGAATTCTAAGATCACCGGTTTATAAGGGGTTATTTTATAGTTTGGGTAATTTAAAGGTTTACTTATTAAGTCTTAAGGTTAATGCTTCTTGTTGTCTGATCACCAATAAGATTGAAGTGGTAAATCTAAAATAAACTTGACAAATGAATTTTAGGTTTCAGCCTTAGACTTAATAGCCCACGATCTTCCTTGAGGATAGATAACCCTTTAATAGATTTCCTTACAGGATAGACATATACATGTCGGGTGGGGGTAGCCATAATTGGAACTTAAACTTAATGAATCCAGGTAATTTGGTTGACATAGACATATGGTTCAATTGGGTTAAACTGGGTATTTGCTTCTGACCATCGACAAAGGCTTTCGCATAATTTCGTGTTCCAGGTTAGTAAACCGATTTATTACACAAACATAAAATAATCACTTCATCTTTTAAAAGATATTTGACTGGCGTAAACATACACGTATAACGCAAGCGCACGTATCGTTCAAGTAGTATAAAAATATCGATCCCACGAGGACTTAATATCTAAACTATTAATTTTATGAGGTCAAATGATTACTAGTATCTAATAGGTTGTTTGATTGATTTGAAATGTGACGATTCTAAATTTAAAAAAACAAGTAAATAAAATTGTTCGAAAGTAGGTTTTAAGAAAATTCAATATTAAAAACTATCTAGGGTTGTGATTTCTTCCAATATCATTTTAAAGATGAAGTGGTTATTTTATAGTTGGGAAATATATTGATTTATTAACCTGGAACACTAAATTATGTGTAAGCCTCTGTCGATGGTCAGACACAAATACCCAGTTTAATCCAATTGAACCATATGTCTATGTCAACCAAATTATCTGGATTCATTAAGTTTAAGTTCCAATTATGGCTATCCCCGCCCAACAGGTATATGTCTTTCCTGTAAGGAAATCTATTAAAGGGTTATATATCCTCAAGAAATATCGTGGGCTATTGAGTCTAAGGCTGAAACCTAAAATCCCTATGTCTAGTTCATTTTAGATTTACCAGATCAATTTTATTAATGGCCAGTTAATGAAAAAGCATTAAGATTAAGACTCAATAAATAAATCTTTATAATACCCAAAATATAATCTAACCTCTTATAAACCAGTGATATTAAAAGTCATCACAACCCCAGATAACTAATTTAGTTACAACACATAACTAGGGCTAGTAAAAACTTGAAAATAAAAGACATAAAGTAAAAATGCGGTAAAGTAAATACTGAAAAGTAAATTATAATAAAATAAAATGCTAAGGTAAAAGGAATTACTTTTACTACTACTAATTTAGATATCTCCCATAATAAAATATATAAACTTGTGATAACATTACCAACGAGCCATATAGGCGGTATCCTGATTAAGTCCAACCAGCCATTAAGGCGGTAAAAAGATTTGTCCATGAACCTGCCATATAGGCGGTAAGAAAGTTTAATTACCAACTGACCAATCTGGCGGTATCCTTTTTAAGTCAATATTTTAAATAGTGAATATATTATATTTAAGGGAGATTAATCTAAATAGCAATAGTAAAAGAATTACCTTTCAACCTAGCTGGGGAAGTTTGCTCCTCATGGTGAATAGTAAAAAATTGTAAAAAGTAAAAAAGTAAATTACTATTATTACAAAACGTAATTAAAATTAATTACAAAACTAAAAGAAACTATAGAGAGAAACTCCCTCTTTACATCAAAGAGATGAGAGAGAGAGTGGTACAACTGAAACTGGAATTTCGCGTTCTATTTATAGGGGTCAGTAGGGGCCAAGTTTGCGTCGCGATGCCAGATTATGTCGACGTGGCATACTCTGGTTCGTCGGTTGTAGATTCTTGATAAGGTGATAAGGTGACACGTGGCAGGGTGGTTGGATCTCAATTATTGTGACACGTGGCAGCTTCTGATTGGTCGGCTAGATTCTTATCCGAAACATGTCAGATAAGGATTAGAGAGCCAATAATTGATACTGACGTGGCGCCGATGTGGCGGTGATGTGGCGACACATGGCAAAGTGACTGTCGGCATCGTAGGATGATGACACGTGCACGGCGCATATTAGTAGATCGGCTGTGATTGTGACACATGGCACGGCGCATGTTAGCAAAGTCAAACTTTTCCCAGATTCTGATTTATGGACCTATCGCACGTTAGCACTGTTCGGCGCACGTTAGGCGTCGCGACTCTGAAGCTCTTGGCGTCGCGAAGCGGAAAATTACCAAAATGCCCTTTTCGTCCAATTTTCACTGTTTTGGCCCAAATCACCTCCAGAGTGTCCTGAAACTTTATTTATCTACAAAATAACACAAAACACATCAAAATATTCACAAGACTCGAGAAACTATACAAAATATTAGGTTAAATGAGTGAGAAATAGTGATAGATTTACCACTCATCACACCCCCCAAACCTAACATTTTGCTAGTCCTCGAGCAAAACACAAAATAAAATAACATAATAAAATTTAACTAAGCCATTTTCGTAGGGATCACGGTTGCATTTAGCGTATGCAAAAAGCCTTTAAACCCCTAGATACTTGTAAATAAATAGTATCAATAATTAATAACAACAGTAGGAATTAAGTCATCGTGGGATCAATATTTTTTATAGTACTTAAACGATACGTGCGCTTGCGTTATACGCTTGTGTGTAAGCACCGGTCAAGACCTAACCAGCCAGATTTCAGTCACGTCTGGCTGAAGATGAAAAATTTAGCGCTAGTAGAGAGGCAACTCATGCACTTTGTTGTAATTTCTATTTTTATATTTTGTGTATACATGTTGTAGAGTTTTTAATTTTGTGTGTTATTTTTGTAAGGAAAAGCTCAACCAAAGCATAAGACAGAAGGAATGGTGTTTGGCAAAAATAAGAGATAATTCATTAGCGATGGCTGAGTAAGGAATGGATTCTTGTGACGCATCCTAATGAATTTATACTAAGCGAATGGCGTATTGCGTACACAATTCGGTTGCCTTAATTATTGATTTAATTTGCTTTTCTGTTGTAATTATCTTTATTTTTGTAGACAGGATCCAGAATTGACAATTCACAATTTCTTTTATTGTTTAGCTAACAATCGTCCTTTGGAAGATACTAGTGCTATTATTACTCACCCTTTTCAGGTGTTATAAATTCAACTCATCATTGCACTTTAGAAGACAACCAGAGTAAAACATGGAAGCTACTTCAAGAAGACGAGTTGAAAACATCTGTGTGTTTTGCGGTACTAGTGTTGATACTAAGTCACAATACGTAGAAGCAGCATAGGAATTGGGTCGAGTCTTAGCTGCAAGGAATATGCACTTAATATATGACGGAGGCAATCTTGGACTAATGGGGATCGTTTCAAAGGCCGTACAGGAAGGAGGCAGTCACGTTTTGGGAATCATCCCAAAACCCTTGGCAGAGGCAAATCTTATTGAACCATCAAACGGAGAGGAACTGATCGTGCCAGGTATGTCTGAACGATTGGTAGAAATGATTAACCGTGATGATGCTTTTATTACTTTGCCAGGTGGCTTGGGCACATTGGAGGAAATTTTTATAGTGCTATCTTGGGCGAACTTGAACATACACCAGAAACCAATTGGGCTGTTTAACGTTGATGGATTTTATAATTTTCTTTGTGTGTTTCTTGATGATACCCGAAGAAATGGGTTCGTGTCAAAACCTTTAAAAGAACTCATCTTTATTGCCAGAACTGCTCCGGATCTAATTGACCAACTCTTAGCCTATGAATCACAAGTTGACCCTATCCTTTCAAAGATAAATTGGTCTGAGGACGATCGTGGTAAGAGGCGTCGGATTAATCTGGATCTTAACCTTTAATTCCCTGTAGAATTTCAGTTATCCAGGTATTATCTTCTAAACTCTTCTTCTACTGTTTAAGAAATTGGGGACAATGTCTCATTTAGGTGTGGGGGAGGGAATTAGTTGATCAGTACCTTGTTTTTAGTTTGTGTGTTATCTTTATTTTTAGTCCAAAATTTTTCGAAAAATACAAAAAAAATGAAAAATTTTCAAAAATTACAAAACGATTTTGTGTTTTTGTGTTTTATTTTGACTAAAAAGGTGAAATTACGAAGAGATAGCTGAGTAAGGAGTTTTCACTCCTGAGACGTATCTCAAACCATTTTTGAAACAAGTTAGTTTTTGTTCATTTCATTTTAAATTATTTAATTTGTAAATTCTCCATAAAACTGACTAAAATAGATTTTCATATGCTCAGTTGGCAGGTATTATCAACATACATAGAAACATACGGACATGAGCTAAAATTGAAAAGTTTGTCATATTCAGTGCTCTAGTTTAATTGGAGGAAGCATCTCAAAAAGTGATGGAGTAAAAAAAAAACATCTGAGATCCGAGTTATTAAGTCTGTAAGGGTGTTTTAACACCTAGTACACTAAAGCCAACTGGTTTGAGAGTCACTGGCCCAAAGCTCGCTACATGGATCGAGGATGTTGCAAAAAAAAAAAAAAAAAAATATATATATATATATATATATATATATATATATATCTGAAGTCTGAGTAATTAAGTCCGTAGGGGTGTCTTAACACCTGATGCCCTAAAGCCAACTGGTTTGGGAGCCACCAACCAAACACTCGCTACATAGACGGAAGATATTGTATATAAATAAAAAATAAAATCAAAAATCACAGAAAAATCAGAAAAATCAGAAAAATCATTCCATTGCTACAAAAAATGTGTGAATTCTGATAAAACTTTAGGACAAAAATATTACTCTCTTAGCAACTACACTTGTGACTGTTGTGGGCAAAAAATGAGTTGTTTAATACTTTTTTGGCTGTGCATATGGCGAATGGTAAATATAATCGGAGAATTTACTTATTCAGTAATTTAGAAAGATAGAAAACAACTAGTAACTTGCAGTAGAAGTTTCACCTGATTAGTCACTAACTTCTTTATTCTCTTTTCTCTTGCCTTTTTTCTTTTGTGTGCATTATTTTTATTATCTTTTTACTTTTGTAAAACGTTTGTGGGTATCGTTGCTATAAGCCCTCACGAGACTATAACTCGTCCACTAGAGACACCTAGGGGTTTAAAGGCTTGTTGCATATGTTAAATGCAACTGTGATCCCTACGAAAGTGGCTTAGTTTAATTTTAATTGTTTCTTGTATTTTATTTTGTTATTTTGCTCGAGGACTAGCAAAATGTTAGGTTTGGGGGTGTGATGAGTGGAAAATATATCAATATTTACCGCCCATTTTACTTAATATTTTGTTTAGTTTCTCGGGTTTGATGAACGTTTTGATGTGTTTTAGTTTAATTTGTAGATAAAATAGTATTGGGACACAATGAAATCATTTAGGACGAAATGTGGGACAAATAAGGGCAACAATTGGACTTGACATATTAATTTTGGAGATTGGAAACTTGAAAGGGCGTTTTAATGAAGTGCAGTTTTGGAAATTCTAATTTTGCGCATTTGTCGTATTTTAGGTATAAAGTTTTACTCCGATATCAGATTGAGCTGATTGAAGTTCCAAATTAAAGAAGTCTCAAATATCTACAACTTTGAAAGACAAAATAATTTCGAATTCTAAAGATTTCATGCCCGAAATGGATGAACCATCCAGAAGTGTGTTGTGTGTAATTATTAAAGTCATTTTCAAAGCAAAAAATAAATTAATAAATAAATAATAAAAATCATCAAATCACCACCAAACATGATAAGCAATTAGTGGAGCAATTAATAATGGATTTGGTGGAGCAATTAGTGGAGCAATTAATAATGGATTTGGTGGATGATTTGATGGAGGCAAAATTTTGCCTATAAATACCAAGCCATTTCATTTGTAAATTAATACTTTCTTCTAAGGAATTCCTTAAGAATACTAAGAAGATTGTATCTTGTTTGTTTATTTACAGCTTTCACTAATTAATTTCCGTTTTCGCACTTTCTTTTCTTTACTTTTCAGTTTTTTACTTTCCGCAATTTACTTTTACGCACAGTACTTTTCTTTCTTTAATTTTCAGTTTTTACTTTTCAGTAATGAGGAGGTAACTCCCCTTTGCTGGGGTAAAAGGTAAAACTTTTATTACTAATATTTAGATTAATCTCCCTTAATTATAATATATAGACTAGTTAAAACCTGACTTAACGAGGATACCGTCATATTGGTCGGTTGGTAATTATTTAAATGGTTTTAACCTGACTAAACTGGATACCGCCTGATTGGTCGGTTGGTAATTAATTATTAATTTGACTTAATCTGGATACCGCCTATATGACTGGTTGGTAATTATCATGCAAAGTTAATATATTATATTAAGGGAGATATCTAAAATAGAAGTAATAAAAGTGGATTTTTTTACCTCAGCATTTTCTTTTATTGTACTTTTACTTTATTTAATTTTCACCAATTTACTTTCAGCATTTACTTTTCAGCAATTTAATTTCAGCAATTTACTTTCAGCATTTACTTTTCAGTAATTTACTTTCAGCATTTACTTTTCAGTATTTAATTTCAGCATTTACTTTCCTTCATTTATTTTTCAACAATTTACTTTTCAGCATTTACTTTATGTCTTTTATTTTATTTAAGTTTTTACTAGCCCTAGTTATGTGTCGTAACTAAGTTATTTATCCAGGGTTGTTATGAATTCTAATATCACCGGTTTATAAGGGGTTATTTTATAGTTTGGGTAATTTAAAGGTTTATATATTAACTCTTAAGTTTAATGCTTCTTGTTGTCTGATCACAAATAAGATTGATGTGGTAAATCTAAAATAAACTTGACAAAGGAATTTTCGGTTTCAGCCTTAGACTTAATAGCCCACGATCTTCCTTGAGGATAGATAACCCTTTAATAGATTTTCTTACAGGATAGACATATACCTGTCGGACGGGGGTAGCCATAATTGGAACTTAAACTTAATGAATCCAGGTAATTTGGTTGACATAGACATATGGTTCAATTGGGTTAAACTGGGAATTTGCGTCTGACCATCGACAGAGGCTTTCGCATAATTTCGTGTTCCAGGTTAGTAAACCGATTTATTACACAAACATAAAATAATCACTTCATCTTTTAAAAGATATTAGAAAGATTCACAACCCTAGATCTTTGAGTCTTTTGTTATTTTCCTTAGTATTTTCATTTGTTTATTTTATTTATTTTAATTAAGGAAAACCACATTCAACCAACCAATCAAATAATCATTCTCTTCTCCCTATAATTAGGTACCTGTAAATAAATAATATCAATAATTAATAACATAGTAGGAATTAAGTCCTCGTGGGTTCGATATTTTTATACTACTTGAACGATACGTGCGCTTGCGTTATACGCATGTGTGTAAGCACCGGTCAGGAGGTGTGTTCTGGGTAAGGCTTGATTCTACAAAGGCAGCATCGTTGACAATTTTCCTCTAAGGACCAGCCAAATTTCGGGCCCTTTTAATCCTGGTCCGGACCTCATTGTTGACTTTGGGAGGATCTCTCCAGTAGGCTGAAAAGGTTTAAGGAGTTAGTATATTTTCATGAATTAAGAAAAACAAACTAAGGGCTCAGGACCTCACCTCCTACTGAGAAGACATCTGGGACGTCTATCTCTTCCGAACTTGTCGACCAAGATCGGCCCCAATCACCCATGGCCCAGAACAAAAGGACTTTGAAGTTCTTGTCAGTCTGGGGGAGCTTGGTAATGAGGGCGGGGATGTCGGCGTAAAAGGAGAGATAATACCAACCATAGTGGGATTTTGGGTTGGCCTTCAACTTATATAGTTTTTGCAGCTCCACAAAGGTCGGCTCTCCAAGGCCCGCTCGGTGCTATATTACATGAAGACCGACCAATATCCGCCAGCTATTCGGATTCAGTTGGTGATGTGTGGTAAATGTATCATTATTTCTCACTCATTTGACCTAATATTTTGTATAGTTTCTTGATTTTTGTGAATATTTTGATGTGTTTTGTGTTATTTTGTAGATAAATAAAGTTTCAGGACTCTTTGGAGGTGATTCGGGGTCAAAACAATGAAAAATGACAAAATGGGCAAAATGGTCATTTCACGCGTCGCGACACGAACGGTGCATCGCGACCGTTAACATACGCCGAACCTTGCTAACGTGCACCTGCCATGTGTTATCATCACAGTAATCTTGTTAACGTACGTCGTACCACGTGTCACCATCATATGATGCCGACAATCACAATCACCAAGTGTCGTCTATGTGTCATCCACGTGTCAGCCACGTGGCATCCACATCAGTCACACGCCGAGTCAGTTTGCCATGTGTCAGCCATGTCATCATCAACCAATCATCTTGTGCCACATGTCATCATCACATGTTGCCGATAATCCACATCGTCACGTCATCGCTACGTCAGCAAAATTATTGAGTCAATCATCCAAATCTTCCACGTGTCAGCATTCTATTGAGCCAGTGCCATATCAGTAGATAAGAGATCAAAGTATCCAATGAACATTTCACACGTCAGCGCGTCACGACGCGTGGCACCAAAAAAAGTCTATAAATTGAGGCCGAATTTTCAGATTTGAATTCATGCTTTCTTCTATGTAATTCCTTAAGAATACTAAAAAGATTTTATCTTGTTTGTTTATTTACAGCTTTGAGTAATTAATTTCCGTATTTTTACTTTCTTTTCTTTACTTTTCAAGTCTTTACTTTCTGCAATTTACTTTTACGCACAATACTTTCCTTTCTTTAATTTTCAGTTTTTACATTTCGGAAATGATGAGGTAACTCCCCCTGATGGGGTAAAAGGTAAAGCATTTATTACTAATATTTAGATTAATCTCCCTTAATTATAATATATAAACTATTTAAAACCTGACTTAATGAGGATACCGCTTTATTGGTTGGTTGGTAATTATTGAAATTGGTTTTAAACTTGATTAAACTGGATACCGCCTGGTTGGTCGGTTGGTAATTAATTATTAATTTAACTTAATCTGGATACCGCCTATATGGCTGGTTGGTAATTATCACGTAAAGTTTATATATTATAATAAGGGAGATATCTAAAATAGTAGTGATAAAAGTGGATCTTTTTACTCTAGCATTTTCTTTTATTGAATTTTTACATTTTTTTTATTTTCCAGCATTTACTTTTTATCATTTACCTTTCCGCATTTACTTTCCAGCATTTACTTTATGCCTTTTATTTTATTTAAGCTTTTCTTTGCCTTAGATATGTGTCGTAACTAAGCCCATTATCTGGGGTTGTGATGAATTCCAATATCACCGGTTTATAAGGGGTTAATTTACAGTTTAGGTAATATAAAGGTTTTTTTTTTGTTGAGTCTTAAGCTTAATGCTTCTTGTTAACTGGCCATTAATAAGATTGATTTGGTAAACTTAAAATGAACTTGGAAAAGGGATTTTAGGTTTAAACCCTAGACTCAATAGCCCACGATATTCCTTAAGGATAGATAACCCTTTAATAGATTTCCTTACAGGATAGGAATATACATGTCGGGCGGGGGTAGCCATAATTGGAACTTAATCTTAATGAATTCAGGTAACTTGGTTGACATAGGAATATGATTAATTAAGTTATACTGGGTAATTTTATCTGACCATCGGAATAGGCTTTTTCATAATTTCGTGTCCCAGGTTAATAAACTAATATTTACATAAATGTAAAATAATCACTTCATCTTTTAAAAAGATATTGGAAAGATTCACAACCCTGGATAGTTTCTTAATATTGAATTTCACTTAATTTACTTTCGAGCCATTTTATTTACTTGTTTTAATTTAAAGTCACCACCCAATCAAACAATCAATCCATTGGATACTTATAAAAATTTGGCTTCATAAATTAATAGCTTAGCTTTTAAGTCCTCGTGGGATCAATACTTTTTATACTACTTGAACGATACGTGCGCTTGCGTTATACGCGTGTGATTACGCCGGTCAAGTTTTTGGCACCGTTGTCGGGGACTTATTTATCTTTCACTATTAGTTTTGGGGTTAGATACCTTTACTTGTATCTAATTTTCTTTTTGCTTATTAATTTTGTTTTCTTGTGTTTCAGGTTCTAAAGCACTACATGAGATGAACCGGAAGCTTTGAAGTCCGACCGCTTGACCCAGAATTGAAAGAACCATCAGACAGTTGAGAAGGGAACGGAGAGAAGGCTAAAAAACAATTGTTAACATGGAACCTGAACCTTTGGAGGTTGCACCACCAATTCCCATTCGAGACAGAACCATTCCGGTGGTTGACAGACTCATTTCTTGTATTGTACTTCCTCCCTTAACAGCAAATGCTTGTGACATCAAAACAAGCATCCAGATGATACAGTAGTCAGTGCAGTTTGGAAGAAATGCAACTGAATATCCTAATGCCTACATCAGTAACTTCCTGGAAGTTTGCGGCACTTTCAATTACAACCGAGCGGCTGAATAAGCAATGAGACTGTGCGTTTTTCCATATTCCTTGAAATACAGAGCTAAGGCTTGGCTACATTCATTACCAGCAGGTTTCATCACAACTTGGAACACTCTAGCCACCAAATTTCTTGCAAAGTACTTTCCATCAGCCAGAACTGCAAAGTTGAGGAATGACATCACATCCTCCGTGCAATAAGATTCAGAATCCCTTTATGAAGCTTGGGAAATGTACAAAGATTTACTCTGGAAATGTCCTCACTATGAGATTGCAAAATGGCTACAAGTCCAAACCTTCTATAATGGACTTTCTAGAATAATGAAAACCACAATTGATGCTGCTACTGGAGGAGCTTTAATGGCAAAAAGAGAAGATCAAGCCTGGGACCTTATTGAAAAAATGGCTAACAGTAATTCATTGTGGCCAACAGAAAGGAGCTTGATCCAAAGAATTGCTGGAATTTATGAAGTTGGAGCCAACACTGCAGTAAATGCCAAGCTGGATCAAATATGCAAATTCATGGAAACTCTCAGCAAGCAAGGTAATGCTGGATCTACAAGTTCACCATATGGAGGATTACAGATTCAAACCAACATGAAGAAACGGTGAATTATGTCAATAATTTCAACAGACAAGGAAATAGTCCATATACCAACACCTACAACCCTGGGAGGAGGAATCATCCCAATTTCACATGGAGCAACAATTCGGGGCAAAGGAACTATCCACCACCCAGATTCCAACAGCAACAGAACAAAGGCCAGGAGAAGGCAAATGAACCAGGAATAGCAGAAGTGCTGGCTCAGTTAAAAAAATATAATGCTATGTTTCAAAGCCAGTCAGCTTCTATCAAAGCACTGGAGAATCAAATTGGACAATTGGCCAATGCTCAGAGTTATAGACCGCCAGGAAATCTTTCCAGTAACATAGAACCAAATCCAAGGAACCGAGGGAAGGAGCAATGTCAATCCATTACCTTGAAAAGCGGTACTGAAATCAACAAAGTTGTTGGAATCAAGGCATCCATTGAAGAAGTTCCAAAAGATGCAGTTCCACAGATGGAGGAAAAAGAAGCAAAAGAAAAAGATCAAGAAAAATTCACTCCACCTCCACCTTTTCCACAGCGTCTCCAGAAAAACAAACTGGACAAGCAGTTTGCTCGATTCCTGGAGGTGTTCAAAAAGCTGCATATCAACATCTCACTTGCAGAAGCGTTGGAAGAAATGCCCAGCTATGTCAAATTCATGAAAGACATTATTTCATGAAAATGGAGATTAGGAGATTACGAGACAATAGAATTGACAGAAGAATGCAGCGCCATCATTCAGAGGAAACTTCCCCCAAGTTGAAAGATCATGGCAGTTTCACTGTTCCTTGCACCATTGGAGAACATTACATCGGTAAAGCTTTATGTGATTTAGGTGCAAGTATTAATTTGATGCCTTTTTCGATTTACATGAAACTACAAATTGGAGAAGCAATGCCCACCTCAGTCTCTCTGTAACTTGCTGATAGAATGCTCACATTTCCAAGATAAGTAATTGAAGATGTGCTTATCAAAGTTGACAAACTCATTCTCCCAGCAGATTTCATTATCCTTGACATGGAAGAAGACAAAGATGTACTTATCATCCTTGGGAGACCATTCTTGGATACAGGTCGAACTGTTATTGATGTACAAAAAGGAAAACTAACCATGATAGTGCAGGACCAAAAAGTTACCTTCAATGTTTTCAAAGCCATGAAATTCCCGAGTGATGAAAATGAGGAGGAATGTTTCAGAATTGATGTTGTTGATAGTATCATTCAGGATACTGATACAATTCCCACGGACAAGCTTGAAGCTTGCCTCACCAAAATGACTGACAGCGAGCTCGATGCTGAAATTCCGGAATGTATCAACTATCTTGACAAGCCATTTCGCTTCAAATCAACACCACAAGTGGAAAGTCTGGAACTACCGAAGAAAGATCGAATAAAGCCTTCGATTGAAGAACCACTGCAGCTGGAGCTAATGTTATTACCAAGCCATCTCAGGTATGCTTCTTAGGAAACTCTTCTGAATTACCTGTGATTATATCTTCTTCGCTAATATTGGAGCAGGAAGAAAAAATTGTTAAGAGTTTTACGAGAACACAAGAAGGCCATTGGCTGGACTATAGCAGACATTCGAGGAATTAGTCCATCATTTTACATGCACAAATTCTGATGAACGATGAGTACAAACCCATAGTGGAGCATCAATGGAGACTCAATCTAATAATGAAGGAGGTCGTGAAGAAATCAATCATCAAATGGTTGGATGCTGGCATCATTTACCCCATCTCTGACAGCACTTGGGTGAGTCCTATGCAGTGTGTACTGAAGAAATGAGGAATTACTATTTTCACAAATGAAAAGAACGAGTTGATTCCAACAAGAACGGTGACTGGATGAAGAGTATGCATGGACTACCGGAAGCTGAACAAAGCAACAAGGAAATACCATTTTCCGCTACCATTCATTGACCAGATGCTAGACAGATTGGCGGGACATGAATTCTATTGCTTTCTGGATGGATACTCGGGGTACAATCAGATTACCATCGCTCTAGAATATCAGGCAAAAACCACTTTTACATGTCTGTATGGTACTTTTGCTTTCTGCAGGATGCCATTTGAACTATGTAATGCTCCTGCTACATTTCAACGTTGCATGATGGCCATCTTCTCAGACATGCTGGAACAAAGTATGGAGGTTTTCATCGATGATTTCTCTGTGTTTGGAGATTCTTTCGACCAACTTGATGCTCAACTGGGAGAAATGACACTTCATGGTGCATGAAGGTATTGTTATGGGACATCGGATCTCACAAAAGGGAATCGAGGTAGACAAAGCAAAGATCAAGACAATTGAAAAACTACCTCCACCAACATCTGTCAAAGGGATTCAGAGTTTTTTCGGACATGTTGGCTTTTACATGAGATTTATCAAAGACTTCTCAAAGATTGTTAAACCTTTGTGCAATCTTCTAGAGAAAGATGTTCATTTTAACTTCACCAAAGAATGCCAAGAAGCTTTTGAGATCCTAAAACAGAAGTTGGTCTATGCCCCATAATTGTCGCACCAGACTGGACCCTTCCATTTGAAGTGATGTGCGATGCTAGTGATTTTACTGTAGGTGCAGTTTTGGGACAACGCAAAGCAAAGATTTTCCATACCATTTACTACCCCAGTAGAACTCTGAATGAAGTTCAACTCAACTACACAACAACTGAAAAAGAGTTGCTTGCAGTTGTGTTCGCTTTTGATAAATTTCACTCTTATCTGCTGGGTCCCAAAGTGGTGGTCTACACAGGTCATTCAGCAATCAAATATCTGATCGCGAAGAAAGATGCCAAACCTAAATTGATCTGTTGGATACTTCTACTGCAAGAATTTGACGTGGAGATCCGAGACAAGAAAGGGACAGGAAACCAAGTGGCAGATCACTTATCGAGGCTCGAGAATGGAGAAACAGCTGGCAAAGAACTGACAATCAAAGAAACTTTTCCAGATGAACAGTTATTTTCCATGAAACAGCATGATGTCCCTTGGTATGCTGACTATGTCAACTACATAGTATCAGGAAAATGGTCGTTGGAATGGACAACTCAGCAACAGAAGAAATTCTTCAAAAAAGTCAAGCATTATGTCTGGGATGAGCCGTACCTGTTCAAACGCTATGTTGATCAATTACTGAGACGTTGTGTTCTACAGGAGGAGGTCAACAATGTTCTGCAACATTGTCATTCATCACCATACGTCGGACACTTTAGCGGGAATAAAACTGCAGCTAAAGTCCTACAATCAGGTTTTTTCTGGCCCTTCTTTTTTTTTTAAGATTCTTATCTTTTTACTCTTCAATGTGACAGATGCCAGAGAACGGGAAATATTTCAAGAAGAAATGAAGGACCTATGCAAAACATTCTGGAAGTGGAGATATTTGATGTATATGGTATTGCTTTTATGAGACCCTTTGTTCCATCATTCGGAAACCTGTACATACTAGTTGCAGTAGACTACGTCTCCAAATGGGTCGAAGTAATTGCACTGCCATCAAATGGTACGAAAGTGGTGATTAAATTCCTTAAAAAGAATATTTTCACTCGCTTCGGAACACCTCGGGCGATTATCAGTGATGGAGGCACACATTTCTGCAACAGATACTTTGATGCACTCCTATCCAAATACGGAGTTACTCAAAAAAGTTTCCACTGCCTACCATCCACACTCAAATGGACAAGTCGAAGTTTCAAACAGAGAGATCAAAAGAATCTTGGAGAGAACCGTTGGATCAACAAGGAATTACTGGTCTGAGAAATTGGATGATGCATTATGGGCCTACCGGACAGCTTACAAGACACCCATTGGTATGTCCCCATATCGAATGGTGTTTGGGAAAGCGTGCCATATGCCAGTTG
>SKCR01024879.1:0-290187 GCA_019454045.1 Zanthoxylum bungeanum | reverse complement strand
TATAATTACCTCTATTCAAGTTTCCGAAATGAACGTCGATGATTTACGTCAGTTATGGATTCACCTTCAGTTCAATCTCGTAAGCGTTATAATTTGCTCTGCAATTCTTGTTGTTGGCTTAACGGTTTATATCATGACTCGGCCTAGACCGGTTTATTTAATCGATTACTCTTGTTATAAACCTCGTGATAATCTAAAAGCCTCGTATGAGAAATTCATGAAGCATTCGAAATTAACGGGAGATTTTGATGAGTCTTCTCTGGAGTTCCAGCGCAAGATTCTTGAGCGTTCTGGGCTTGGAGAGGAGACTTATTTCCCTGAAGCTATGCATGTGATTCCACCTAAGCCTTCAATGGCTGCTGCCAGAGAAGAGGCTGAGCAGGTCATGTTTGGTGCATTGGATAAACTTTTTAGTAATACAAATGTTAATCCGAAGGATATTGGTATTCTTGTTGTGAATTGTAGTTTGTTTAATCCTACGCCGTCTTTGTCTGCTATGATTGTGAATAAGTATAGATTGAGGGGTAATATTAGGAGTTATAATCTCGGAGGGATGGGTTGTAGTGCTGGGGTCATTGCAGTTGATCTTGCCAAAGATTTGTTGCAAGTGAATTGGAATACGTATGCGGTCGTTGTCAGTACTGAGAATATTACTCAGAATTGGTATTTTGGGAATAAGAAGTCGATGTTGATACCCAATTGTTTGTTTCGCGTTGGGGGTTCTGCAGTTTTGCTCTCTAATAAGAGTCGGGATAGGAGACGGGCAAAGTATAGGCTTGTTAATGTTGTGAGGACACACAAAGGGGCGGATGATAAGGCTTTTCGTTGTGTTTATCAGGAACAGGATGATCAAGGGAAGACTGGTGTTTCGTTATCGAAAGAGTTGATGGCAATTGCTGGAGGGGCACTTAAAACTAATATCACTACATTGGGTCCTCTTGTGCTTCCGGTTAGTGAACAGCTTTTGTTTTTTGCAACTCTGGTGGTTAAGAAGATTTTCAAAAGGAATGTTAAGCCTTATATTCCGGATTTTAAGCTTGCATTTGATCATTTCTGTATACATGCTGGTGGGAGGGCCGTGATTGATGAGTTGGAGAAGAATCTTCAGTTGCTACCTGTCCATGTGGAGGCTTCTCGGATGACTCTCCATCGATTTGGGAATACCTCATCAAGTTCTATCTGGTATGAGCTGGCATATATTGAAGCCAAGGGGCGGATGCGCAGGGGTAACCGTGTCTGGCAGATCGCCTTTGGAAGTGGTTTCAAATGTAACAGTGCTGTATGGCAGGCGCTCCGGAATGTGAAACCGTCTCTTAATGGTCCCTGGGAAGATTGTATTCATACTTATCCTGTGAAATTAACAAGCTAGATCAACAACATTAACGCTAAAGCATCCTTTCAGGGTTATTTGCTCACCAGAATCTACAAACATTTGTTGTTGCTTTGCCAGGTTATTCCTATTGTACCATATCAGGTTAAGATTGTCAAACTTTATATTTCCTCATTGTTCCATTTATATCTAGAGTTTTATGATTTATAGAACTGCTTATGTGAATATTAAATAATGCTCTGATCTTTCTTTCATCCAGAAGTTTAATAATGAACTAGTATATCCTAAATGAGTTGCCTGTGTTTTGTGTGAAAGTAACCATACAAGATGGAGTTTAACCTATTATCTATTCTATGGCTTATGTGTGAATGTATCTTTTACATTTCCATCGCAATTGCTCTCCTCTTCTGGATTGCGAGTCTTCCCACAGCTCTGGAAGCATTTAAAGATGCGTTTTTTTAAGTCTCAATCCCTTTTCAGCTGCATAATCAAAAGATTGAATGATAAGAGGCGGGATGCAGCTTTGGATGAAGAAATGTCGGTTCTGCCTTCTGTATTTTGTCTCTCTATGATCTATATGCAATATGTCTATCGGTGCCCTAGTAGTTGAACAAAGGAAAGATCGGGACAAGTACAGGGATGAAATTTATTTCAGTTTACATATTTTGTTCCATCGTTAACATTCTTCGCATATGCTTTACCTTCTTGTTGAAAACCATGGTTTTCATCATAATGTGTTTAATAATTTACAGACGGAGACTAATTATCAGAGAGAGACGCAGGCTCCAGGAATGTGAAGCTTCAAACATCAAGTAACTATAATTGCTAAGTTTTGTACTCTTTCGATTATTTAGTTACCTAGTTGCGATCTAATACTTTGTTTTGAGTCACTTGATAAGTTATTGCATCACATTCTCACCTACCATTCATCTGTTCTCAGCTCCATGTCACTTTCAATTTTAACTTATTCAATGGGTAACTAGTTTTTGTTCGTTTTCATTTTGAAGTATTTTTTAGTCTACAAGAGGAAGAGTCTGACAAACAAGTAGTAGCACTAGCCACCAGTGAGCAAACAACATCCACAATTCTATTTTATTCATTCTCATTTTCCAACCAAAAACACCAAACAAAGCATTTTTCGTCAAATAGAGTCGGTTATATGTATCTTTTGACGTCATTGTGCTCTATTCGAAATTATTCTTTAATTAAGTTCAACAAAATCTAAATATCTCTTTATAATTTTTTTAATGTCAATTTAGATTTTTTTTTCTGACCTTTCTTGATATATAACAATACCATTTTATTTTTTTTTTTTTTTTTTTTTTTTGCTTACCAATACATTTAAAAGGTCCAAACTATTTTAATCACGTTTCTCTCGTCTTTTCTTTAATAAATATTACACCTACTTTCTTCTTAATTTCTTAATTTCTGACTTTGATTTGCATTCCTAGAAAATGACCACATTTAATAAATGCAGATAGGTAATTAAAATTTTGACCAAAAAGGATCATTCGATGGTCCAATTAGCCCGTGAATACACAAGCTGACTTTTCACAAACGCAAACATGAAATTACTGGTAGTGGTTTCTGCCAATCATAGTGATTCCTAAAAGATTTTGATAGATTGCGTTACCTACGGCACTTCAAAATATAATGATATGATATTATTATTATTATTATTATTATGAAAACTGAGTAACTTGGCCTCACTCCATGCATGAAATTGATAGATCAGCTATCTTAAGGGATCCATCTAGTTTACAATTTCAAACATTTAATGATTCTTATTCGATTCAATCAGAAGTTATTAAAAAAATCCCTAATTATCACACACGCTTGTCTCTTGCTTTTGATGGATTAAATTGAATGCTATGCTTCTTAACTAAATAAAAGTATTTTTACATTGGATGAGGCTGGCTATGTTGATGCCGTCATACTCTATCTCAGCACAATTTTATTTAATATCCATATCATAAAAATTCGGCAAGTTTTACGGATGTCTATACCTGACACAAACCTTTTCCTTCGTTTGAACTGAATTGACTATGAAAAGATATTTCAAACTTAAGCATATAAAAGGGATTGGAACATCTCAGCACATGAAAGGGAAATTTTAATATATTTCTCATCAGATAAGCAGAAAAGATAGTTAAGATAAAGAATATGATAATACAATTACAAGGTGATGATATAGCAATACAAGCCAACGGCCAAGTTGCTGGCTGAAAACATGCCCTTCATTTATGCTTTATTTGCTAACAATTTTTTTTTTTTTTTTTTTAACATATTTGCTTAAATTGGCTGCTTCAACTGAGAGGAAAAAAAAAAAAAAAAAAAAGGAAGGTACAAAAGAAACAATAAAATGCAAAATTTAAAAGAAGAAAACCTCATCTGAATGACCACTGAATTTCTTCCAGAGTTCTCCCTTTTGTCTCAGGGACCCAAATGCTCACAAATGCTATGGTGAAAGCACTTACGAGCATGTATATTGTAAATGTTCCTGTTAAAGATATAAGCAGCCTAATTAGATAAAGAAACCCATAATAATAACACAACTACTACTCTATATCCGTCGGCCAAATTTTTTTATTTTGTGGAGGTGATACCGAAATTATAAAAGAGACTTAGATTTTATTAAGCTTAATGAAACAATGATTTCAGATAGAGCACAATAGCCACGAAGGATCCACGTAGTCGACCCCAACTAATGAGAAAATGCTTTTTGTTTGGTTTGACATTCTGATGATTGTCACAGTGCATAAATTTTGTGAAAGCAAGAGAGAGAGAGAGAGACAAACCTCCGCCACTCCAATTCAAGAGTAAGTTTGCAGTCAATGTTATTAGCCAGGCAGTTAACCAGTTGGCAAGTGTGGCCACACTTCCAGCAAGGCCCTTTATATTGATTGGAAGAATCTGCATTGCGACACAGGATGAGAATATGAGTAGTGTCACAAACAAAAATAAGTTACAAAATGTGAAATGTTATATGGTGATGGATGTTGGCACCTCAGACATGATAAGCCAAGGAATGGGCCCCATTCCCAGAGAGAAAGCAATGACCATGCCCTGAAAGGAAAAAAAAAAATAAAAAGGTTAGGAAGATAGTTAAAGTTGTAGTAAGTAAAGATTCAACAAGAATCACAATATCATTTTGTGAAAAAAACAGACATACCACAACTCCAATTACTGAAAAAATGCCAAATATGCTGTAAAGACTGGAATCATCCGATACAAAACCCTGGGTCAATTAGAAACAGGCAAAAACTAAAATTAGAGACCATGGTACAATGAGATAGAGAGTTTAGAAAGGTAAATTACTTTGCCCCAAAATGTGGAATTGTGTAATTTTTGATCATTAGTTAATCCTTAGGCCACAGTATTTGTGCTTCGAAATGTCATTTTTTAACAGGATCCAATTATATACCTTTGCAAAGAATGCTACTGCAACAATCAGGAGGCTGATGGTCATTCCAGCAGAGGAAATCTGCAATAAGGAAACGAGAATATTGACAATCTCTCACCTCCAAGAAGATTTATAGTGACTAATGAAAAGAATATTGCTTAAACTCACAATAAGTAGAAGTCGGCGACCTGCTTTGTCTGCTAACCACGTAGTCACTCCAGTAGCAATGACCTAATAAGTGTGTATATTCAATTATTTTGCAACTTGGAGAATTATGATGGATTCGGATTTGATTAAGAAAAAAAAATACATTTTCTTCTCAAGTTTTCATTAAGCCATACCTGAACAGCACCAAGCCCTAATGTAGCCACATTACTTGATGTAATCCCTGTTAAAGATCAAGGAAACTATCAGAACTTTAAAGCTAAACTGATATTTCATATGCTGTATCACTAAGCATGATAAAAAGAAACCTTTGCACCATTAAATCCAACATATAGCCAAGAAGGAGATATTAAGCGTAAACCAACATATTATGGGCTAATCAGGGAAAGAAAGCAAAATTGATCCTGGGAAACACCTAAAAGTAAAACAATTGCTTCGTTCAACTATTAATTCCTTGAGGTTCTATAATGAACTTCTGAAGGTGTAACTATGTACTTTCAAGAACATAGGTGAATTGCTTAATGATCTGGCTTTTATTTTAGGGAGAAAATGGGAAGACAGTAGAGATATACACAATCTCTTTTGGTACAAGGAACAATGATATTTTAAAAGCTGTGATGTAACACTTTCACAAAAGGCTCAAGCACCAGATAGGGAAATAGTTTTCTCTTACCAGCAGATTCAAAAATGGTACTTGAATAGAATATAACACCATTTATTCCACTAAGCTGCTGCAACATCAGTAGACCAATTCCAATCTGCAGGACATCAGTTAGTAGCAAAGAATTAGGTTTGAATGATTTAAAGCACTGTTGAAAGTAAGGCCAAAATGGAGGCAGATGAAAATAAAGTTTCTAACAATAATTACTACCGTTAAAGGAAAAGAATATCTTCTGTGTTTGAGTTCTGCGAACCGGATTGTTGTTCTTCTGCTAGTTGATGCTACAGATCTCTGCATGATGCAAGTGAGATAAAATTATCTAACTACTCTGAGCAGACATGAAAAAGTTTTTGGGGATTTTCACAAAGAGATTGCATATGTGAAAGCGGGGAACCACTTTGCATTGTGCAATTTAGAAAAAGAAGCTGAAATTAGTTATTAATACCTTAATTTCATTCACTTCAATGGAAATATCAGTATCAAAGCCCCTCAAAACTTGCAAAGATGCTTCAAAATCTTCAGTCATGCCCATTTTTGCCTAAATTAAGGTGGGAAAATAAAACTTGCATTGTGAAATTACAACAATACTTGCAATTATAATCAACATAACAACCTACTTCAAGGACCTTACCAGCCACCGTGGAGATTCAGGAATGAAAAACAGGCCAGGTATCAATATTGTACATGGCAATATTCCTGCAAGAAGAAAAAGGTTGACAGAGTTCAACATGATTATTCATTTAAAGCATATTGGAATTCCATATTGAGGTAGTTTTTCCCTTCCAAAGGAGAAGGAAGAGCTTCAGCTTGTGATTTAAGGTGTTTCTTATAATAACCATGGAAGCTGACAATGTGACAAAATACAGGACTTAGGGTATGGAGACTTATGTGGTATGAAGACTTGTGTTGAACACCCACAATGATATAATGTTGAAAAAATTTGTCTTAAAATGACTTCAGGATTTCACTAACTTGAACCAATTTGGAAAAAAAAAATATGGTGCTTTGACTAGTACAATTTAGAGAAAAAAGAAAACAATGATTCATCTAACAGATAAAGGAATTGAAAAGAATATATGGTGGGGATTGAAAAACTAGAAAATTACCTAGAACTGCGAGCATTCTCCATGGAACAAAAAGTCCCAGTAAATAAGCCAGCATTATTCCAATTGTGACTGAGAGCTACACAACATGTATAAGAATATATACTGATTCATTATTGATTAGAGGTTGAGTTTGTAGTAATCGATAGAATAAATACCAACTTGTGTTTTCCATAGCCACCAATAAACAACCTACCTGATTCACCGAACCCAAGGCCCCTCTCAAGTTTTGTGGTGCTATCTCAGCAATATACACAGGCACCTACAGAAGACGAAGAAGCCCGATATTCTCAACTGGCTTTCATGCATAGATTTAATTGAACAGCACAAAATCACATCTCAAGATTACCGTATATGAGATAATTCCTACACCAAAACCTTCTAACAATCTCCCCATGTAAAGAAAAGATGAATCCTTCATCAAGCAGGGAACACAAACATTAGTTTTACACGAATCCCAACACACAAGCTCTGACCAATAGCAAAAAAATAGTGTTAAGTTGTACTGAAAACTCACTCTGGCAAAAGATATGGCAAGCCAGCCAATGATATTAGGAATAGCAGCAATCATTAAAGACTACATATAACACAAAGCATCAAGATTCAGCCATCAGCAAGTAAAAAATGAAGCAATTAAATGAAAACAAAATGCAAATAAGTTCGATTTAAGCAATTATCTCCTACCCCTTTTCGACCAATATATTCAGAAATCTGACCACTAGCTATTGCTCCAAGCATAGCTCCCACATTAGATAAAGAACCGAACAATGAAAACTGTCACGATAAACCATGTTAGAAACCAAATAAAAGCAAATCCAACTGAAATTTAAATCCAAAACTAAAATTCCCACCTCTGAAACAGTCAGTTTAAGATCCTTAATGATTGCAGTTTGCGTTGGCGATGAATAACCAGACTACAATGAAAACCAAAACAATTACGAATCAATTAAAAATTTAAAACTTCATTTCTAGTTCAATTGATTCTAAGTAACACCCAGAAACATCCGAATGATAAGATAGAGAAAATTGCTTACAGTGAAACCGAATTGAATTGGACCCAAAGCAACAATGAGAACACAAGCTACAACAGAGATGGAGCTATCACGAATCACCTGAGAAGAACCCATCATACTGGATTGTCTAGAGCCCATACGGTACCAGCTTCCCGTATGCAAAAACGGTTTACGTAAATTTTGATCATCACTTTCATCTCTGAAACTCATTTTCAGTTGATTGAAATCTGTTCGACGAAATGCCTCAGAGCAAAAAAAAATAAAAATGCTACAAGATGAAAAATATAATTTTCTTTTTATGGGTTATGTCTCTGACTCTGTCATGCACTCTTGTCCTCTTCTGCTCTGATGGCAATCAACGACAGGTAATGGGACTGTTAATTCTACACAACTCAGCTTTTGATATAACTGGCTCTTTTGAATCATTAAATTTTTACCATTTCAGATGCATCCAACAAAAATTAAGCTAAGTTCGAGCTCGTCTCATTTTCTTGTTCGATTTTGCTGATAAGAAAATGAATTCAATTTCAGTGTACCCACAAAATGTAACGGAGCCAACCCATTTCGGTCAGAAAGAAAGCAACACTTTTCTCCGCACATGACTCAAGTTGCATATAAACAACTAATATAATTCGCAACACGTATCATCCTGTGATGTGATAGCCACCTTTGAAATTGTCTTTCATAAATCATAAAGCAAGGAGAATGTCTTCCCGATCCCTAATAATTTTCATTTAGTCACTGAGTTTTATATAATTATATTAGCATCTTTAGTGTTTCGAGTTTACAGAAAATTTTAGCTTTTTAAATATTATATTTTTAACCTAAAAAGCATCTAATTCAAAATTATTCGGGATGATTTTTTTCTCAATTGAAAAAGTCGATTGGAATTCGAGATCACAGAAAAATATATAATGCAATAAGATAAATGAGACTTAAATGATATTTATTAAAAAAAATTTAGGGCTCATTCAAAAGAATCATAAGAATAAAAAACTAAAGAGATATTTTTTCAATATAAAATTATCCACGTGATTATTTATGATTTTTGTGAGGATCCACAACCTCAAGGACCACAACAAACAAGCTCATATTTCTTTGTTGTTGATTATTTAATGTCCCGCTCCTCCATCAATGATTTCAGGAATCAAGAGTACCCCCACCTATTTTATTAATTTATTTACGGGCATACACAAACCAAACTGTCAAATTTCTACCAAATATTCATACTTTTCTCGTCCACTAAACGGTCTTTACAGGAAAAAAAAAAAAAAAAATGGGAAATAATATTAGATCCCTGTTTTTTTACATTATCACAAATAGAGACATAATGTATGAACATTTTTCATGCAGCCCCTATCATTGATATTTATCTTTTTTTCTTTAATAAAATTACACACCGCACCATGTCAACAAACATGTGTAAAAGAAATTTCTTCTTTCTGTTGATGTGAATAAGATTTGAACGAAAATATATTTTTCCATTTTAAAATATTTTATCAAATGAATGGTAAATTATTTTTACTAACCGAACAAGTAAAGTTTTATTACCAGTCTCTATCAACTCATTTGTTTATACAAAAATATTATTCTTCTCGACCCACACGGTTTATTTTATTTTCAAATAGACTAAAATTGTGTTATAATATAAAATTTTTATTTATTCAAAAATAAAATCGAACTTATTTTTGAAGAATAAGATTACTCTTGGGCAGAACCCATAATTAGCCCACTAAACTTTTATCCGACATCTCAATAGCCCACCGAACTTTTATTTTCACCCATTAGTCCACTGAACTTTTAAAAATGGTGTAACAAACCCATTAAGTGTAACGCCGTTCCGTTTACCGTCCACGTCAGATTTTTTCCGTTTGGAGTTGGTGACGTGGCAGCCAACAGTGCAAATATAACAAAACACATCTCATTAGCCCCCTAAACTTTTATAATACATCTCATTAGCCCCCTGAACTTCAATATTTACCTATAAGTCTACATAACTCTAAAAAATGATGTTAAAAACTCTTTATAACTACATAAACCATCATCAACACTATCATGTCTTGAAAAAAATTACAAATGGTCTATTTAATTTCATTTGAACATTAATCAACACTACGAAAAAAAAGAATTTTTTTTAAAAAAAATAATAGTAAAACACAATCATATCTAATTTTTAATAAATAATTTTAGAATAAAGGTGACGAAACATATTAAACACAAATTCATCGTACTTAACAATTAATATTTTATGTCACCTTTATTCTAAAATTATTTATTAAAAATTAGATATGATTGTGTTTTACTATTTTTTTTTTAAAAAAAAATTCTTTTTTTTAGTAGTGTTGATTAATGTTCAAATGAAATTAAATAGACCATTTGTAATTTTTTTCAAGACATGATTGTGTTAATGATGGTTTATGTAGTTATAAAGAGTTTTTAACATCATTTTTGAGAGTTATGTAGGCTTATAGGTAAAATATTGAAGTTCGGGGGGCTAATGGGATGTATTATAAAAATTCAGGGGGCTAGTGAGATGTATTATAAAAGTTCAGGGGGCTAATGAGATGTATTATAAAAGTCTACGTGGTACTGAAAAAATTTGAACAATCTCACTTAACGGTCCGTTCGTTACACGCGCGAAACGGCGTTACGTAAATGGGCTGAATACACGATTTTTAAAAGTTCAATGGCTAATGGGTGAAAATAAAAGTTTGATGGGCTAATGAGATGTTGGATAAGAGTTTAAGGGATTACTTATGGGTTCTGCCATTACTCTTGCTTATAATCATCCCATCTCCATCTCAAAAACATCAGCAACACTCAGTTCAATGCCTGACTTGGCTTTGTAAATTATCACTTCAATAATTTAATAGGCTTTTATTTTTCTTCATTGTGGTCTTATGACTTATCCCGTAAAGATTTTGATCAGTTTTTGTTGACGGTTGATTTTCGTCTCAGGGGCAATAAGAGAATATTGTTTCCGGGATAATCTTCCTTCAATAGTGAATTTGTTTGGTTATGGGAAACCAAAAGCAAACTTTGACAAAAGGGAATAAGCACGCAGATCAACACAGAGTATTAACGTGGTTCGGTGGATTGAATCTAACCTACGTCCACGGGCACAAAATAAGTTGATGTTTTATTACTGAAAAGTACTCGGCCGACCTGTTTTGAGATCGGTCAGTGTGGAAACCGAGCTGTTTGTGAATGTAGTGTTACAAAATAACTCTAATTCTTCCTTTGTGATCTCTTTTTTAGTAATCAGCTATCTAACCATTAACCAACCTTTACAAATATATTTCCCCTCATATTTATACTAGTAAAGATGCGGTTTCCCTCCCTATCTAGATGATGTCACCCATGTGGGCTCATTAATGGGCTTCCTTCCCCCAATGCCACTTGGCCGAAAATATCTTATTTCATTTATCATTGTGTCCCATCACCTTATCTTGTAAGAATGAGGCGGTGGAAAATATCTCGCCATCTGCTCGGTCTTCATGAGGTCGGTCACAATGGTCCTCCGAACTGAGAATGTTGCTACCGATCTGATAATGTCCGATCAGCCGTACTTTAGTGGTCGGTCATCTGTCACCAAGTGCTCGGCCTTTACTGCTGGCACATGTCATGTCATCTGGTCGGCAACACCCTCCTGGGCGGGTCGGCATTAAGGGTCTTGGTCAAAAGGAAGTTACACTTTCTACCTCTGTCGCACTGTACAAACATCATAGTACCAGAATTTACCACCAACATCTGTCACATAGTTCTCGGTTCCAACAAGTGTGCGAGTTGGTGCAGGGAACTATAAAAAAAAAAGCTATGTCTTGGTCAATTGGCGGCCGTTTTTGAAATCCAGAAAAGTTAATTACCTCGGCCCGGAACAAGTTCACCTTTGGTGCAACCTATGTGCTCGGTCAGGTATCTTTCCAAACATCTTTTCCATAATAAGGCCGTCCCTCGAGACGCGCAACCGTCACATCCCATTTAATTGCCATCAAATCACTTCTAGGGTTTTATCTGGGCCTGACACTTGTCAACCATCCGCCAGTGTCCTGCCAAAAGCAAGCAAAATCAACCGTTCACAGTTGACTCAGGAGATGCTTAATCTCAGCCGTCCACCCAACTCTGGAATATCACTTCTGAAGGTGACATGTGGCGTACTTCTGACGCTCTTTCTTGATCCAACGGCTACAAATGTGCTGAACCGACTATAAGAAAGCACAGTAAGCACTATTTCTCTCTTTTACGAAAATTTTGAATTTCCCCAACTGAAAAAATCTATTCTTTCCCAACCATGACCAGTGAAATCAACAAACGACCAGGCCGCACAGAGCAACCCTCAATCCTTCAAGAAGAATCAAGTAAGTCTCTGAACGACCTCCTTTTTATTCTGCAAACTTATCAGAATTCTTCTGCTTCTCTTATGTGTTGCCTGTTTATTGCCCCTGTTGCTTATGGTTTTGCTTGTTTTCGGGTATTGGGTGTAGTAGGGTTTCACGATACATATGGCCGGGTAGTTTGGCAGTTGGTTTAGGACGTATGGGTTTTATTTTTGGTTTTTTGTGTTTTGGTTTGCTTTAGATATGGTTTTACTTGTTTGTGGTTGTTGCTATGACACATAGAGACTATAGGTTTAAGTTCTCAGAAATTTAGAGTAGATGTCTGAAACCTCGGCATATGAAATTAGCCATTGACTAACCTGCTCACACGTTCCGGTTGTCAGGAATGTCTGACATCGAGTGTTCCTCGGCAAACCTTGCAAAACCTTCGTCTGCTCGTGCCAGAGAACTTTCCTCAAGCTCGAGGCACCCAGCATAGAAGACCCTGATACCACCTCTACTCCCTCCGAAATTGAACAAGATACTTATCACCACAGAATTCCTCGGAAGGATTCGGAGCCCGGCGAACTCGACTGCTCGGCATTGGATATGAATCAGCCTTCCAAGATATCTGAGGATGATCTGGCCCTACTCCGACAACGTTACGAGATCCCAATAAACATCTCCCTTGAATTCTCTCGCCCGTTTGATCGTGCCAGCCAACCTGATGAGGGCTCGGTTGCCCTTCTTCCAGCCTTCTTCGAATGTGGACTTCGGCTACCCATACAACGGTACTTCGTCTGGTGCTAGCCGAAATGGAGATCGCCCATGCCAACTAAGCCTGAATAGTTTGAGGATTTTGGCCCGGCTGCATGTGATTTGGCATCGGACAAGCCTCGGTGAACCGACCCTTGAAGAGGTGAAGAGGCTATATAGACTGAAGGCCAACCCCAGAACACATCACGGTTGGTACTATATGTCTGCCTATGCCGAGTCATCCAACATTGTCTGCAAGCTTCCCGACTCTAATAAGAACTTCAAGGACATGTGGTTCTGGGATACAAGAGACTGGGGTCGAACTTTGAGAACATTTGAAGAGTAGACTGAAGTTCCTGATATCTTCAGGGCGGGAGGTTAGGAATCAAACCCTTACTGCTTTTATTTCTCCCTCAGATGATTGAATTCTAAGTTCTTGACCCTTCCCAGCCTGGTGGAGGGATGCTCCTAAGGTCTCTCATCGGGTCCGGGTGCGGATACTGCTTGCTCGGAAACACGCCGACCATTGGAAGAAATTGGTCAATGATGTGGTCTTTGTTGAGTCGGGCCTTATTCGAACTACTCCTCCGAAGGTCCCGGGGCGGATAGGTAGAATTTTACTAACCTTCTAACTACCCCCTGGTTTGCTAGGCATAATGATGACTTGAAATTATTCAGATTCCGGACTAACCACGTTTTTGCCTTGTATTTTGCAGGAATGTCGAAAAGACCGAAATACCTTGATCAATTAGTCGGTGCAACAAAGAAAACCAATCAATCTGGAGCCGGGCCTTCTCGGAAATGGCCAACAAGCGTTGAGGCCAAAAAGGTGATTGAAGAAGCGGCCCCGTCGACCACTCAGAGTTCGGCTCCCTCATCCAGGGCATCGCCACCAACTATCGCCCGACCTGCCAGCCCCCCAAAGCCTACAAGAAAAAAAAGATGTCTGATTGGGGCTGGGGAATCCGAGCTTACTCGGGAGATTGATGAGGAACATGCCCTGAGCAAAAAGCAGGTTGCTCGGAAAGAGAAGAAAACACCTGATGGCTCATCTAAAAAATGGAAGGGCGCCGTGATACTCGGTACCGAGGACCTCAGCAAGGACATAAGAGAGGCCACTTCTAATCTTGTGCCGGTAATCAATGAATTGGCCGAAACAGTCCCTCCGGTAAAGATTCCAAAATATGAAGACTTTTCCCCCGGGGACGTGGTCACATGATTGTGTTCTCAAATGGCCAAGGTAACCTCTTTACCCCACTTCCGTTCTGAGTTCAAGACTAAATCTGATTTCTGACCTTCTACTTCTTCTCGGCAGGCAAACTACTTGGCGGCCAAGAATAAAGATCTCCTCCTGAGCCTTCTATCTGAGGGTGGCCAAGCCCAGAGGCTTCAGAGCAAGATTACTAAAATGGAGGTCGAGCTGGCTAAAAAGGACGAAGAGATAAAGAGCCTGGAGCTGGCCGCAGTCCAGGCTCATTCAACAAACAAATCTCTCAGGTCCGCCACCTCTTTGGAAAGGAAAAATGCTAAGGCTGCCAAGAAGGACTTGGAGGCTGTCTAGGCCGACAACAGGGTCCTGAAGGTGGAAGTGCACAGCGTTGAGTCCAAACTAAGGGCCAGTACGAGGAGATGTCACGAGTTTGTGATGAGCTCAAGAAAAAAGAAGCTGAGTTGGAGACTGAGAGGGATGCAATCAAACTTGAGGGGGTCGGGGACTGCGCTGAGATTATCCCGATGGTGTTGCCCAACTTGGATATGGGGCCCATTCATGTGGCCATCCGGTATTGCAATGGAGAGATCTCCTAATGAGAATTTCAAAAATGGTTGCCCCCTTCTCCTGAAGAAGCACTGGATCCCGATTCCATTTCAGTCGTCCCAGTGTCTCCAGCTTCAGAAGAAAACCGACCAGAGGGTCCTGCACCTGCAGCTGTAATTACTGAGGCCACTCAAGCCGTTCATGTTGAAGCCACTGCCCCTCTTCCTGAGGCCGAGCCTAGCCATCTGCCATCCGAGCTTATTGAAGAAGAGCCAATTTCCCATGCGCAGACCGATTTGTGGGGGTAACCCGAACGGGGCCCCATGTAAACTTGAACAAAAATACACTTCTTTGTAATAACTTCTTACTATTATTTTTGTCAATGCATGTTTCTATTCCACTTTTTGCATTTCATAATTTATTCTGAATGCGTTCTTGCAAACAACGACTCGAGGTTCGGCTGAGCAAAGATACGGACTCGGTGGGACGTAACCTGACCCCGAGCTGATAGAAACACTTGGCTCTGGGGGAATGTTACGTCTCCAGACCAAAAGGTAGACTCGGTGGGATATAACTCAACCCCGAGCTGATAGAAACACTTGGCTCTGGGGGAATGTTATGTCCTCAGACCAAAAGATAGACTCGGTGGGATATAACCCGACCCCGAGTTGATGGTACGATGAGGCCTCGACGAAACGAATCCAGCCCCGAGCCGAATAAACCATAAAGGTATCGGCGGAACGAATCCAGCCCCGAGCCGATGGTACAATAAGGCCTCGGCGGAACGAATCCAGCCTCAAGCCGAATAAATCATAAAGGCTTTGGCAGAACGAATCCAACCCGGAGTCGATGGTACGATAAGGCCTCGGCGGAACGAATCCATCCCCGAGCCGAATAAATCATAAGGGCTCGGCGAAACAAATCCAGCCCCAAGCCGAATAAACCATAAGAGCTCGGCGGAACGAATCCAGCCCCGAGCCGAATAAACCATAAGGCCTCGGCGGAACGAATCCAGCCCCGAGCCGAATAAACCATAAGGCCTCAGCGGAACGAATCCAGTCTGGAGCCGAATAAACCATAAGGCCTCGGCGGAACGAATCCAGCCTCGAGCCGATGGTATACAATGAGGTCTCGACAGAATGAATCTAGCCCTGAGCCGAATAAACCCATAAGGCCTCGGCGGAACGAATCCAGCCTCGAGCCGATGGTACAATGAGGTCTCGAAAGAACGAATCCAGCCCCGAGCCGAATAAACCATAAGGCCTCGGCGGAACGAATCCAGCCTCGTGCCAATGGTACAATAAGGCCTCGACGGAACGAATCCAGCCCCGAGCTGATGGTACGAATAGGCCTCGACGGAACGAATCCAGCCCCGAACCGAATAAACCATAAGGCATCGTCAGAACGAATTCAGCCTCGAGCCGATGGTACAATAAGGCCTCGGCGGAACAAATCCAGCCTCGAGCCGAATAAACCATTAGGCCTCGGCAGAACGAATCCAGCCTCAATCCGAATAAACCATAAGGCCTCGGCGGAACGAATCCAGCCCCGAGCCGATTATCCATACAGCCTCAGCGGAACGAATCCAGCCCCGAGCCGATTATCCATACGACCTCGGTAGAACGAATCCAGCCTTGAGCCGAATAATAGTCGAAACATGGCACATGCGTCCTCTTTCCACGAATCGGCGAAAATTAAAACAAGAGTAAGATAAGATGAAAACAGTTGAGGTGACTTAGTACATACTCCATAAAAAAATGAATGAAGAAAAAACAACAATATAGGCACAACGCGGTAGCGTCCTACCTGGTTCCTTCAAAACACAACTCTGAATCTTACAATTCAGCGTCCCGGTAAATCAGGATACGGATCAGTGAGCGGCCGAGACTGTAAGGGCAAAATCCTTCTTATGTTGGGCGGTTTTGGAGCATGCATACGCCACAAGGGCAGAAACCTCCTCATGTCATGTTTCTCCTAATCCGAGCGATCAAGCTAAACCTATGGGAACACACTCCCCGCAGTTGCCTCCTCTAAACCGGTTAGACAGATTGCTTCACGGGGGAACTCTCTCACAGCGATCGTCATCCCGGGGTGATACTGCCGACTTGGTTAGGCCGATTACTTCACGGGGGAACTCCCTCCCCGCGGTCGCCATCCCAATGTGATATTGCCGACTTGGTTAGGCCGATTGCTTCACGGGGGAACTCCCTCCCCGCGGTCGCCATCCCAATGTGATATTGCCGACTTGGTTAGGCTGATTGCTTCACGGGGGAACTCACTCCTCGCGGTCATCATCCCAATGTGGTCCACAAAAATGGCGAGTCATGGGGTAGTAACGCTCCGGCCTCGAGCCACGAGGGGTTCACGCTCTCACACATATAATCCATCACTTGAAGCAATCTGGATCAACTTAAAATGAAATGAGCCAGGTCGGCGTACTTCCACCCGGGGGTTTGATAATGACACCGGTGTTTGGCGTGCCACGGGTTTGGTGCCCTTCCCGATCTCAAATCATCCATTCACATCGAGTATGTCCCCGGAATGTTGAACACAACTTTCAAATTTAATTAGAAACAAGCAAAAAATAAACAAACTTCTTAATTCAAGAGGGAATGTTTTATTCATATTCGTGGGACATATTGTCTTTCCTACAACTCTTTGTGGGCCATTTCAAGAGAGGTTTTTACAACTAAGTCTTTAACCCTGGTCGGGTCACTCACGGGACTTCGCTGCCCGAGAAAGAGACTTACTGGAAATATTTTCTCAGCATCTCGGTGTTCCAAGGCTTCTTTAGCCGAGTGTCGTCCAGTTGTTCCAAAAGATAGGCACCCGGCCTCATAATCTCCACAACTTTATACGGCCATTCCCACTTGGCGCCCAACGAACCCTCATTTGGCCTTCGGGTGTTCAAAGTAACTCTTCTTAAAACCAGGTCGCCCGAAAGAAAGGACTGGGTCCGAACCTTTTTGATATAGAAACATGCCACTCTTTGTTTATAGATTGCTACCTTTATAGCCGACCTCTCCCTTTTTTCTTCTATCAGGTCGAGGTGATTTATGATGAGCTCTTCATTCTGCTCACCCTCAAAATGCTGGACCCTGTGGGTAGTCATCCCGATTTCTGCCAGAATAACCGCTTCAAACTCGTAGGATAAGGAAAACAGAGTTTCCCCTGTGGAATCCTTGCAGGTTGTCCGTTGTGCCTACAATACTTCTGGTAACTCCTCGACCCATAACCTCTTGCAAACTCTGAGCCGAACCTTAAGATTTGCCTTGATAGTTTTGTTGGTTGCCTCGACCTGTCCATTGGACTTGGGATAGACATGTGAAGAGAATTTTAAGGTGATTTGGAGATCCTCACAGAGCTTACTGAAGCCTTTGCTGTCGAACTGTTTCCCATTATCTGTGATGACGGCCCGAGGAATCTCAAACCTGCAGATAATATTTTTCTTGAAAAACTCAGTTGCTCTTTTCTCTGTGATCGCGGACAGAGGCTCGGCTTCCACCCAGTTGGTGAAATAATCTATGGCAACAATGGCATATTTTACCTGTCCACGCCCTTTCGGCATCGGCCCATTGATATCTAGGCCCCACTGAGCGAACGGCCATGGGCTGGATAATGTAGTCAATTATTCTGCAGGCAGGTGATGGATGTTGGCATTCTTTTGACATCCTTCGCATTTTCGGGCTACCCTCATCCCGTCCTGATGTATAGTTGGCTAGTAAAATCGTTGCCTTAAATATTTGAAGGCAATTGATTGTCCCCCGGCATGGCTCCCACAAATTCATGCATGAATCTCTCGGTACAGCACCCTTTCAATCAAAGAACACTTGCTGCTTTTATACTTCAACTTCCTGACCTCTTTCTTTTCCTCCGGTACTTCCTCAGTTTCCAAATACTTCTTGATCGGCTGCATCCAAGAAGACTCGTTTTCCACATCCATCTTCATTACCTCGGGCTCTCCCACACTTTTTACTTGGAGACAGATCAGAGGGATTGTTCTAGGCTTTTCCGATCTGATTGATGACGCGAGCCGTGCTAGAGAGTCTACTTGATAGTTATTCTCCCGACCGACCTGCTCGAATTGCACATTCCTCATTCTTCCAATCAATCTTTTTACTTTTGCCAAGTAGGCTATCATATTCGATTATCTGGCCTGGAACTCTCTCTTCAACTGCTGGATGGCCAACTGAGAGTCACTCTTCACAACTACATCATGAACGCCCATCGCCATAGACAACCTTAAGCCGGCCAGAATTGCCTCATATTCATCCTCATTGTTTGTGGCGTCAAAGGTGAATCTCAAGGCGTATAATATTTCCTCACCTTTACCATCTTTCAATACAATTCCGGCCCCACCGCCTTGTGAGCTGACATATCCGTCTACTGACAACTTTCATTTTCCTTCCACAATGGTCAAAACCTGGGATTCCGTAAATTCAGCCACAAAGTCTGCCAAAGTCTGACCCTTTACCGCTGCCCTTAGTACGTAAGAAATATTGTGTTCACTCAACTCTACCGACCATTTTACTTGTTAGGGTTGGTGCTCAGAGTGCCAATTCAGATCGTATTTATGTTCGATTCATAAATACGAGCTATTCTATTTTCCATAAATATTACTAATTTAATGGTAGCACCCTTGTCTTTTATACACATATTCAGTCTAATTACGATTAGATATCTTATTTCGATTAGACCGAAACTAAATCTGGTTTAGTGATATGTGTCTATTAGACAAAGACCCTAGGATTTACGATATAGTACGCAGTTACAACGTAGTTTGTAATTGACATTGGGAAGCGCACTATAAGATGTATATCCTTAAATAAAGTTTCTGGTCAAAATTTACTAACACGGGTCGGTTAGTAAAATCCGCTGAGACCAGTACATGTCGTATATCGTGACTTGGTCCGATGGTTTATCCCAGTGAACCATGAGTCTCGGGAGACTCGTATAGACATGTAGGTGTTTATTTGATAAGACACTGAATGACTCACTGAAGGTTTCCTAATAGATGGTACACCAACGTCAATAGGAACCTTCTCGAGTTGAGCGAGCATAGTGGTCCTTCGACTTGAGATACCACAGTGTGATATATGAGTTATCCTCCACACTTTTATGGCAATCACGTCAACGATCTATTCATGATCAGACCTCCGTCTGTTCGTTGGGTATGGACTGATGCTCATGATATCCAATGCGTATCAAGATAGGATATGTCAGTCTTGTGTACAGGGCATATGCATCCTCACGTGTTTATGATCTAGTAAATCCATGGCTGTGGTATAATATCGAAAACTAGTTCCGAGTGTTATTTAGAGATCATAAATTGAAAGTCGACTGTATTATACCGAATGGATTTGACGTTCTGATCTATATCCCAGGTATAATACGGATGGCCTGTGACGGAGGAATTATACGTATGCTATGACATCGGCTTGTATAGTTTAGCGAGATTATCTGTGATCGTCATAATCCATGAGTTGATGGATTATGGACACGAAATTGGATTTCGTGACGGATAAACGTAAACTTAGAGAGTCCCACAATATGAAGTATACTCGTTGAGAACTTGGGCAACTCGATATGAATAATACGGATTATTCATAATACTTCACCTGATTAAATGAGTTAATTCGGATCGTTTAATCATTAAACGACAACACATGCAATTATGGGATTTTGTCCACTAATAATTATTGTGTATTTGTATTTGATACATAATACGATTAGATACACATTAATTATTCATCAAATGAGATTTTGACACATGTCATAAATATATGTATTTATTATTTAATGTAAATAAAATACATATATTGGTATAAATAAATTGTTTAATTATTTAATAGTTAAATAATTAAACAATTGATTTTTCCAATCTTTATCCATTTATTATTATTTTAATGATACTTATGTGAATTTTGATTGGAAAACATGGCATGAATTTAATTATACCTTATAAGTGTTCCAATTTGATTGGATATTATAAAGTAAATGGCATTTAATTTGATTAAATTGGTTAAAGGACAAAAATGCCCTAAATTTCGTGAATCACTCCTTTTAAAATAAAAATTATTTTCATTTGTCATCATCATCACTCCATTGCCGTGACTTCAAAAGGGAGAAATGGGTTTCAAATTCTTTGATGATTTAAGGAAGAAAGGAATGGAAATCAAGAAAAATGCTTGAGGAAATTGGAGAATTAATGTAATACTCTATATCCTAAGCTTGAAGTATGTTTCTTATTTTCTTGACAATCTATTAAGATTCTAGGGTTCCTTTTCCTTAATATTTTGGGGTTTTTGGTGATGGTTGATGTATTTGGAAGTGATTAGCATGTGTGAAATGTGTTTGAAAGAATTATTGTAATTAAGTTCCAAATTATTCAATTGTTGAAGAGTTGCCATTCTAGAGTGTGGTAACCACTCTTATAATGCCTAGAATTGTTCTATAGTGATTCATATGTGTGGTGACTTGATTTGGTGTGTTTATTAATTTGATTAATCTTGGAATTTTGGATTAAAAGCATGAAAATGGGTGATTTCGGTTCTGCAGATCAGATCTGTTAAAAATGGAAATTATGTGATGATTTTAATGTTATACGAATTTAATGGATGTGTTTTGGGAGTTGGCACAATTTCCGGAAAGTGTTTCCGACTTGAAATAAGCGAAAACGGCCAAAAACGGTGTTACCGGGTGGATTTTGAGCCAACCGGGTGAAGGATGTGAAACAGTGATTTCGTCACTGTTTGGCAGCCCATGAACTGCCTCGAAATTATTGGATCTGACCTGGGTAGTTTCCATAAGTGTCGGGTAGTCGGTTCGGTCAAAAACGCATTTTAGGCCATTTTATAGAAAAACGATTTTCGTAAAAGTTTCGCGAGTTTTCACCATATTTATGTTGATATTTGATACTGAATAAATAGGTTTAGCTGAAATATGAATAAATTATTCATATTAGATATTGAATAATTTATTTGGTATTTTGAAAAAGTTTTAAAATACGATTTCGCCCGAACCCGCACTTCCGCTGCGCCCAATGCCCAAAACCCCAACAAAAATGGTATCAGAGCGGGTCTGATGCTTCATCCATTACATTATTCATGCTTGATATATGATATTTAATCTAATTTTAATGTTCGCACATGTTTAAGAATCTAGATATATTTCTTTACTTTTCAGTTCTACACTAACGAAAATGTAACTGAAATTTAATAGTTAAATTGTGTTATGTTTTCTAAGGTAGACTTGAAATGTTTAGAAAATGATTTAGATTATAATTCTGCATTGGATGTAAAGTGTAGCGTCCATAGGAAAATCCCCTAGTTTTTAATATGGTTGTAAAGTAACGTGTATTGGATACATGTTTCTTGGTCCGCCTTGTCAGTACGGATGCAAATGATTTCCTGATGTTGTAGTTGTATCGTGCCAAAGCTGTGCAGTTATGGCTGATGGTAGTTCATTTGCACCGGTAGAACTTATATGATAAGAGACAAATTCAAGTGAAAATGGAAATCCTGAACGTGCCAAAGCTGTCAGGACTACATTGGTAGCTTGAGTTTGTCATTGACAAGTGTAGCCTTGATACGCCTCCCTGTGAACGTGCCAAATTTGTCACAGCGAGAAACGGTCAGGACCAAGACCAGGAGTCACTGGTGAGTGATTGACAATGGGTTGTCTACCTAATGAATATACATAGGCGAGATCGTGCCAAAGCTGTGAGTCGAAATATATTCATGGGATCCTACTCTCACTATGGAATTCGATTTGATTATTGAATTCCCGTTTTCCGTTGGGGATTACGGTATTACGTAAAGTAGTGGGAGACACTGCTGGGTTTAAAATACATAACCTAAGCAGTGTGTAATTTTATGGAATTTACTGCTTTCGTTTTCCTTTTATATATATTATTTATAGATTTATACTTCTAATCCATTGCATGTCTATTATTCGAATAGGTTTTCTGACTTTACTTATGGTTGCATAGTTCTAGAATAGGTTCTAGAAGGACAATAGACTTAGATATAGTTAGATTAATTAAAACAATCGGGAACTATTGTTCTGATTTTCCCTTGAAAATCAAGATGGTTTGTGACTTAGTTTCTAAGTCATGTTTAGGTAATCTAAATAGATATCTGGTTTAGGATATAATATTCTAGTTAGAATTGTTTCTATACAGTAAGAATTGACATGAATCAGTTCATGTCTCGAGATTCTTGACTGGCATTAGAAAAACCCTAAGTGTTTGTTTATCTTTTAATGACGTTTCTTAGCTTTGGTGACTTTTAGAAGTCATGTGTTTTGACACAGTTTGCTAATAAATTATTTGCAATCGTTGTGAATAATTGAACGCAAATTATAAAGCTTGAAAAAGGAGATATGTATATTTGTGTACAGAGAATATCGATTCTCACAATACGACAACTGTAGATATTGGATACCGAATCTCTTGTCTAGTTAATTAAAATAATATTTAACAATTGTTTTGATATTTGATATCAGAACTTGCGACTATTGGATAGTTACTTGTTCTGTATAAACAGTTGTTACATATTTTAAAGCGACTAGTAGTGTCATTAAAGAAAGATAAACATTAAGAAATATATTCGGTAATTTAAATAACTTAAAACCGTGTTTTATGAGATTTTATCGTAAAAGCATTAGATGCTTGTTCCTTATGGTAAAGGATGGTCTGATATGAGTTCACACCACATATCCTTATCCATTTAATGAATATTGTATTCAGTAAATGATAAATCTCATTTAACTGATGATGTCATTGGACTACCGATTTATTAAACCTAATATTGGATGTGTGTAGTTTAATGAATTAGAGATTGCCTAGATATTTTCTTTACTCGTAACTTAGTTAATGAATTGTCATGACTTGTTACGGTTTTCTAATAGCAAACATGTTGAACGTCTTGTATGGTTCGAGAACTTTCGATATGTTTTCTAATGAAATCCGAATAGAATATTATGAATGGTTCAAAGTTATTCTATTTGAAGTGTTAAAAAAACTATAAATTAATTGCGCGTCTTTGAATTGTTCGAAGATGTTTGATATGATCAAACGCATGAATTTATGGCAATTAGTTCTAAAGTTATTTAAATGAATTTGATTCTTACTCAATATTAAACTTCAACGATTCCGTTATGATGGAATTGGCCAATGGGAGTTATCGAATCTTATATGATTTGATTCGTTGATATTGAGTGTTATCGAATTATTTTTCAATACTCTTGGGATTATGCTCATGTAACTCTAATTCATCTATTTAATTATTGTTCCATTAGTTTCTATAGATATACTAGTTTTTTACCCGTGTCTACGGCACGGTGTTACAGTATTTGGCCGTGCCTACGACACGGTGTTACAGTATACGGCACGGTGTTACATAATTAAATGATTTATTTTTTAATTAAATGATTTTATTTTAACTTTCTATTTTTTAATTTGAAATTTTTTGACATTTTCCATCAATCAATTCACTCTCTTTCCTCCAATTACCAATGAAATGATATGGGTCGTCAATTAAGCCACATGAAGAGAGCTGTTGGATACACTCTCTTTCCTCCAACACCATTCTCCTTTATTATATAGATATATGATATGTAAGTAGAAAATCCGAATCTTGAAAAGTTTTGGGATTCGAGACTTTCTTTTGTATAATGGTTATATAATTGAAAGTATTTGTGCCTCGGAGGTACGAGTGAAAAGTTTATCATTTATTATATTTATGTATTCTATTTGATAGAATATTGTATTCTATTTGATAGAATATCTTTTCTACGATCCCGAGTAATAAAATTATTTTATTACTTGGTGGTCGACATTGGATGTTGACGATTGTAGAAAGGACTTGACTTAGTGAAGTCAAATGAGAGAGTGATAAATTGTAATGGAACTACGTAATTAATAAGATGAAAAGACCCTTAGACAACTTCCGTATAAGTCCTATAGGATGTCGGAATCATTTACAAAGTATCTGATACTTAATGATTCTGTTGTTTTCTTATCGAAGAAAATTATCCTATAACTTATAGTGGGAGTGATATTTGATATCAATTTCAAAATGTAGCATTGAACCATAGATCTAAGATTGTTCATGGCTTGCTATGATCAAGTTTTGAACGTGATTAAGCTTTCATTATGAATAGTTCATAAAATGTGTAAATTGTTTGCGCAACAAAAGAAAAGTGAGCTTGATAAAGGTTTGACCTTTATAATATGACAGTGAGAAAAGTTATTCTCAATAATCTATTGTAGATTCTGAGGAAACTAGTCTCTTATCGCACTGAATGGACAATTAAGGATTTGTTGGTTAATGTTGATATTAAACCGTGGTTTTGGCTAAAGAATGCAAAGTAGCGTTCTTGAGTGATTTCTTCGAATGAGAGATCCGTTGTGATTTCTTGGTTTGAAGAGTTCATTCTAGAATGGCCCTGGAGTTTGTATTCTTCTAAGATCACAGTTTGATATACTAGCTTATGGAGCCTATTGTAGACTCAGATAAGCTTTCCGAAATCCATGTTCCCTGATTTTGATATCAGTCAGATTGTCTGGTTTTATCGAAGTTTGGAGAATATGTATTTGTTAGTAAGGTCAATGGGAGCGTACACATTTCTTTCTAGTATTATATATCCTTAAGTCTTCTTTTCTCCGTGTGAAAATAGTGGGAGCAGTCTCTGTTATATTTGATATAAAGTTTTATATAAGATATAAAAATAAGAGACTTGTGAGAAACTCTCATTAGTCGCATATTAGATACGATCTAATAAAGGACACAGTAAGACTATATGTATGACAGTTAGTATAACTGTTTGACAGTTAACGTGTCTTTTATAAATATAGTATTCGTTTTTTGTAAAGGATGATTCCTTTTTCGAAAGAAAGAATGATTGGAATGTCTAATTAATCTCATACATCATATGATAATTGATGAGTGGTAAATCTATCACTATTTCCCACTCATTTAACATAATATTTTGTATAGTTTCTTGAGTTTTGTGAATATTTTGATGTGTTTTGTGTTATTTTGTAGATAAATAAAGTTTCAGGACATTCTCGAGGTGATTTGGACCAAAACAGTGAAAATTACAAAAAAGGCATTTTCGTAATTTTGGGAGCGTCGCGACGCGTAAACCCTTGGCGTCGCGACGCCTAACATGCACCGGGTCATGCTAACGTGCGCCGGGTCAATGAGTCAGAATCTGAAAAGTTGACTTTGCTAACGTGCGCCGTGACACGTGTCACCATCACAACCGATCTGCTAACGTGCGCCTGCCACGTGTCATCATCCTAAGATGCCGACAATCATCATCTACGCTAATGTGCACCGTACCACGTGTCATTTCCTAATTGTGCCGACATCGTACACGTGGTCAAACCGTGTTGACTGAAAACACGTCTTGGCGTCGTGATGCCTGACCTCTTGGCGTCGCGACACCGGAACCAGATTTTGCTTATAAATTCGGCTATTCGTCACTTCATTTGGTGTGTTTTCCTTGGGAGTTTTTCCCTGTTTTTAAAGGATTGCATCTAATTTTTGTAAAAATAAATAATATTTAATTTATGTATTTTAATTTTCAGTAGTAGTAATAGTTCTTCTTCTTCTTCTCTTTCTTTTATGTTTTGTAGTTAAATTTCTGCTGGGGTAAATGTGAAGCTTTTTACTTTTATAATTTAGATTAATCTCCCTTAGTTATAATATATAAATTATTTAAAACCTGACTTAATAAGGATACCGCTATATTGGTCGGTTGGTAATTATTTTTAAATTAGTTTTAACCCGACTTAATGAGGATACCGCCTGGTTGGTCGGTTGATATTTAATTATTAATTTGATTTAATCAGGATACCGCCTATATGGCTGATTGGTAAATATCACACATATTTATATATTATAATAAGGGAAATTTCTAAATTATAAATAGTAAATGTAGATTAATCTAACTTTAATTATAATATGGAAATAGTAATATGGATTAAAAGTTGATTCTGCCTTAATGGCTGGTTTTAATTATGTAACATAATGTGACACCGCATATATGGCTGGTCTTTAGGTGACAGATAATTACCGCCTATATGGCTGATTTATGGATAAATAATAACACCGCATTTATGGCTGGTTCAACTTAATTAGATAATACTGACAATTTCCATATTATAATAATTTGAGATTTCTAAAAGTGGATCCTCTATCCCCAACAGTTTATTTTATTTAAGGAAGTGATGAAATATAATATCCACACACTTTATAATTGATTTTCTTTATTATGGGTAATTCTTTAGTTTGTTTATTGAGTCTTAAGTTTAATACTTCTTGTTGTCTGATCACCAATAAGATTGATATGGTAAACTTAAAGTGAACTAGACATAGGGATTTTAGATTTCAGCCTTAGATTCAATAGCTCACGATCTTCCTTGAGGATAGATAATCCTTTAATAGATTTCCTTACAGGATATGAATATACCTGTCGGGCGGGGGTAGCCATAATTGGAACTTGGTCTTAATGAATCCAGGTAATTTGGTTGACATAGGAATATGGTTCAATTGGGTTATACTGAGTATTTGCGTCTGACCATCGGAAGAGACTTTTGCATATCATCGTGTTCCAGGTTAACAAATTAAATTATTACACATAAATAAGATAATCAATTTATCTTTATAATAATATTGTGTGGAGTCACGACCCTAGATCCTTGAGTCTTTTCTTTTATTTTCCTTAATATTTTCTTTTGAGTCTGTTTTTATTTTATTTTGTAAGTCCACATTCAACCAACCAAAAGCAATCAATTCCCTTCTCCTTTTAATTAGATATTTGTAAATAAATAAATTCAACATTTAATAACAACAGTATGAATTAATTCCTCGTGGGATCGATATTTTTATACTACTTGAACGATACGTACGCTTACGTTATACGTGTGTGTTTACGCCGGTCAAGTTTTTGGCGCCGTTGCCGGTGACTTATTTTTCTTGAGTTATTAATTTTGAAGTTATCTAATTTACTTGTATCTAATTTTCTTCATTTTTATCTGTAATTTTTATATTTCTTTATTTTGTTTTTAGGTGATTAAAAAAAATGGAACATTATTGGGAGATTGAAAATTTCGAACTTTACTAGAAGAAGATACACCCCAAATATGGGAGCAACAGTCCGGTTTTCTGAGGCATTTTGTCCAGCCCAACAACTATCACTGGATGCCAAAACCAAGCAATTTTACATTTGCTCAACGGAACGAAATAGGGAGATGACTAATATGTGATGGTAACCATCCGAGCGATCAATGTATTTACCTTTCAGAGTGGCAGAATTATTGGAATCATTCAAGGTACGAAGAATCATCACATCTTCCACCTTATCCACCATCTACCTACGATCTTCATCAGGAACCAGAACCATCAGAGGAAGATCAGTTGATTCACATGCTCAAAGATTGGTTCGAGGAACATGAAGCTCAATTTGATGCACAAATTCAGAATCAAGCAGCGTCTATACAAAGAATGACAGATCAAGTTAGACAATTAATAGAGAACCTGAATCACATATCTCACGGAGCAAATTCAAATACTACTGAAGAAACCTTTCAATATCCTGAGATTCATCATGACATCATAACAGAGGACGAGGCTGAGCAGTATCAAGAATCCGAGGTATCAGTTCAGGAGCCTGAACCAACAAAGTCTCAATTTGATTTTTATTATTCTGACGAGGACAAAGAAGCTGAGCTGTTTGTACCAATTGCACCAACAAAGGAGGATCAAACTTTCAATCCTCGAAATGAAGATCTTGGAGCATGCTTTGCAACGATGTTTGATGAAGATCTTCCTGAACCATCCATTCCAGTCATATCAGAGGATGAAGACCTAAAATCTGACATTTCTTTACATCATCAGGTTGACAATTTTGAAGCATGTATTTTACAGATGACAGATGAAGAGCTGAATGCAGAAATTTTCAAATACATCTGTGAAGAAAATGTGGAGCAAGAAGCAGAGCAAATGGAGGAGCAACTGTCAGACCAAATTGAAAATCCAGAGCATTCAGGAGAAACATCGATGTTTTGGGGAGTACAAATCAAAGATATCACCCATAAACTTGACAGAATAGAACTTCCATTCCAAGTCAAACACTATATGAGACCTCCTGATTTTATTTCTTTCTTTGCAGGAACCACTGGAGAAACAAGGAGCAAAAAGATGGCACGAGCACTAAATGGGACAAAATTCTTTTTGCCTCTTCACCGTTGGAAGAGACAATTCAAAAGCAACGCTCACGGGATTGTCTTTAATCGGACATCCAAAATGACATTGAAACCTCCTTGACAGATGGATTTCAGTCACGTCTAGCTAAAGACGAAAAATTTAGCGCTAGCAGGGAGGCAACCCATGCAATTTGTTGTAATTTTTGTTTTCATATTTTGTGTATACATGTTGTAGAGTTTTTAATTTTGTGTGTTATTTTGTAAGGAAAAGCACAAACGAAGCATTTTAAGACAAAAGGAATGATGATTGGCAAAGAAGAGAGACAATTCATTAGCGATGGCTGAGTAAAGAATTAATTCTTGAGATGCATCCTAATGAATTTATACTAAGCGAGTGGCATATTGCGTACACAATTCTGTTGCCTTAATTAATTGCTTTGATTCACTTTTCTATTGTAATTATCTTTATTTTCATAGACAGGATCCAGACTTTTTGACCTTTCACGATTTCTTTTGTTTTGTTTAGCTAACAAATGTCTTATGGAAGATACTAGTGCTATTATTACTCACCATTTTCAGGTACTATAAATTCAGCCCGTCATTGCACCTTTGGAGGCATCCAAATTTAAGAAAGAAATATATAAAAATGGAAGCCACTTCAAGAAGACGAGTTGAAAACATTTGTGTGCTTTGCGGTAGTAGTGTTGGTGTTAAGCCACAATACGTAGAAGCAGCACAGGAATTGGGTCGAGTCTTAGCTGCAAGGAATATGCACTTAATATATGGCGGAGGCAATCTTGGACTAATGGGGATCGTTTCAAAGGCTGTACAGGAGGGAGGCAGTCACGTTTTGGGAATCATCCCAAAACCCTTGGCAGAGGCAAATCTTATTGAACCATCAAACGGAGAGGAACTGATCGTGCCAGGTATGTCTGAGCGATTGGTAGAAATGATTAACCGTGCTGATGCTTTTATCGCTTTGCCATGTGGCTTGGGCACATTGGAGGAAATTTTTATAGTGCTATCTTGGGCGAACTTAAACATACACCAGAAACCGATTGGGCTATTTAACGTTGATGGATTTTATGATTTTCTTTGTGTGTTTCTTGATGATGTCCGGAGAAATGGGTTCGTGTCAAAACCTTTGAAAGAACTCTTCTTTACAGCAAGAACTGCTCCGGATCTAATAGACCAACTCATAGCCTATGAACCACAAGTTGACCCTATCCTTTCAAAGATAAATTGGTTTGAGGACGATCATGGTAAGAGGCGTAGGATTAATCCGGATCTTAACCTTTAATTTCCTGTAGATTTTCAGCTAACCAGGTACGACCTTCTTAACTCTCATTTTACTGTTTAAGACATTGGGGACAATGTCTCATTTAGGTTTGGGGGAGGGAATTAGTTGATAAGTACCTTATTTTTAGTTTGTGTGTTATTTTTAGTCCAAAATTTTTCGAAAAATACAAAAAAAAAATTGAAATTTTTTCAAAAATTACAAAAATATTTTGCGTTTTTGTATTTTTATTTTGACTAAAAGGGTGAAATTGGTGGGAGATGGCTGAGTAAGGAGTTTCCACTCATGAGACGTATCTCAAGCCTATTTTCGAAATAAGTTAATTTTTGTTTATATCCTTTTAAATTATTTAATTTGTGAATTCTCCATAAAATTGACTAAAATGGATCTTCATATGCTCAGTTGACAGATATTATCAATATGCATAGTAACATACGGACATGAGCTATAATTGAAAAGTTTGTAATATTCAGTGTTTTAGTTTAATTGGAGGAAGCATCTCAAAAAGCAATGGAGTTAAAAAAAAAATCTGAGATCCGAGTTATTAAGTCTGTAAGGGTGTTTTAACACCTAGTGCCCTAAAACCAACTGGTTTGGGAGTCACTGGCCCAAAGCTCGCTACATGGATCAAAGATGCTGCAAAAATATATGTATCTGAAGTCTAAGTAATTAAGTCCGTAGGGGTGTCTTAACACTTGGTGCCCTAAAGCCAACTGGTTTGGGAGCCACCGACCCAACACTCGTTACATAAATGGAAGAAATTGTATATAAATAAAAAATAGAGAAAAAAAAATCAAAGAAAAAATCAGAAAAATCAGAAAAATTATTCCATTGCTGCAAAAAGGTGTGAATTCCGATAAAACTTTAGGACAAAAATATTACTCTCTTATCAACTACACTTGTGACTGTTGTGGGCAAAAATGAGTTGTTTAATATTTTGTTGGCTGTGTATATGGAGAATGGTAAATATAATCGGAGAATTTACTTATTCAGTAATTTAGAATGAAACAAAACAACTAGTAACTTGGAGTAGAAGTTTCACCTTATTAGTCACTAACTTTCTTATTCTCTTTTCGCTTGTCTTTTTGCTTTTGTGTGCATTAATTTTACTTTCTTTTTACTTTTGTAAAATGTTTGTGGGTATCATTGTTGTAAACCCTCACGAGACTACAACTCGTCCACTAGGAACACCTAGGAGTTTAAAGACTTGTTGCATATGCTAAATGCAACCGTGATCCCTACGAAAGTGGCTTAGTTAAATTTTATTATGTTATTTTATTTTATATTTTGCTCGAGGACTAGCAAAATGTTAGGTTTGGAATTACCTTTCACCATAGCAGGGGGAAGTTACCTCCTCATGGTGAATAGTAAGAACTGTAAAAATAAAGAAATTAAATTACTATTATTACAAAACGTAATTAAAATTTAATTACAAAACTTAAATTAAAGAGACTAGAGAGAGAAACTTTCTATTTACATCAAAGAAATGAGAGAGAATGGTACAACTGAAACTGAAACGTCAAGCTGAATTTATAGGCTCGGGTAAGGGGTGCGCGTCGCGACGCCAAGCCAGTGTCGCGACGCGCGTTGATATTCGACACGTGTTGCTTGGCTTCGTGAGACCGTGACACGTGGCACTGTTATGTCGACAGTTGACTTTTTGATGTCGGCAACATATAATGGCGACACGTGTCCAAGCGCATTTTAGTGTGATCCGCTGAGATTTTGACACGTGGCAGGTGCATTTTAGCGTAGATGATGATTGTCGGCATCTTAGGATGATGACACGTGGCATGCGCACGTTAGCAGATCTTCTGTGATGGTGACATGTGGCACATCGCACGTTAGCAAAGTCAAACTTTTCAAATTCTGATCCATTGACCCGGCACACATTAGCATGACTTGGTGCACGTTAGGCGTCGCGACACCAAGGGCTTGCGTGTCGCGACGCGCCCAAAATTACGAAAATGCCCTTTTTTCCAATTTTCACTGTTTTGGTCCAAATCACCTCCAAAATGTCCTGAAACTTTATTTATCTACAAAATAACACAAAACACATCAAAATATTCACAAAACTCAGGAACTATACAAAATATTTGGTTAAATGAGTGGAAAATAGTGATAGATTTACCACTCATCACACCTCCAAACCTAACATTTTGCTAGTTCTCGAGCAAAACACAAAATAAAATAACATAATAAAATTTAACTAAACCACTTTCGTATGGATCACGGTTGCATTTAGCGTATGCAACAAGCCTTTAACCCCTAGGTGTCCCTAGTGGACGAGTTGTAGTCTCGTGAGGGTTTACAGCAATGATACCCACAAACATTTTACAAAAGTAAAAAGGTAGTAAAAACTAATGCACACAAAAGCAAAAAGACAAGAGAAAATATAATAAAGAAGTTAGTGACTAATCTGGTGAAATTTCTACTCCAAGTTACTAGTTGTTTTGTTTCTTTCTAAATTACTGAATAAGTAAATTCTCCGATTATATTTATCATTCTTCATATACACAGCCAACAAAATATTAAACAACTCATTTTTTCCCACAACAGTCACAAGTGCAGTTGATAAGAGAGTAATATTTTTGTCCAAAAGTTCTATCAGATTTCACACCTTTTTGTAGCAATGGAATAATTTTTCTCATTTTTCTGATTTTTTCTTTGATTTTTTTTTTCTATTTTTTATTTATATACAATATCTTCCATCTATGTAACGAGCTTTGGGTTGGTGGCTCCCAAACCAGTTGGCTTTAGGGCACCAGGTGTTAAGACACCCCTATGGACTTAATTACTCAGACTTCAGATATATATATATATATATTTGCAACATCCTTGATCCATGTAGCGAGCTTTGGGCCAGTGACTCCCAAACCAGTTGGTTTTAGGGCACTAGGTGTTAAAACACCCTTACAGACTTAATAACTCGGATCTCAGGCGTTTTTTTTTTTTACTCCATTGCTTTTTGAGATGCTTCCTCCAATTAAACTAAAGCACTGAATATTACAAACTTTTCAATTTTAACTCATGTCCGTATGTTTCTATGCATGTTGATAATACCTGCCAACTGAGCATAAGAAGATTCATTTTAGTCAGTGTTAAGGGGAATTCACAAATTAAATAATTTAAAAGGAAATAAACAAAAATTAACTTATTTCGAAAATAGGCTTGAGATACGTCTCAGGAGTAGAAACTCCTTACTCAGCTATCTCTTACCAATTTCACATTTTTAGTCAAAATAAAAACACAAAAACGCAAAATATTTGTGTAACTTTTGAAGATTTTCAAATTTATTTTGTATTTTTTGAAAAATTTTGGACTAAAAATAAAAATAACACACAAACTAAAAACAAGGTACTGATCAACTAATTCCCTCCCCCAAACCTAAATGAGATATTGTGCCCAATGTCTTAAACAGTAGAAGAAGAGTTTATAAGGTAATACCTGGTTAGCTGAAATTCTACAAGAAATTAAGGTTAAGATCCAGATTAACACGACGCCTCTTACCACGATCGTCCTCGGACCAATTTATCTTTGAAATGATAGGGTCAACTTGTGGTTCATAGGCTAAGAGTTGGTTAATTAGATCTGGAGCATTTCTGGCAGTAAAGAGTAGTTCTTTTAAAGGTTTTGACACGAACCCATTTCTACGGGCATCATCAAGAAACACACAAAGAAAATCATAAAAGGTTTTGATTAACCAATTGGTTTCTGGTGTATGTTCAGGTTCGCCCAAGATAGTACTATAAAAATTTCCTCCAATGTACCCAAGCCACCTGGAAAAGCAATAAAAGCATCAGAACGGTTAATCATTTCTACCAGTCGTTCAGACATACCTGGCACGATCAGTTCCTCTCCGTTTGATGGTTCAATAAGATTTGCCTCCGCCAAGGATTTTGAGATGATTCCCAAAACGTGACTGCCTCCTTCCTGTACGGCCTTTGAAACGATCCCCATTAGTCCAAGATTGCCTCCGCCATATACTAAGTGCATATTTCTTGCAGCTAAGACTCGACCCAATTCATGTGCTGCTTCTGCGTATTGTGGTTTAGTACCAACACTACTACCGCAAAACACACAGATGTTTTCAACTCGTCTTTTTGAAGTGGCTTCCATGTTTTACTCTGGATGTCTTCAAAAGTGCAATGATGAGTTGAATTTATAACACCTGAAAATGATGAGTAAAATAATAGCACTAGTACCTGCCAAATGACAATTATTAGTTAATAGTAAAATAAATCGTAGTAGTAAAAAAGGTTTGGATCCTGTCGGAGAAAATAAAAGAAAACAACAAAAAAAATCACAATTATTAGAAAAAGACAAAGAAATATAATATATACAAGAATTTACAGTTTGATTGACGTCTATACGTCAAAGACAAACTTCCCATCCAATTTTCTTATAAATTGGCAAACAGGGTCTTTTTGAGTCAGATTCCCAAGACTTAACTGTTGTCTTTCTTTTTGGAATTGTGTATGTAATCTGCGAATTTCATGATACACAAATCCATAGGGATGAGTCTCAAGAGTTTTAGATATGTCATCCAAAGACTCTTTACTCAAGCCATTCCTAATGAAATTAATCTTATCTTCGCGGGTATTAGACATTATTCCTAAAGAAAGACAACAAGTATCACAAAACATACGAGCAAATTTATAACAAACACACATTCTTTTTGCTCTTCTCTTTTTAGCATATGTGCTCCTTCCTAAACCATGCAGATGTGAAATAAAATAGTCAGAAGATTCACCTGCTAATCAGACTCGTGCTTCAATTAACCAACGAATGTCAGTAGGAATACCTTTTATCATCAGTAACCTCATCCGTTCTAAACGAGTTTTGTAGATTTTTATCAGAGATTTTTTCGGGAGAGAAGGAAATTGCTTGCGAAGACTTGCGAGAGCTTCTTCCATCTTGAAATGTCTTAATCTGCAAAAAAACTAAACACACAAAATTAAATCATACCAAATCACAATATATACACAAATTGCATGGGTTGCCTCCCTGCGAGCGCTAAGTTTAAAGTCGTCAGTTAGACATGACTTGAAGCCAACCCGTAGGGGTATCTTAACACCTGGTGCCCTAAAGCCAACTGGTTTGGGAGCCACCGACCCAACACTCGCTACATAGATGGAAGGTGTTGTATATAAATAAAAAATAAAGAAAAAAATCAAAGAAAAAATCCGAAAAATTATTCCATTGCTACAAAAAAATGTGAATTCCGATAAAACTTTAGGATAAAAATATTACTCTCTTATCAACTACACTTGTGACTGTTGTGGGCAAAAATGAGTTGTTTAATATTTTAATGGCTGTGTATATGGATAATGGTAAATATAATCGGAGAATTTACTTATTCAATAATTTAGAATGAAACAAAACAATTAGTAACTTGGAGTAGAAATTTCACCTGATTAGTCACTAACATCTTTATTCTCTTTTCGCTTGTCTTTTGCTTTTGTGTGCATTAGTTTTACTACATTTTTACTTTTGTAAAATATTTATGGGTATCATTGCTGTAAACCCTCACGAGACTACAACTCGTCCACTATGGACACCTATGGGTTTAAAGGGTTGTTGCATATGCTAAATGCAACTGTGATCCCTACGAAAGTGGCTTAGTTAAATTTTATTATGTTATTTTATTTTGTGTTTTGCTCGAGGACTAGCAAAATGTTAGGTTTGAGGGTGTGATGAGTGGTAAATCTATCATTATTTCCCACTCATTTAACCTAATATTTTGTATAATTTCTTGAATTTTGTGAATATTTTGATGTGTTTTGTGTTATTTTGTAGATAAATAAAGTTTCAGGACATTCTGGAGGTGATTTGGACCAAAATAATGAAAATTGCAAAAAGGGCATTTTCGTAATTTTGGGCGCGTCGCGACGCAAACCCTTGGCGTCGTGACGCCTAACGTGAAACAGGTCATGCTAACGTGCGCTGGGTCAACGGGTCAGAATCTGAAAAGTTGACTTTGCTAACGTGCACCGTGACTCGTGTCACCATCACAACCGATCTGCTAACGTGCGCCTGCCACGTGTCATAATCCTAAGATGCCGACAATCATCATCTACGCTAACGTGGGCCGTGCCACGTGTCATTTCCTGATTGTGCCGACATCATACACGTGGTCAAACCGTGTTGACTGAAGACACGTCTTGGCGTCGCGATGCGTGACCTCTTGGCGTCGCGACGCTGGAACCAGATTTTGCCTATAAATTCGACTCTTCGTCACTTCATTTGGTGTGCTTTCCTTGGGAGTTTTTCCCTGTTTTTAAAGGATTGCATCTAGTTTTTGTAAAAATAAATAATATTTAATTTATGTATTTATGTATTTTAATTTTCAGTGGTAGTAACAGTTCTTCTTCTTCTTCTCTTTTCTTTTATGTTTTGTAGTTAAATTTCTGTTGGGGTAAAGGTGAAGCTTTTTACTTTTATAATTTAGATTAATCTCCCTTAGTTATAATATATAAATTATTTAAAACCTGACTTAATAAGGATACCGATATATTGGTCGGTTGGTAATTATTTTTAAACTGGTTTTAACCTGACTTAATGAGGATATCGCCTGGTTGGTCGGTTGATATTTAATTATTAATTTGATTTAATCAGGATACCGCCTATATGGCTGATTGGTAAATATCACACATATTTATATATTATAATAATGAAGATTTCTAAATTATAAATAGTAAAGGTAGATTAATCTAACTTTAATTATAATATGGAAATAGTAATATGGATTAAAAGTTGATTCTGCCTTAATGGCTGGTTTTAATTATGTAACATAATGTGACACCGCCTATGTAGACAACAGGAATCGGGCGACGCATGCTCTAGGCTCGCGGCCTAGTTGGGAAGTACGAAATAACATGGAGTCGCCACCCGGTGTTAACCGGGACAAAGATTTAAGGCCGCACTCACCCCTCGCAAGGGAAGACCTCAAACCGTTGGGTTCGGAATGGTCCCTTACTTATGTCACTTGTGATGATATAATTTGTGCAATGAACTAACCGAATCTATTCAACATTCATGCTCAAGGGTACTTAGATCTAACATGCTTTCATCCAAATAATTCCACGCAATGTAACACAACAAGCATATTGAACCATTAAATCAACATGTATAAATCATTACCCAAACGCATCATAAACTAAGAACATGCATAATGAACAACCTAAACATGCTTTAACAAATAAATAACAAACTAAATTAAACCATGCTTTAAATAATAAATAAATAACCTAAAGACTATAACATGCTCAAATACAATTTAGGATGAGACGAGATACATGTATCTTAAGTGGTACGAGGCATTGTATCCCGAGTGCAGACCATACTACCGTCCATTCGGAATCGGCTATGGAATTTACGTCCGGGTTTCCATCCGATATACCACAAAAGGGAATACATATCCCGCTCATCCAACAATCACATCATGCTTCAAACGACTCTCATGCAATTATATATCAAAATAAATAAAACAAAGATAAAGAAGATAAGTAAAAAGGTGCCCTCAGGTCTAACCTCTTTTGTCGTCTAAGAAAGGGCGTTACACGTCCGTTGGAAGGGAGATTGATCCGATGCTTTTCCAATTCGTCTACTCAACGTTTTCCCTCGTTGTTTTGATGCTCGGGTTATTGCTTTCACTCCATTTCACTGCTATTTTAAGGGTATCTTCTGCTCACTGTTTTGGTTGGTTCGGTGATTGTTTTGCGGGTTATTTGGACTGGTTTGGGCTACGATTTTCGGACTGTTTTGGGGCGTGTTTGCTGCTTTTTACAGTGCAGCTTTGGGGGCTGTTCGGTGAGGGAATATGTGGCAAACTGGACAGTTTTAAGGCGCTGTGTGCGTGCAGTTTGGGGGCGAATTCTAGACCGTTTCAGGGCTGTTCTTCGCGTGAGTGGAAGCAGTTTGTGGGGGGTTTATTTGCGTGAGTGGAAGCAGTTTGTGATGGGCTGAATGGGCGTGAGTGGGAGCAGTTTGTGGAGGGCTGAATGGGCGTGAGTGGGAGTAGTTTGTGGAGGAGGCTGGACGTTTGTAAGTGGGTTTTAATGGCGTGAACAAAGGCAATGCAGGGGAATATTTGTGTGAACTGAAGGCACGTGAAAAGGCAGTGTATATGTGAGTCGGTGATGGCGTGAGTGGCTTACGTGAGTGATAGTGGCGTGTTGAAGGCTGTTACGTGAGTGGAGTGTGTTTGGGGCGTGAGGAGTGGCTTACGTGGGATCAAGGCTGCTGCATGGGTTCTATTGCTTTGCTTTTGTGTGACCTGTTTGTTGTTACGTGAGATTGAGGGGGGATGTGCTAGGGTTTGTGGCTTTAGGGGCGATTAGAAGATGCTTTAGCGTGAGGCAGGGTTTGGTGTAATGTGAAGGGTAGTCTTTGTGCGATGAAAGGCTGGTTTTGTTTAGTTTAAGGTTAGGGTTTATTGGCTGAGGAGATGGTTTAAGGGTTTGCGCGTATTTAGGGGAGAGCTGTGCGTGGAGTGAGTGCCTAGGTTGATCTGCGTTTGTTAAGGAGTTGTGTGAGGTGAGAGAGGGAGAGCCGTGAGCTTGAAAGAAAGTGTCTTTAGGGTTTCTTTGTTCTGGTTTGCCGAGATTTGGTGAGGCTATGGAGAGATTTTTAGGGTTTGTGTTTACGTGAAGGATGATGAGGGAGAGGGAGCTAGGGTTGGCGATGAAGGTTGCCGAGAGGGATTGAGTGAAGGGGTGCAGTCGGCGTGTTTATGCTGAGTGAAGGGGTGTGTTGCCGAGAGTGAGGTGTGAGGGCTGATGACGTTGAATGGAGGGTGCAGGGGCTGTGAATTGAAGGGCTGAGCAGTTGGTTTGCCGAGTCGAGAGAAGATGGTGACGTCGTGTGTGAGTGAGAGCTTGGCTTTGTGCTGGCTGCTAGGGTTACTGGTTCATGCGTTTGAAGGTGCCGAGTGGTGCTGTTGAGGGAGAAGTGATCTACGGTGGTGGTTGGTTGATGCCGAGAAGGGTGGCTTTGTGCTGGCTGTTTGTGATGGTCAGTATGTGTCACGGTTGCTGAGTAGATGAGAAGGTCTGTGTGAAGTGAGGGCCGTTTAATGAGGTGGGTTGCCGGAAGGGCAATAACGCCGGCTTTGTTGAGGACGTGAATGGAGGATAAGGGGTTGTGTTTGAGAGAGATGAAGTGCATGACTAGGGTTTTTTTTGCCGATTTGGAGAGGGTAGGGTTAGGGTTTTCATGACTTTCTAAAAGGAAACAAATAAAATTATTAAGGGAGAGATTGTGTATTTTAGGTGAGTGAATCATTTAAATTGGTGAGTGATTTATTAAACTTAGGAATGAATTGATTTTGATTTGTTATTAAATTGGAAGTGAATTATTTAATTTCAATTGATTTTAATTTAATTTGTGAATTAATTTAATTAAGATTTCATTTAATTGGTTTGTGATTTTTAGATTAATTCAATTCAATTTAATTTGAGTTTAATTGGTTTTAATTCAATTCAATTTGTGTTTAATTTAATTGGTTTTAATTTATTTAGATTTAATTTAAATTTAATTTGTGAGATGTGTTTTAAATTTTAATTATTTAATTTGTGAGATATGTTTTAATGGGTTTGGTGTGTTTTAAAACAGAGGTCCAACAAGCGAACCCGAAACGAAACACGCGAGTTAACTCTTACAAAATGCTATTTCCAACTTTACCCTTCCAACGTCCGTTTCCCGCGGCTTTCACAACTAAAGAGGTAGTGTCTCCATACGAGACTCATCATCGGGCTGATATGCAAAAATGCAATGCCTACAGTCGCCCCCACTTTGATGGGACTTGTGCAGTGTGTGACAATGACAATTCTATCAAAGTACGTGCAATGCATTTTTACTTACCTGGCTCGCCAGCTGCCACTTGACTTGCCGTGTTGATTTGAGTTGATGTTGAGGTGCTTCGACCCCTGGTCCATTCCCGAACCGATGATGTGCTGTGGTGTGATGGAGTCCATTCCCGAACTATCACCGTTGTGGTCCATTCCCGAACCGATCTCCATTCCCGGAGTGTAGCTGTGATGTAGTGTGATGAGGTCCATTCCCGAACTGTCACCGTTGTGGTCCATTCCCGAACCGATCTCCATTCCTGGAGTGTTGTTGTGATATGATGTGATGAAGTCCATTCCCGAACTGTCACCGTTGTGGTCCATTCCCGAACCGATCTCCATTCCCGGAGTGTAGCTGTGATGTAGTGTGATGAAGTCCATTCCCGAACTGTCACCGTTGTGGTCCATTCCCGAACCGATCTCCATCCCCGGAGTGTTGTTGTGATGTGATGTGATGAAGTCCATTCCCGAACTGTCACCGTTGTGGTCCATTCCCGAACCGATCTCCATTCCCGAAGTGTAGCTGTGATGTAGTGTGATGAAGTCCATTCCCGAACTGTCACCGTTGTGGTCCATTCCCGAACCGATCTCCATTCCCGAAGTGTAGCTGTGATGTAGTGTGATGAAGTCCATTCCCGAACTGTCACCGTTGTGGTCCATTCCCGAACCGTTCTCCATTCCCGGAGTGTAGCTGTGATGTAGTGTGATGAAGTCCATTCCCGAACTGTCACCGTTGTGGTCCATTCCCGAACCGATCTCCATTCCCGGAGTGCCATTCTCGGCGTGCCATTCCCGGCGTGCTCATTCCCGAGCTGTCCATTCCCGGACTGTCCATTCCTGAACTAAATCTCCATTACCGAAGACAGAAAAAGAAGTCAGGGCATTCTTGGGAAAGATTCAGTACATCAGTCGGTTTATTGCCAAGTTGACATCGGTATGTGAGCCTATCTTCAAACTGTTGAGAAAAGATCAGCCAGTGAGGTGGAATGAACAGTGTCAGACCGCCTTCGACAGAATCAGAGAGTACTTGGTAAAGCCTCCTGTATTGAAACCTCCGAGGCCGGGTAGACCTTTGATATTGTATTTGGCTATAGAATCAGAAGCATTGGGAGGTATGATGGTACAGGCAGATGAGACAGGGGTAGAACATGCAGTTTATTATCTGAGTAAGAAGCTGCTTCCGTATGAGACTCGGTATCAGGAAGTTGAGAAGATCTGTCTTGCAGTGGTATGGGCTTCCAGAAAGTTGCGACATTACTTCCAGTCTTACAAGATCCAAGTGGTGGCAAAGGAGAATCCTCTGAAATATCTTCATTCAGTGCCTTCACTAGTGGGAAAACTGGGCCGATGGTTGGTATTGTTGACAGAGTTTGACATCGAGTATATCACCTCCAAAGTGATCAAAGGACGAGCAGTAGCGGAGTTTCTGGCATTGCAACCTGTTGAGGGGGATCAGTATAAGTTTGAGTTTCCAGATGAAGAGATCCAAGCAATAACAGTTCAGAGATGGAAGATGTATTTCGACGGAGCAGTGAATTACAAGGGAGCCGGAATTGGGATCGTGATAGTAACCCCCGAGGGAGAGACTTTGCCTTTGGCTAAGAGGTTGACATTCCGAGTGACTAATAACATGGCTGAGTATGAAGCATGTGTTTTTGGCCTGACAGCATTGATAGCCCTGAAGGCCGGGAGTGTGGAAATCTACGGAGATTCTATGTTGGTAATCCAGCAGATGCGAGGAGAATGGGAATTGAAGGAAGAACGGTTGAAGCCTTATCTGTTTCACCTCAGAAAATTGGCACAGGATATCCCCGAGTGTAAGTTTCAGCACCTACCGAGGGAAGAGAATCAGATGGCAGACGCATTGGATACACTAGCAGCGACTAAGGAAAATCCAGAGAAGTTAGTGATGAGACCGTTGGTACTGACAACAGCAAGTAAACCTGCTTATGAGATAGAGAGAATTCTGGAAGTTGAGGTTGACGACGGTAAACCTTGGTATTATGACATTCAGAGGTATCTGGAACATGGTGAATTCCCGGAAGGGGCGGGCAGAAAAGAAAGAATAGCCATTCAGAAGTTGGCTTCCCAGTATGTGACTTTGAGAGGGGAACTGTACAAGAGACAGGCAAACGGTATTCAGTTGAAATGTTTGAGAAAAGAAGAAGCTCAGAAAGTGATGGAAGAGGTACATGCCGGGGTATGTGGTCCGCACATGAATGGGTTGAACTTGTCCCGCAAGATAGTGAGACAGGGGTTTTATTGGTCAACCATGGAGACGGACTGCGCGAAGATGGTAAAGCACTGTCATGACTGTCAAGCACACGGTAATTTGAATCACTTACCGCACACAGAATTGCACGGGTTGTCAGAGCCGTGGCCTTTCTCAGCATGGGGAATTGATATGATTGGGGAAATTCGACCAAATGCATCAAATGGGCATCGCTTCATAGTGGTGGCAGTAGATTACTTCTCAAAGTGGGTGGAAGCCGAATCGTTTCGTAATGTTACAGCAAAGCAGATGGCAAAGTTCATAGCTCGGAACCTCATTTGTCGGTATGGTATGCCGCATCATGTAGTGACAGACAACGGGGTCCAGTTTCAAGGAGAGACGAAGGCAATGTTACAGAGGCATGGGATAGGCCACCACAAGTCATCACCGTACAGGCCGCAGGCAAATGGGGCAGTTGAGGCAGCCAACAAGACTATAAAGACAATTCTAGCCAAGATGACAGAAAATTGTAGAGATTGGGCCGAGAAGTTACCGTATGCTTTGTGGGGGTACAGAACATCAGTAAGGACGGCAACAGGTGCAACACCTTACTCCTTGGTCTACGGAATGGAAGCAGTATTGCCAGTAGAAGTGGAAATACAGTCCCTGAGGGTATTAGCAGAGGCAGAATTACCGGAACAGGAATGGGCCGCACAGAGATTTGATCAGTTAGCACTGTTGGATGAGAAGAGAACGAAGTCTTTGTATCACATGCAGTTGTATCAGAAGAGACTAGCCCGTGCATTCAACAAGAAAGTACGTCCCACAAAGATCAGAAAGGGTGATTTGGTACTTAAGCAGTCGAGGCCGTCGACGACGGATCCGAGAGGGAAATTCAGGCCTAACTGGGAAGGACCTTACATCGTTCAGAAAGTCCTGGGAAATGGAGCAGTAAAGCTATCAGACTTGGAAGGAAATGAATTCACAGAACCAATCAACGTCGACAGGTTGAAGTTGTACTTTGCTTGAGAAGACGTGGTCGCCAGCGGAAGACCTAACCCAACGGAATAGGAAAACTCCTGCACACATGCATACATGTAACCTATTGCATATTTTTGTGTTTGTTCTGTTTTGTGTAAACAGGTGTTGAAGACGGAAAAGAGCGAGCAGTAAGCCAATCGGAGATAGTAAAGGCACAGCATTTGATATGGGCAGTAATCTGAAGATTGAGGTCCCAATGAAGTTAAGTTCCGGGTATGGGTCTCGGAGGGCGAAGCCCATATCGGCTAAGGAGCGAGGTTCCACTTTGTGTCAGCTTGGGGGCGAAGCCCATATCGGCTGAGGAGCGAAGCTCCACATCATCATTTTCGGGATGCGTCCCAGGGTCGAGGCCCATATTTTGTCAACGGTATTGGGATGCGTCCCAAGGTCGAGGCCCCCGTTGTCGGTTGCAGCTATTGGGATGCGTCCCAGGATCGAGGCCCACTGCATCATCATTGTCGGGATGCGTCCCAGGGTCGAGGCCCACATTTTGTCAGCGGTATTGGGATGCGTCCCAGGGTCGAGGCCCCCGTTGTCGGTTGCAGCTATTGGGATGCGTCCCAGGGTCGAGGCCCCCATTGTCGGTTGCAGATATTGGGATGCGTCCCAGGTTCGAGGCCCACATCATTAGCAGCATCGAGACGCGTCTCAGGATCGAGGTCCACTGCAGTATCAGCTTAGCTCGAGACAGCTAGCTAGCCAGGTAAGTAAAATGCATTGCATAACTTTGATAGGATTGTTCAAAGTCACACACTGCACAAGTCCCATCAAAGTGGGGGCGACTGTAGGCATTGCATTTTCGCATGTGAAACCCAATGATGAGTCTCATTTGGAGGCACTACCTTTTGAGTCATGAAAGCCGCGGGAAACGGATATCGGAAGGGGGAATTCAGAATAAACAAGCTCACTGTCTTCGTTGGTGCTGCGTTCGTTACTTCGTTCGAACGGAAAACAGATTGCGGGCGTTCGTGCAGCGTTCGAGGTATCGTTCGAACGGTATCGGTAATTCTGGTTTTGCTGCTAGCCTCACACCCAGCCCATTTAGCTCCCCAAAGCCCACAAAACACATCCCAAATTAAATAAATAAATATTAATTTAAATATTAAACATTAAATAAAATATTTAAACCATTTACCAATTAAATAAAATATTTACCTAAACTAAAAAGAAGATATGCCTAATTAAAATCAATCTTAACCAATTAAAGCCAATCATATATTTGACTTCCTAATCTAATAAGATATTTACCAATATAAAATATTTGTATTCCTAAACCAACACCAATTAAATATTACAACTTCCTAATTTAAAATATCTTGTCCCCCCTCAATCTTGTGAATGCTTTCTCACCTCTCCTAATTTGGAAAACAAGATCCCTTCCCTTGTCAACCCTAGCCATTCTCTATATAAACAACCCCTAACCAAGGCCATTCCTCTCCTTCACACAACAATTCACACCCAAGCTCTCCCGAAATCTCTCTAGACTCTCTCTACACACCCAAAACAGACAAAAAGAGAAAACACTTCATACACACACGAAAAGAGAACAAAAGAACCTCAACCATCTCCTCCATAGCCGAATCTACCACAAGTAACCACCCTCACATCACCGAAACTACAAGCACCAAAACAACCCCTAATCATCACCGAAAACCAGCCCCTCTAAACCTCCATATATCACCGAAAATCACACAAACACAGAAGCCCAAATCCTTAAAAAACAGTAACATAAAAACTGCATTGATAACCTTAAGAATAATCACTTTTAATTGCACTAAGAACCCACACACACTTGGAATAGTTCTTTGAAAACATTGAAACAGGTAGCCCGTGCAGTGAGCAGCAAAACAGGAGCCGAATAGGAGCAGAACGGAGTTCGAATCGTAAGCAAAGCAGCGAAACAGTGAGCTAGGACGTTGAACCAGCGGACCAGAAAAAGTTGCGGAGCTTTTGCCCCCCTTTCGATCTTCGTGGAACGTGAGTCCGAGAGACGGCTTAAAAGGTTAGACCTGAGGGTATCTTTCACACTTATTCTCATTTTACTTTCTGGTCATTTATTTTGATTATATTTTCTGTATTTGTGGTACCTATTGTGTGTATTATGTATGTTGTGGGTATTGGATGAATGAGAGATGTGTCAACTCTCGCGGTATATCGGATGGAAACCCGGACATAAATTTCATAGCCGATTCCGAATGGACGGTAATATGATCTGTACTCGGGCCACAATTCCACGTACCGCTTGGGTAAACGGCACCATCTTTCTTTTTGTTATGTTGCTCTTGTTCATTTAGTTTGCTTACTTGAATTCAATATGTCGTTAGTTATGCATGATTCAACCAAGCGCATGGGCTTAGTGAGTTAGTCCAAAGGTCCTCCATTTAGGAGACAAAGAGCCGAAAAGGCCACCTTCGTGACACTACTTCGCCGCGCCGGTTGATGTATGTTCGGTTGGACGCGAGATACGTTCAATCGGGCATACTTAGTTTGATATTGTTATCTTTATTTTCGTATGTATAAGTCAATCGAGCGCATGGGCTTAGTAAGTGTGTTGTGAGATCCCCTATGGGGAGGGGCTGAAAGCCCTTTACCACGATGCTTTGCCGCGCCGGTTGATGTGTGTTCGGATTGGATGTAAGGTGTGTTCAATCGGGCATACTTGGTTGATATGATTGGTTCTATTCTTGTATGTGTGATGTGACGCGCATGGGCTTAGCATGTTGGTCTAAAGGTCCTCTCTTTGAGAGATCAAGAGCCCCAAAAGGTCACCTTTACGGCAGTGCTTCACCGCGCCCTTTTATTTTCTGTTTATATATTGCATCCTATTTCATGCATCAGGTCCGTGTCCGTTCGAACGCGTTCACGAACGCAACTCGAACGCGCATGTGTTTTTGCCTTATTATGTGTCAGGTCTCGTATCCGTTCGAACGCGTTTACGAACGCTACTCGAACGTGAGTATTCTGTCTCATTTCCGTTCGAATGCGTTTACAAACGCTACTCGAATGTGAGCATTCTGTTTCATTTCCGTTCGAACGCGTTTACGAACGCTACTCGAACGTGAGCATTCTGTTTCATTTCCGTTCGAACGCGTTTACGAACGCTACTCGAACGTGAACATTCTGTTTCATTTCCGTTCGAACGCGTTTACGAACGCTACACGAACGTGCACACACTGAACTGAGTCTGTCTTATTATATTCATGCATAATTGCCTATTGGTTGATCTTTCTTGTGCAAATGTGTCACAATTCGTACGCTTATGTCATGATAACATTTGAGTATTATTTCTTGCGGTATATCGGATGGAAACCCAGACGTAAATTCCGTAGCCGATTCCGAATGGACGGTAGTGCGGTCTGTACTTGGGCTACAATTCCACGTACCGCTTGGAAAAGTGCCCATATGTGTGCTTGTAGGGTCAATATGTGTGCTTGTGTTTTCCCGAATGTGATATGTAATTTTGTATGTTCATTGCTATCTTGAGATATATTAAGCATGCAATTTTGAATATGAGATATATGTGAAATACATGTATATTTAGGTGCATATTTTATTTTATAAATGTGAATTTAGAAGCATGATACCCTTAGAAATAAGTGTTACTTCAGCTTGTTTAAATTATTATATAAATCCTTTCATTACAAGTGACATGAGTAAGGGACCATTCCGAACCCAACGGTTTGAGGTCTTCCCTTGCGAGGGGTGAGTGCGGCCTTAAATCTTTGTCCCGGTTCACACCGGGTGGCGACTCCATGTTATGTAATCCTTCCCAACTAGGCCGCGAGCCTAGGAACGGCGTCGCTCAGTTTCTGTGTCCCACAGTCTGGCGACTCCACTGGGATTCATTCTCGAAAACTGCTGATATGGGCCTCGACCCTGGGATTCATTCCAACACTCTGACGATATGGGCCTCGACCCTGTGATTCATTCCCCGATTCATTCCAACACTCTGACGATGTGGGCCTCAGCCCTGGGATTCATTCCCCGATTCATTCCAACACTCTGACGATGTGGGCCTCGGCCCTGGGATTCATTCCCTGGATTCATTCCAAAACTATGCTGATGTGGGCCTCGACCCTAGGATTCATTCATGAAATTGATGTTGACAATGCGGGTTTCAACCCTGGGACTCATCCCTAAAACTGATATCAATGCTGGTGCGGGCCTCGCCCCCAGGGCTCATCCCTAAAACTGAAACTGATATGGGCCTCAACCCTGGGACTCATCCTCAAATCTGATATTGATGTTGTGGGCTTCGCCCCCAAACTGATACTGATAGGGGCCTCAGCCCTGTGACTCATCCCCAAAACTACTACTCGTATGTTGCTGATTCTGGTTGGCTTGTCTTTGCCGCTTTCTCTTTTTCTTCTTTGAAACCTGTGAGTACAAAACAAAACAAACACAAAAAAAGAATGCAAAATATGTTACGTGTATGCATGCATGCATGAATGAATTCTCCTATCCCGCTGGGTTAGGTTTTCCGCCAGTTCTCCAGGTGATTGCTCGGCCTTCTCTCTAGTCTCATAACTCAATATCTTGTTATGTCCCTGATTCACGATGTGGTAGACTGGTTGCCCCCAGTCTTGGTTTAGCTTTCTGCTTTCCGCTGCTTACACTTGGTCAAGATGAACCACATGGTGGGGCCTTCCATATCATCATACTATATTACATGCTACGAAATTGTCCCAATAGTTATACATATTATCGTCCTCAAGGAATGCCCAGTAATGAACCAGAGACATTCAAAACACTCAATGCAACTCAAATCTGAGTTTTTGAATAAATGATCTATGTCAGACTCAAAGTGTGTGTGTGCAAAGGTTTTTCACAGCTTAATCCTTAAGTAAGCTAACTCGATGATTTCGTTTCAAAAATCGGGATCGGTGGGTCAAACCAACCTAGATATCTCAATTATATTCCGCAATTGCTTTTCCATGCTCAATGTAGTATGGCTTTATCTCTCTTTTCCTTTGTCTCTCATTTTTTTCTTTTCATTTTGAACTTCATTTTTTTTCCTCCTCCTTTTTTTTCTCTCTCTTTTTTTTCAACACACCTACCCTTTAAGGTATCATTTCTCCTCATGGTGGTCCTAATACTCGCCCATGGGTAGCTTCACGCTTATCGGTTATAGGTGGTTCAATTTTTTTTTTTTTGAGACTTTTCTTTCATTTTCAACCATACCACACATCATAACATAAGCAAATCAAGATAGACATCTAAGCAAACGGTCATTCACCGACCTACAATTTCATCAACTAGTCACTTTGCTAACTACTCAGGTTTTCACTGCTAAGAGCCATAATCAAGTGCTTACGAGTCTAACATAGATCAATTACTCAAATTGTCAGATAAAAGCACATCAAAAGTTTATCGTTTCTAAGGTTTCACCCTAAAGCAATCAGTTTCATCATCGGACTTATGTCTAACTACCAATGACTAAAGACAAACAATTTTTTTCTCTTTTTTTCTTTTCCTTTTTCTTTTTTTTTTCTCTTCTTTTTTTTTCTTTTTCTCTTTTTTCTTTTTTTTTTTTCTTCTCTCTCTTTTTTCTTTTTTTTTCGAAGGCCCCCTAATGGTCTTTCTATCCTTTCCGTAAGCTTTTCTATTTCTCGATTTCCTTTTCCCTGCTATCCATGTTTGCTAAACTCCTCTTGAATAACCCTTTTTTTTCTCTAACCCAACAGATATCTATGATGGCTTTTAAGACACAGAGGGTTAACATGATGCATGTATGCATGAGATGCATGCGATGTATGAGATTTAATATGCATGTGGTTATCAAAAGCATAAAGGAGCAACTTCTATAGGATATACAACCATGGTTCTCATGCGGGTTTATGACAATGCATTTGATTGAACTCCCTCAACCCACTATAGAAACGGTCAACTAATGCACAAATCATACACATCACAAGACATGATTTCGGGGCCAATTTAATTATCCCCAGTGGAGTCGTCAGACTGTAGACAACAGGAATCGGGCGACGCATGCTCTAGGCTCGCGGCCTAGTTGGGAAGTACGAAATAACATAGAGTCGCCACCCGGTGTGAACCGGGACAAAGATTTAAGGCCGCAGTCACCCCTCGCAAGGGAAGACCTCAAACCGTTGGGTTCGGAATGGTCCCTTACTTATGTCACTTGTGATGATATAATTTGTGCAATGAACTAACCGAATCTATTCAACATTCATGCTCAATGGTACTTAGATCTAACATGCTTTCATCCAAATAATTCCACGCAATGTAACACAACAAGCATATTGAACCATTAAATCAACATGTATAAATCATTACCCAAACGCATCATAAACTAAGAACATGCATAATGAACAACCTAAACATGCTTTAACAAATAAATAACAAACTAAATTAAACCATGCTTTAAATAATAAATAAATAACCTAAAGACTATAACATGCTCAAATACAATTTAGGATGAGACGAGATACATGTATCTTAAGTGGTACGTGGCATTGTATCCCGAGTGCAGACCATACTACCGTCCATTCGGAATCGGCTATGGAATTTACGTCCGGGTTCCATCCGATATACCACAAAAGGGAACACATATCCCGCTCATCCAACAATCACATCATGCTTCAAACGACTCTCATGCAATTATATATCAAAATAAATAAAACAAAGATAAAGAAGATAAGTAAAAAGGTGCCCTCAGGTCTAACCTCTTTTGTCGTCTAAGAAAGGGCGTTACACGTCCGTTGGAAGGGAGATTGATCCGATGCTTTTCCAATTCGTCTACTCAACGTTTTCCCTCGTTGTTTTGATGCTCGGGTTATTGCTTTCACTCCATTTCACTGTTATTTTAAGGGTATCTTCTGCTCACTGTTTTGGTTGGTTCGGTGACTGTTTTGCGGGTTATTTGGACTGGTTTGGGCTACGATTTTCGGACTGTTTTGGGGCGTGTTTGCTGCTTTTTACAGTGCAGCTTTGGGGGCTGTTCGGTGAGGGAATATGTGGCAAACTGGACAGTTTTAAGGCGCTGTGTGCGTGCAGTTTGGGGGCGAATTCTGGACCGTTTCAGGGCTGTTCTTCGCGTGAGTGGAAGCAGTTTGTGGGGGGTTTATTTGCGTGAGTGGAAGCAGTTTGTGATGGGCTGAATGGGCGTGAGTGGGAGCAGTTTGTGGAGGGCTGAATGGGCGTGAGTGGGAGTAGTTTGTGGAGGAGGCTGGACGTTTGTAAGTGGGTTTTAATGGCGTGAACAAAGGCAATGCAGGGGAATATTTGTGTGAACTGAAGGCACGTGAAGAGGCAGTGTATATGTGAGTCGGTGATGGCGTGAGTGGCTTACGTGAGTGATAGTGGCGTGTTGAAGGCTGTTACGTGAGTGGAGTGTGTTTGGGGCGTGAGGAGTGGCTTACGTGGGATCAAGGCTGCTGCATGGGTTCTATTGCTTTGCTTTTGTGTGACCTGTTTGTTGTTACGTGAGATTGAGGGGGGATGTGCTAGGGTTTGTGGCTTTAGGGGCGATTAGAAGATGCTTTAGCGAGAGGCAGGGTTTGGTGTAATGTGAAGGGTAGTCTTTGTGCGATGAAAGGCTGGTTTGGTTTAGTTTAAGGTTAGGGTTTATTGGCTGAGGAGATGGTTTAAGGGTTTGCGCGTATTCAGGGGAGAGCTGTGCGTGGAGTGAGTGCCTAGGTTGATCTGCGTTTGTTAAGGAGTTGTGTGAGGTGAGAGAGGGAGAGCCGTGAGCTTGAAAGAAAGTGTCTTTAGGGTTTCTTTTTTCTGGTTTGCCGAGATTTGGTGAGGCTATGGAGAGATTTTTAGGGTTTGTGTTTACGTGAAGGATGATGAGGGAGAGGGAGCTAGGGTTGGCGATGAAGGTTGCCGAGAGGGATTGAGTGAAGGGGTGCAGTCGGCGTGTTTATGCTGAGTGAAGGGGTGTGTTGCCGAGAGTGAGGTGTGAGGGCTGATGACGTTGAATGGAGGGTGCAGGGGCTGTGAATTGAAGGGCTGAGCAGTTGGTTTGCCGAGTCGAGAGAAGATGGTGACGCCGTGTGTGAGTGAGAGCTTGGCTTTGTGCTGGCTGCTAGGGTTACTGGTTCATGCGTTTGAAGGTGCCGAGTGGTGCTGTTGAGGGAGAAGTGATCTACGGTGGTGGTTGGTTGATGCCGAGAAGGGTGGCTTTGTGCTGGCTGTTTGTGATGGTCAGTATGTGTCACGGTTTGCTGAGTAGATGAGAAGGTCTGTGTGAAGTGAGGGCCGTTTAATGAGTGGGTTGCCGGAAGGGCAATAACGCCGGCTTTGTTGAGGACGTGAATGGAGGATAAGGGGTTGTGTTTGAGAGAGATGAAGTGCATGACTAGGTTTTTTTTTGCCGATTTGGAGAGGGTAGGGTTAGGGTTTTCATGACTTTCTAAAAGGAAACAAATAAAATTATTAAGGGAGGGATTGTGTATTTTAGGTGAGTGAATCATTTAAATTGGTGAGTGATTTATTAAACTTAGGAATGAATTGATTTTGATTTGTTATTAAATTGGAAGTGAATTATTTAATTTCAATTGATTTTAATTTAATTTGTGAATTTAATTTAATTAAGATTTCATTTTAATTGGTTTGTGATTTTTAGATTAATTCAATTCAATTTAATTTGAGTTTAATTGGTTTTAATTCAATTCAATTTGTGTTTAATTTAATTGGTTTTAATTTATTTAGATTTAATTTGTGAGATGTGTTTTAAATATTTTAATTATTTAATTTGTGAGATATGTTTTAATGGGCTTGGTGTGTTTTAAAACAGAGGTCCAACAAGCGAACCCGAAACGAAACACGCGAGTTAACTCTGAAATTTCCAACTTTACCCTTCCAACGTCCGTTTCCCGCGGCTTTCACAACTAAAGAGGTAGTGTCTCCATACGAGACTCATCATCGGGCTGATATGCAAAAATGCAATGCCTACAGCCTATATGGCTGGTCTTTAGGTGACAGATAATTACCGCCTATATGGCTGGTTTATGGATAAATAATAACACCGCCTTTATGGCTGGTTCAACTTAATTAGATAATACTGGCAATTTCCATATTATAATAATTTGAGATTTCTAAAAGTGGATCCTCTATCCCCAACAATTTATTTTATTTTAGGGAAGTGATGAAACACAATATCCACACACTTTATAATTGATTTTCTTTATTATGGGTAATTTTTTAGTTTGTTTATTGAGTCTTAAGTTTAATGCTTCTTGTTGTCTGATCACCAATAAGATTGATATGGTAAACTTAAAATGAACTAGACATAGGGATTTTAGGTTTCAGCCTTAGATTCAATAGCTCACGATCTTCCTTGAGGATAAATAACTCTTTAATAGATTTCCTTACAAGATAGGAATATACCTGTCGGGCGGGGGTAGCCATAATTGGAACTTGGTCTTAATGAATCCAGGTAATTTGGTTGACATAGGAATATGGTTCAATTGGGTTATACTTGGTATTTGCGTCTGACCATCTGAAGAGGCTTTTGCATATTATCGTGTTCCAGGTTAACAAATTAAATTATTACACATAAATAAGAGAATCAATTCATCTTTATAATAATATTGTGTGGAGTCACGACCCTAGATTCTTGAGTCTTTTCTTTTATTTTCCTTAGTATTTTCTTCTGAGTCTGTTTTTATTTTATTTTGTAAGTCCACATTCAACCAACCAAAAGCAATCAATTCCTTCTCTCTCTCTTTAATTAGATATTTGTAAATAAATAGATTCAACATTTAATAACAACAGTAGGAATTAAGTCCTCGTGGGATCAATATTTTTATACTACTTGAACGATACGTACGCTTGCGTTATACGTGTGTGTTTACGCCGGTCAATAATGGCGTGATGAATGCTATATTATGTGCGATTAAATATATCAATTTAATCGTAATTGTTACGAGTTATTTTGATTTGATACAAACCATATGATGGATCTTGAAACATTTCTATTGCGATCTTTGAGATATTAAGAACGAGTTTCTTATACATGGAGAATTTAGTCAGCAACCACAAGGTCAGATTAGTTTTGATCCTAATTATGACATTAGATAATCTATGTCATATAAAGTCAGAAAAGATGCAGTGGGAGTGTCACCGTTGAATATACTGAACTAGTGGAATCGGTTGCAACTTATGAAGTATTGACTTATGCAGTTGCGTAGTGACCTCATAGATTAGCAGTCTTGATATTAGTTTTGCGCATGCGGTTGTCTCAAAGTATTTTGGATTTGATCCATATATACTTAGACAACTTAGCAACTGTAGCACAATACTGATATCGCATCTGAGTCATGTTGATGTGGAATTTGATTCTACACAATATGAAAGATGCTGGCTTAGGAAAACCGTTGGGTTTGTTTGACAGACTCGATTTGGTAAAGCATGCTTACTTGTTTTTGCCTACCTCTTGAGTGCTGGTGAGCTATTGAGGCCATGAATATGCGATACATATTGAAATGTGTATAGGATACCATGGATTGGCACTAGAGCAAGTGGGAGAAATTATTAGGGTTGGTGCTCAGAGTGCCAATTCGGATCGTATTTATGTTCGATTCATAAATACGAGCTATTATATTTTCCATAAATATTACTAATTTAATGGTAGCACCCTTGTCTTTTATACACATATTCAGTATAATTACGATTAGATATCTGATTTCGATTAGACCGAAACTAAATCCGGTTTAGTGATATGTGTCTATTAGACAATACCCTAGGATTTACGATATAGTGCGCAGTTACAACGTAGTTTGTAATTGACATTGGGAAGCGCACTATAAGATGTATATCCTTAAAATAAGTTTCTGGTCAAGATTTACTAACATGGGTCGGTTAGTAAAATCCGCTGAGACCAGTACATGTCGTATATTGTGACTTGGGCCGATGGTTTATCCCAGTGAACCATGAGTCTCGGTAGACCCGGCCAGCGGTTCGGTTCCGGTTCCACACTTAAGTGGAACCGAAACCTTAAACCGAACCGGAACCGACCGGTTCGATTCCGATTCGGTTCCAATACTTTTATTTTTTTTTTAATTTTGAAAATTAATTAAAATAAATGAGATTAATTTTATAAATAAAAAAAATTTATTACATTGAAGAGCTTGAGCTTAAATTTTTAAAAATTTAAGTTGCCTACGTATCCTCCAAGGGTGAGAGGAATCAAAGCTCACGTAGTTCCATTACAAGTTTAAGACATATCCCATTTGTAAATTATAATTTTACAATTATCAATCATCATTATCAGTTGATCTTTCGGCTCCGGTTCCGCTTGCACTTGTTGCAGAAGCATTATCGAACAAATCTTCAAAATCATCGGGGGCATCTTCTTATTGTCTCAGATTAGCTCGAGTTCAATCATCCACACACGATGTTGCTTCTAGAGTGCTTGGATGTAATGAAGATCGCATAGCTTCCAATATATTACCTCCCAAGCTGAAGGCTTGCTCAACCGCAACGGTGGAAATAGGTGCTGCCAAGATCTATTTAGCAATAATAGATATAACATGATATATATTTTGATGTCGGTTCCACCATTCAAGGATTTTAAAATTTTTACTGCATAAACTTTCATTAGAAAACTCAAAATTTGTATATAAATAATTATCTAATTCAGTTTTATTAGTTGTCGTATCCCTAGATTTTTATTTCATTGCAATAACCAACGATCTCATGCGCTAAGTCTTGTTTGAATTACTGGTTCGCTACTACTAGATTGACATAATGTTCCTATGTATATCTTACAATATAATCATTAAATAAAATAATTAAATCACTTCTTAATTTCGTCATTATGCTCGTAATATCAACATCATCTAATATTTCTAAATAATCATAGTAAGCTGTAAACCACCATTCAAACCTTCTAATTTAAATCTAGGATCAAAAACAACAGCAATAAGATAAAGTAAATGAATTTCTCTAAAATAATTCAACCATTTTACCTTCATAGCAGTAATGGCTTCGAGCAAAACAATATCATTAGGGTCGTCACTGTCAACAATGCTCATCGAGAGTGCCAACAATATTCGGACTCTCAAGAAGAAATAAATGTGTTTGTAGGATAATAAACACCGCTAAAAAATAAAATAGCATCATTAAAAACTCTTAAAATATCTAAAAAAAATTCACAAATATCTCATTGACTAGGATAAAGTGTGATATTTTGAACATGTTGAGAAAAAAAACTACATAATGCATCTTTGTATTGAAATGTTTGACATAAAAGAAAATAAGTATAATTCCAACGTGTTGGAACATCTCTTGAAAATTTAATCGGTTTAATACCATTTATTTTACAAAACTTGGTTCATTCTCTCCTAACTTGAGAATATGACCAAATACAGTAAGTGTCGTTTTAATTGGATCAAGGAAATGTGATAATATTTTTAGTCCGTCTTGCACACATATGAGGACATGACATGTACAACGAATATGAAAAAATCGACCCCTAAATTTGGTTCACATAAGGATTTTAAATCATTGAATGGATGCAGTATTTGCATATGCATTATCAAATCCAATTGTTAAAAAATTTTCTACTAACCATATTCATCAAAATTACCTTCATCATTTATATAAATATATGTGCAGTATGTGGGTCATCAAAAACTCTAAATGCAATAAGTCTTTTTTGCATGGTAAATGATGCATCAATCCAATGACAGTCACACCCATGTATGATGTGTTTGCCAATGGTCACTCCAAATACAGAACATATAGAAATACGACATTTCTTCTCTTTAAATATTTCATTTAAAATAATTTTACCATCTTTATATAATTTGAAAATATGACGTTTTTATTGTGTTTCGAGTCATTCTACATGCAGCAGGGTTTAAAGCATTATGCACGTAATTAGTAAAATGAAGTTTTTCACCAAAGCTTAAAGAAAGATGTGCCATACAAGTTAATTTCGCAAATTCTTCTCTGTTTTTTGCATCAGAATATTTAAATAAATATACACTACTCGTACCTCTCTAGATGATGCGTACCTGGCCATTTGAGTCTGCGTCGTATCAATGCCAATTCAACCGGATGATGTTTTTCCATGTGTTTGATCATATTGCCGTATCCACCAGAAAATTTATAGATAACCCCGCAATAGTTGCAATTGCTCGTTGTGAATCTTCTCTAGGCGTTCCAAAGTAAAATGAATTTTGAAAATATCCGAGGACGAGCCTTAACTTCTCTTCTCCGTGATTGTGCACTGATACTAGAGCCGCTCTCTTGGGTTGGCATATTTGACATTATTGTTCTCAGACGAGCTTGCAATTTTTCGTTTGAGAATTAGGAAGAAAAATAGAAAATTGAATAATTGCGATGCGAATGATAACAAATTAACAACTAAATGAATTGAGATTGAGAATAAGAATATAAGATTATAAGAGAATTGTATTGAAGTAAGATTGGGAATAAGAGAATTATAGAAAATGAGAGAGTTGAGAATTTGGTGTGATGAAATTATGAAAAATGAATCCTATTTATAGAATTTTAGAATTTTTTGATACAAAAAATGCCCCTAAATATAACCGTTTTATTACCGTTATAGGGGATATTAGTAATTTATATTTTAAATAATAAAAATAAATTTTATTTTTAATTTTTTTTTATTTGTCCCTGCCCCCCCCCCCCAACGGCTACTAGCCGTTGGGGGTAGGGTTCCTGTTGGAACCCTACGGTTCCAGCCAGACTGTTCGGTTCCGGTTGGAACCGCCGAACTGGTGGAACCGTACGGTTCCACCGGTTCGAGTTGGGGTCGAACCCCAACTGAACCGGTCGCCTTCCGGTTCGGTTCTGGAACGGTTGGAACCGGAACCTCGGTTCCAAACGGTTCGGTTCCGGTTCCGAACCGGAATCGTGGCCGGGTCTAAGTCTCGGGAGACTCGTATAGACTGTAGGTGTTTATTTGATAAGACACTGAACGCTCACTGAAGGTTCCTAATAGATGGTACACCCACGTCAATAGAACCTTCTCGAGTTGAGCGAGCATAGTGGTCATTCGACTGAGATACCACAGTGTGATATATGAGTTTTCCTCCACACTTTTATGGCAATCACGTCAACGATCTATCAATGATCAGACCTCCGCCTGTTCCTTGGGTATGGATGATGCTCATGATATCCAGTGCGTATCAAGATATGATATGTCAGTCCTGTGTACAGGGCATATGCTCCTCGCGTGTTTATGATCTAGTAAATCCATGGCCGTGGTATAATATCGGAAACTAGTTTCGAGTGTTATTTAGAGATCATAAATTGAAAGTCGACTGTATTATACCGAACGGATTTGACGTTCTGATCTATATCCCAGGTATAATACGGATGACCTGTGACGGAGGGATTATACGTATGCTATGACATCGGCTTGTATAGTTTAGCGAGATTATCCGTGATCGTCATAATCCACGAGTTGGTGGATTATGGACATGAAATTGGATTTCGTGACGGATAAACGTAAACTTAGAGAGTCTCACAATATGAAGTGTACTCGTTGAGCACTTGGGCAACTCGATATGAATAATACGGATTATTCATAATACTTCACCTGATTAAATGAGTTAATTCGGATCGTTTAATTTAAACGACAACAAGTGCTCGGCCTTTACTGTTGGCACATGTCATGTCATCTGGTCGCAACACCCTCCTGGTCGGGTCGGCATTAAGGGTTCTTGGTCAAAAAGAAATTACAATTTCTACCCCTGCCGCACTGTACAAACATCATAGTACCAGAATTTACCACCAACTGTTTTTAATATTTTTGTTTCATCAAATATAGAATCCTAGGAACTGAAATTATTTGCGCTCTCGTTTATATCTTAAAAGTTTCAAGAGTAAATCAGAATCAGACCCCCACTTTTATATATATGGCCCATTCGTTGAAGCCCATATATTCATTTTCCAACTTAGCCTTTATAATCGGCCCAACTCTTAGGCCCAATTAACAAAGAAGAAGCTAACACGCGCTGCAGAAGAGCGTGGAACAAGAAGTTAAAATTAAACTCTCCCTTTGGTCGAAGGATAGATGATAACACTTCGTCCCCAAAATCCATTCTTGAACCCCATATCCGCACACAACTTCACTTCCCTCTCCCCCTTAAACCGCCGGCGGCGGCATTTGTATAGTCAACGTCGATTTCATTCTTACTGATCGCACAAATGGTCGAACAAACTCCGCCCCAAACCCAAACCCAAACCCAAACCCAAACCCAAACCCAAGCCGAAACTCAGCCACAACAAAACCAGGATTCCACTTCCACCGTCGCCATCATCCCGGTTCAAACGGAAACCTCTAACGACGTAACCAATGTTCCGCCCCAAACCTCCTCTGCTCCGTCAAAAATTCCGTTACGTCCTCGAAAAATACGGAAACTCTCCCCCGATAACGGAGTGGACCCCACCAGTTCGTCTCAACAAACCGTAACGGCGAAAACTGAATCGCCACAAACCACGTCAGCGAAATCAACAAAAGCCAGGACCACTCAACAGCAACAACAAACCTTAACTTTTCCCAGAATTATCTCCCGGCCGTTATCCTCCGACGGCGAAGTCGAAGCCGCGATTCGTCACCTCCGTAGCGCGGATCCACAGTTAGCTTCGTTAATAGACATCCACCCGCCACCGACTTTCGATTCATTTCACACTCCGTTTTTAGCCCTAACTCGAAGCATCCTTTACCAGCAGTTAGCGTTCAAAGCTGGCACGTCGATATACACTCGCTTCATCGCGCTTTGTGGTGGCGAAGCCGGAGTCGTCCCCGAGACAGTTCTCGCTTTAAACCCTCAACAACTCCGGCAAATTGGGGTTTCAGGCAGGAAAGCGAGTTACCTTCATGATCTTGCGAGAAAATACCAGAACGGGATATTGTCAGACTCGGCGATTGTAAATATGGACGATAAATCTCTCTTCACAATGCTTACAATGGTTAATGGGATCGGCTCGTGGTCTGTTCACATGTTTATGATTTTCTCGCTTCACAGACCAGACGTTTTGCCGATTAATGATCTTGGCGTGAGGAAAGGAGTTCAGTTGCTGTACAGCCTGGAGGAGTTGCCTAGGCCATCGCAGATGGACCAGTTGTGTGAGAAGTGGAGGCCATACAGGTCGGTGGCGTCGTGGTATCTGTGGAGGTTTGTGGAAGCCAAGGGAGCGCCTTCGAGTGCAGTGGCGGTGGCAGCTGGTGCGGCAACCCCGCAGCCACAGCAGGAGGAGGATCAGCAGCAGCAGCCTCAGCTTCTGGATCAGATAAATAGCCTTATCAACATTGGGTATAATGACTTTCACAACAATTTTTAGGTTTTCTATTTTGATGCCTTATTCTTAGACTACTATTTGTGTAAAAGTTTAGTGTTTGTGTTTCTATTCACAGTTGTAATTATTTTTCTTTAATTTTCATTTTGCTTCATTGTTGAAGTTGAAGTTGAAGTGACCGTGGATTTAATTTGTAATGCTTATGCCTTAGATGGAGCTTTAGTGATGTACCCGTCGGGTACTAGTTTGTTAACAAGTTAATTTGGGACCAATCATTTACTTTCATTTGTGTGTTTCCTTTTAGTTGTTTATTTGTTTCTAATTATTGTTGAATGTGGTTTCGTTATTGCTAATTGATCGAGGTCTAACTAATGGTCTATCTTGGAAGGTTCCACTGTTTGTTGGAATCACACTAATTATCTTCATGCTTTTCTTTATGTTCAACATATGCTATAATCTGAAACTAGTCCTTTCTGGCAATTGTGCTTCAAAATTTCAATGTTTTCCTCAAGTTTTCATTGTGTTGTTTTATGCTAGATTCACTCGATTCTGTGCTTTTTTTTCGTTGTCAATTTTCCAGGATTTTCATATAACCTTGTAAGTTTGTTGTACTGATTTCTCAAGATAATTGAATCACTCAGTTTTGCCATTTTGCTCAGATAATCCATTGAGTGTGGCTCTTTTATGAGAGTGCCAAGTGTTTGCTTGTATAGAGATGGATTCATATGCACTAGCGTGATACTAGATTTACTGATTTAGTGGGACGTGAAGAGGTGGAAAATAAAATTTAATCTGTTTCCATTTAAAGAAAAATCATGTGAATCATCATGCGAACAATGTTCTGACACAGAATGCCTATGTTTGGAACTTTGGATAAAGTAGACACTGGATTTGAAAATAACAGATATTTGTGAAGCCATAACTTTTCATTTGGAGAAGAAATAACGAGAGCACGTTGATGTGTGGCAATGAATGTGCAATTTTAGGTTGATTTGTCTTTTCCTTAATCAGCTTTATTTTTGGTAAAGAAAGAGAAGTATGGAAATCTGCCAACTTTTCATTTGAAGTCATATAGCTGAACTTCCGTTGATATGGGATGCATTATGTGCTGCCTTTGTCCACATCCACAGGAATCTGGAAATGAAATTTGTAAGATGCTTTTAGTCAGCCTTTCCATATACAACAGATAGATGTGTAGAAGTGTGATGTTGATGTGTAGTAGTGTTCTTGCACCTATAAGCTCTGGAGAGAACAAAATATTAGCATCCTTGTTGAAAGAAGGCGGCCTTCATTTTTATTTGGCTTGAGTTAGCTGCTTCATATGTTTTGTCATTTGTGTGTGTTTATAATGGAAACCATTTTGTTGAGATTGAACTGTGTGGCTTTGTGACATGCTTGTTTTTGGAGGATAGGTGCAAAATTTGGTTGATAAGACCATACAAGGCACCCCTCACTTTAGCAGATTGTAAGGCATGTGTGATGCAAGTTGGATGTAATAGGTTTAGTTATTAGTTTTTATTAATAATTTAGGTAGAACCAAGCATTTTCTGGCGGATCCTTTAAATTTTTTTTTTAATTTTGTTGTATTGCACTTATATGAGTTATTTCATATATTACTGCAAGTTATGACCTATGAGTAAGACAATGCTAGACAATTATTATATTGGAGGTTTTACTTGATAACTTCTCTGTTAATTCCTTGTTGTCTTTATAATAATTTCTTAACTTCTTTTGTCTGCTTTGCCATATTATTAGGGCCTGTGCTTGGGGACAATAAAAGGAAAATTGAAAGAAGTTTGTCAGTTTCAAGTTCAGGGATTCAAAGCAATGCTAGTGTATTCATGGGAAATATAGCTGTTGGAAGGTTGAACATCCAAGGCGCTGAGTGTTTTGACATCTATCTGGTAATTCTGCTTTCAGGTTAAATAAACATCATCTGTGCTCTAGGTCTTTTGCTGCGGGACACCAATTTTCAGTTTTCAATGGTCTCTCATAGGAAACTACATAATGAAATGTTTCAGTGCTTTGAATTTTGACTTTGCTTCGGCTTTCTTGTTGAACTTAAATATATCTGCATTGCAACTCTGTAAATCTTGATTACTGTGCTTGAGTGAGTTGGACCCCTTTTTTTAAATCAAATGTGTAATTCAATATGTGGATGGCTGCCTAAGCTGATTCATCATCCCTAAGTGCTAATTATAGGGAGATTACTTATGACAATTGCTAAAGAAATAATAGATGAGCGCATATTACGCTATTGATCACATTGAGCTTGCGTAGGTCTAATTACGGGATAGCCATCAATATTAAAACGTACACTAGGAGAAGTTTTAGAGTTTGAGGTGAGCGAAAAGAGACATTATTTGGCTTGATACCTCTCTTCCATCGCTGCGGGTTTTTGGGGGGATGAATTTATGTGTGGAGGAGATAGTTAAAGCCTAAAGGCAGATAAGATCTAAATTTCCTGAAATAAGCTATTGAATGAAATTGCGAATGGAACTTCTTATCTTTTGTAATATTGTTCAGATATCATAATATATTTGTAATTATCGTTGCGTCCTTGTATTCTAGTAGTCCAGATCATTTTACAAACTCTATTATAAAGAACTTATGTACACCTAATTGAAATAGGTTGGAATCGGATTGGTGACCAGTTATTTATTTAGTTGTAGGAATCGTAATTGAAGGTAAATAGTATTCTTATTGATGTCTTGGTGACAACTCTAAAAATTTTATTATTTTTTTAAAAATTTTACTATTATTTCATTTATTTATTACTTTTGTTGTCTTGAAATTTTATATATATGGTAATTTTCGGGACATAAAATCATTAATATTTATATTTCAAAATAATTAATTCATTAAAAATATATTTTTTTTGGCCAACCCGAATGGATTTCATCTCCCAAATTTCGGATTCAGGTTTCCAATCGGATCTCATAAAATTCAAAAAAAATCTGACTCGATCCGGTTCATAAACACCCGTACAAATACCTACGGTTGAATAGCTCTAAAATTCTCTCTGCCATTAGAATGGAAACAAAATTGTCAAATGCAGAATGATTACACGAAAGGTCGGTCCTCAAAGTTCATAAAAATTAGAAAACGACATACAAAAACTTCAGCTGGGCCAAGTCTGAAGCAAATCTAGCGTTGGCCCAACCCAACACTAAGGTTTAAGGCCCAACAATTAGCCCAACCCAACACTAAGGCTTAAGGCCCAACAATTAGGTTTTGGTTGTATTTCTCATATTGACTTGACAATACTTTATCAGTTATCCCCACTGGAGCCCGCTCGACAGTTGGATTTTGATTTAATGGTCCAGATTTAGAGAGAGAACAAAATCTTTTCAATTTTTTTTAATTTTAAAATCTGAATCGTTGGATAAAATCTAATGGCCTTAATTTTACATGAGAGGGATCCAGTACATAATTAATATGGCAAGTCCATCAAACAAGCAAATATAAATATGACATCACTTTTTAAATAGATTTGAGTCGCGTAGATCGTAATATCTCATATTTTGCTAGTGAAAGAGGTTCGCTTCATGCTCCAATAAATAAAAACAATTACAATGTAATGTAATGATAAAACTCAAAATGAATGCCACAAAAGCTGTAAAAAATCATTTAGATACTTACTATAGAATAGCCATATATAAATGTTTTGTCAGTTTAGATACTGACCATACGAATTCGTTATAAGCTCGCACGCAACATGGAAAATAGATGTGATTTTAGTTTTGGATCCATTCATTTGTCATCTGTAAATATAATATGGTAATAATAAAATTATATATATATTGATAGCTGAAAGCAGCAACTTGTAAATTTGTATTGTAGTGGTTTGTATTGTATTGTAGGTAAGTATAATTTTCTGTGCTTGTGCACTGCAGATGATCAGTAATGAAAGCTCTCAATTTCACCCAGAGAAACAAGAAAAAAGCCAGAAGCATGACATCATTAGCCTCTCTGCATGATTTTCAATTTGGGTTTCCTGAGTTTTAGGATTCTGTTGGTTTGGAAATTATTTCTGTTGGATGAAGCTGTCGTGCACCCAAAAGATAAAATAATTGTTTTTTTTTTTTTTTATCTTTTATTAGTAAATTATAAATAACCCAAAAATTAATGAACAATCGAGCATATTTACTAGTATTCTGAATTCGAATCCCAATACTATTTACGTACGGTTTGATAAGTCTCGTGCATGGGGAAAGGGTAAAGAAGACATTATACAAATGACATTGGTTGCTTGTGGGCAAGCGTGGGTTGCCAGAGATTTTTCAGAAATACAATGCTCTGAATTCCTCTGATGGCTCATTTGAGTTCATACATTATCGCTACATGAAAATACAAATGAAGTTTTTACTTTTTCCTTTTTTTATTTGTTTTCAATTTTCACCTTTCCCTTTTATCTCTCTTTCTTTTGTTTTTAATTTGCTTGGGGTGAGATTTTATGAATGTTTCAAAATTTTGATCAAACGTCTATAAATAATTTTTGGTAAGCTAGTATTTTTTTTTTTTTTTTAAACTGGTTTTTTTACAATAACAATTCTACAAATGTATATAAATATGAATCTATTGGAATTATATTAATTCAATCGATCACAGCTCAAAATTTCCCCTCCTATTATTATATAACATATCCCACATTTGTGAGATGGATGATCTATATACCCAATAATAGAAGGAAATTTTATTGGGGTTTTAGACTAGATAAAAAAGCATATAAGTTATATTATATATTAAAATTTGAAATTTTACTAAATTCGATGCCCATAATGTTAGGTTAAATTTAAGAGCTAACAAATCGCATGTGTTGGTTTTTTACTGGGCAGCCTCTAAGTGAGCTTATAAGATAGTGTTTAAATATTACATCGAATATATAAATAACATTGTCTTATATCCTCATAAAATTATAATCTCATGAGAATTTTTTTTTATATACTAATTTATACTCTAATAATAAAATGAGACTAGTTTTTTGAATTATAAGAATTATAAGTTTGCCAAGATATGTTGAAAGTCGGTAGGTGAGTATGACATTTAGGTTGAGTTTAGTAAAGAGTATTATATTAAGAAAATAAATTAGTTTATAAGTCATGAGTTTACGCTATATAAATTATAGCGTAGAAAAATAATATACAATATAAATCAATTTATAAATTAATATTAATTATATATTTAATCTAAACAATAACTTATAAAATAAATTATAAACTCGTGGAATTTCTACCTAAAACAGTGTTCTAGCTAGTGTTTGGTCACCTTCGAGATTGCCTATGGTCATCAAGTTGGGGCAAGAAAAGAAATAAGGAAAGAGCAATAATGAAGCTGAGAAACAGTGGGTCCCATTTTTTGCAGGGCGTGGGGGTGGGGGAATAATGAACATGACATTGTCGGGATTATTTTCTTTTTTAAAAATTAAAAAAAAAAAAAATCATGAATCATGATAAATCTCTCCCTAAAAAAGTTGACCCATAAATATCCCCCGGCCTCATCAGAAGCAACCAAATTGTCTCTTGTTGGTCGTGTAGTTTCCTTGCTGGTATCACCGAAGCACAAATCTTAAAAACCTTAAGCTTTAGGGCTTTTGATGATCATCATGATTCATGATCATGGTGATGGTAAAAGCTGGAGCTGCTACTGATGCTTTGCTAGCTGTACAGCTCTGACTGTGAGTTAATTTGTTTGTTCGTTCCTTCCTTCCTTTCAAGTTTAATGTCTTGTTTTATTATTATTATTATTAATCCATAGATCATTAAGCAAATTGATGATGGAGATTAAGCAAGAAAATGAAACAAAAACCCCAAGGAGAGATGGGAAAAATAATAACATTAATGGCACCTTAGTGCACAGTTTGACTGATCAAACCCTAGACCCAGATCGAGTTACAGTCACAGTCAAAGTGACAGCAGGTGCCACAATTGCACCGACCTCCAAAGTCAGGTATCGAGAATGCCTCAAGAACCATGCAGCCAGCATTGGCGGCAACGTTTACGATGGCTGCGGTGAGTTCATGGCTAGCGGCGAAGAAGGCACAGTCGAAGCATTGAAGTGCGCCGCATGTGACTGTCACAGAAACTTCCACCGCAAATATTTCGATGATGGAGATCATCAGCCCCCACATAATCTGATGATCACTAGTAGTACTAGAAGATCATCATCATCAGCCATTATGCTGAACCCACTTCAGCTTCAGAATGGTGCAATTGTTGCACCAATAATGAATGTCGCATTTGGTGGGCCCACCGAGTCTTCATGTGATGAGGATCTTAATATGTTTCATTCTGATGAGGGAGTGCTACAACATCAGCAGCCGCCTCCGCCGCCGCCTTTTGTTTTGTCAAAGAAGAGGTTTCGAACAAAGTTTACGCAGGAGCAGAAGGATAAGATGATGGGGTTTGCTGAGAAATTTGGGTGGCGATTTCAGAAGCAAGATGAAGAGGAACTTGAAAAGTTTTGTGCTGATGTTGGAGTTAAGAGACATGTCTTCAAAGTTTGGATGCACAATAACAAGAACAATGTGAAGAATAAGCAACAACCAGTAGGGACGATGGCTTCGGGGACAATCCACATAGACGTAGACGGTCAAATAAGGCCCCCAAATCTAAACCCATTGCAATAAGAAAGTAAATAAATATATTTTAGAAACTCGTTCAGAATCCCAAAAACTCGTTGATGAAAGGTTTATTTTCAGATTTAAGCCTTGTTAATGTATCCCTTAATTTGCTAGTATTGTTCTAAATCTTGTGTTAGTTTAATATCGATTATCCTTTTTAGTTATATTTGGGTGTCTCCTTATTTTTCTGTACCTGCTACTATACATTGTCATATCACATGTGTTGTCCTCTTTATTAAATGAGGATGAAAATGGTGAGTTGCTGAAAGCATGGCAACCTGAGCTATAAATATAAGGCCAGTTTGATGAATTTTTGGGTCTGTATATGCATGAACATTAGTTGTTTATCAGAAAATTGAATTCTCTTGCCAACCTGAATCAGGCTTGTCTGCCTGCTGTTTGTTCAGGAATAAAAAAATGTGTCAAAAACCAAATTTTTGTAATAGATTAAAGCTGAATTGAGATCCCTTACTGAAAGGATTAAATAGCTCTTAAAAAGGATGAAATGAGTAATTAATCTTAAAGTTATCCAATCACCTTTTCTAATATCGGGATAAAATTCATCATGAATAAAAAACTTAATCGAAATTCAAACGATTTCTCTTTCTAATATAAAATCGTGTCAGAATTCAAGACAAAAAAATATATCATAAATCCATATTATGAATTTTATTCAGGATTCAAGATCGCCAATCATTCAACTCAAAATTCAAAATAATTTTTATTAGAGGGATTTTTTAAAAAAAAAAAAAATCAAGATTTGAGACTATTTAGGGCTCCGATGCCCGAACATGATATTAATGGCTGCAGCTGCACTTGATCTACTGTGCATTGCTCAAAAATCTCCATTGGCAGTGACATATACAAATATAACAACAAATTATATTACATAAAATAAATTCGTATGTTTTCATTTATATATATTTTTTTTAAAAAAAATCTTGATCGCTATGTGCCATTTTTCTTTTTGGCAATAGCTGATAATGTGGTGTCAAATTACACACTTATTAAAGCAACAATTACAATAATTAACAACATAATTGCATCTTCATAGACCCAATTGACACAAATCTGAAGGAGGAATCAATATATTTATCCAGCTCTCTTACAGACTCTCATCAGGTTGATTTTTGTGGTGGCTTCATCCAAACCTTAAGCTGTCGGTGCCGGTGCCGCTTCCGATTCCGGTGCCGGTGCCTCCGCGGGCTTACTGTGACCTAACAAACCGCTTAACCAAAAAAAAAAGAACAAAACTATCATTAGACCTCAACGTATGTTGAAAATTGATCTTTTAATTAATTCATAAAATCTAAGAAAATGCAAATTACCTAAATTTATCTGTAGCCCAATTAATGAATGAGCCGCCAGTGGCGGCAGCGGTGGCGGCGGCAGGAGAGCCTAATGGGGCATCTGAGGGACTGGAATCTGGGCTAAAAATTTGTACGCGTGATGACACTACGTCAACGTTGATGACAAGAACAACCATTAATGCAACAGCCAAAACAATTCTTGTGTTTGCCATAATAAATTTTTAATTTTTTAATTTTTTTTTAATTTGATGATTCCTTTTGAAACTTTAGAATTATTGTAATTGCTTACAATTATTGGTTTTATTTATTGTACAAAATATATCAGTGTAAAGAATTTATTGATGTTAAGGGGTGATTGTATTGGGAGTTATATTTATAGTGTTTTGAGATAAGGGTAGTGGCCAAATATGAGAAGCCATGACCATACACGTGTCAATTCACTAGTGAAAATCTTGCTATTTTATTGGTCTTATTTTTCGTTCAATCTCAAAACTTTTCTACATCAATATGTGCTTTACAACATCGAAAATTTTGGACATTAATTGGTGAGTCTTCCCGCAAAATAAGGCAGGCAATTCAATGAATATATATTACTAAACTTTTTATACAATCATCCATGAATGATACAAGATGAAAAAATATATTAAATTAAAAAAAAAAAGTGAAATTAGAAAGCAAAAGAAGCTTGAGGTTTTGGGTTAGAATTCAGATGGTGCGTTTCTTGTAAGAATTTGTGATAGTCGGAGATTTTACCTGCTCCATTTAAACTCGAAAATTGTGATTTGACGGCAAGATTTCTAAAGATTTCTAAAGATTTGAAAAAAAAATATATTAGGAGGGTTTGCATATAAACTCAGCTAGCCCAATCATAGGATGGCTTCTTGTGTTGCTATGAGTTTAGTGAGTCTAACAATTTTACTTTAAAATATTTAAAAATGATTGTGAGATTCACATGAGTCTACGTATACTCATATCAATTATTTTGGCTTATTTATGAGATATATCAATTACTCATATTAAATCAGAGTTTCGAATTCATTATGTCTCATGTAATTAGACAGCGTTTAGCTAAATACTCGTTAAGTTGCTTTGATTCTTTGATTTGAGTGGAGTATTTTTCATCTCATTTATCTTGTAATATTTTAGACAAGATGTTTTTATTATATATTTGAAGTTGATTAAAAAATAAAAATAAAATATCCAACCAAAAAAAAATTAAAAAAAAAATTGGAAAATTTCACAGGCACTTTTTTACCGAACCCTCTCGCAGTTTTTAATGAATCTAATCTAATAAATATATCTCTCTCTTTCTTTTTCAAATAAATTTTGTTATATTTGAAATTATTTGTTGTATTTTCATTTATTTTTTTGGAGCAGATCTATATAATTTTGGGTAGATTTTAATATTTTATGCAAAGGCATATTTACTCCTGTGAGTTTATGATGATATTATGACATCAGCATTTTACTAAGGAATTACAGAAAAATAATAAAATATTATATTTTATAAACCCACAATATACAAGAGTGAACGATCAATAATACTTCAATACAGGTAAGCAAATTAAGTTGTAAAAACACACAACACATATTTTTTTCATGAATAATGCTAGTTACACTATTTGTGTACTCTTTCATTACTGAATTTTTATCTTTTTAAGCTCAAAATAGTAAAATAATTTTAAAAATTCAAACTAGTTTTTAAAATTTGTTATTTTGAATATAAAAAGATAAAAATTTAGTACTGATAGAGTGCTCGGTGTGTAACTAGCATTATTATTTTATAATATATGCATGGCAACATGTTCTTTATACAAACATGAACATAGCTGATGCCTGATGATCAACTCCCATAAATTCACTAGAGCTTTAGATTCTTCATAAGCCTGTACATAATAAAATTAAGCATGCAATTACATTAGCCATTAATTAATCTTATCATAAATGGAAAAAAAAATAATTTGTTTTATAGCTGCTGATGATGCCTAAAGTAATAAAGTTTCAGCTAGCTAGATCCAAGAACCTTTGTTAATTAGATAAAGAGCCTAGGGATTAATGAAGGGTTACAAGAGGAATGTGATCAATATCAGAGATGATGATGATGAATCTTTATTTAATTTATACTAGAAGCACCGCATATATGTTTATAATACTTTATCTTCTATGGTGGCCATGTGCATGTGAATATATGTGATCTAAAACAAGTAAGATTAGATTTCATGTGGCCTTTTTCTTAAGAAGTTGAATTTAGATCATGGGTTTACATAATACATTACATGGAAGCTAATAAAAAAATTTATTCGAGATTGATGGTCGGTGTTTGGTTTAAACTGAAAAGGAGAGTTTATGGCACGTAAGAGATAACGTGGACTACTTGCAAGTGAATTCGGGTGGGTATTTCTACGACTTCATCAATAAAGATCATATTTTCTATTTTGAGTTCTAATGGACCAACTTGTGTCATGTCCGGATCAAATCATATGATTTTATTCCGTAGAAAATTATTAATTGTATAGGAAGTCTCATATGTATGACTCGAACACAGACGTTAATTTGAGTCATCTATGAGTTGAACATACTTACGTGTGGTATCGTTAGGGTAAAATATATATGACTCAAAGTATCTGGGTTCGTGCCAAACATATATATGAGTCTTTTTACATAATTAATAATGAAAAAAAACTTTATGAGTCGGATCAAACCAGACATAAATTTGTCCACCAAAACTCATCAAAACCCAAAGTGAATAATAAAAACTTCATAAGTGAGGGCGCAGAAATGTGGACATTCAACACTAATGTGATTTGTGGTGTTTCATGGTTACAAAGAAAAAGAGTCATTGAAAATTTTGCAGCAGATGGAGTTAGTAAGTAATTAAAGCAACTACCTTCTACTATCAGCAATGGCAATATTGCCATTGGTGCTAGTGTTCTTGTAATTTGGCAGTGGGAATTGAGCAGATTCTATGAAAATGAGATCGTCAACAAGGCGATCGTAGTGCTTCTTTACATCATCAGGAGACTTGCCACTGCCCACAAACCTGGCCACATTTTGCCACCGATCTGGTGTTTCCTTGTCATACACAGCCAGTGCCCTTTCAAATAACTTGTTTTGCTCAGGTGTCCATATGGTTTCATCACCACGACGGGACGAAGTGATAGAGCTTGATGCCATTAATTTGACTTTTAATACTCAAAAGAAAGCTTCAGAAGGAAAAAGAAAGAAACTTAATTAGTCAAGGAAGAAGAGATTTAAGTCAAGGGATGGTATGGGCAAGAGCTTTGGCAAGTCCTGCTCCTTATAAGCAGGAAAAAAAGTGGCAGCAGGTTATGCAACTTGCGGAATAGAATAATGATATAGATATTAAAAATAAATAAAATCACCATCAAAATTATATTATTTTGGTCTTTTTTTTTAAAAAAAAATTTACAATTAAAATAACGTTATTTTAATAATAATTTTATCTTCATTTCATCTTATTTTAATTTCCTTATCATTTTCCTAGAGAATATTATTTTTTATAAAAAGGCTATCACAAGGAACAAAATGGAATGGAGAGAATCAAGTGTCAAAGTCTTAGCTCTTAGTAAAGTCATTTTCTTTGTCTTTATATAATATCATCATCACTTGAGCCAGTGGATTGATGTGTTTGAGAATTTTTACCAGCTGGTGGGGATTAGATCCCAATACTGAGTCTACGGCCAACAGCATTTATGGATGCCCCAATTCAACATGAATTGGTGATCAATTCTCTTATTATCCCATCTTTTGTGGAATTCAAATCCAGTATTAATTGGTTAAATTGAATTAATTTTTTCATAATCTTATTAAAATACGTGTTTTAATAACAATAAATAATTAAGATTTAATTATATTTAAATTTTTATCTAATAATCAACCATAATATATAAAACTCAACCACTAAATCCTTTTTTTTGGGTGACCCGCAAAAATCCACAGTGAGATATTCTACTTATTTTCCTTCCCTTGTTCATTTGATCAACTTGTTATAATATCCCAAACTGTGAAACTATTGATTTTAAGTTTCGTTCGTTTCTTTAAAAAAGAGGGGAAAAAATTAAAAAAAAAAACACCAAGCCGGTTTATATTGATTCAATTTACTACAATAATTTCGGTATATTTTCTTTTTAAAGAAAAGGAGCAGGTATAGTTTAAATTTATTTTTTTATTATATTATCTCCTTGTGGCTTGGTGATGTAGGGTTCAATATTTCATTTGAGGTCATGGATTCGAATCCAGGAATAAGTGCATTTCTTGTAAGAACTTGGGACATTCGGGAGTTTTACCTACTCCGCTTAAGCTTCTAATTGGTGGTTTGGCTGCGAGGTATCTAACGATTCCCAAAAAAAAAAAATCTCCTCTAATATTCAAATTCATGTGACAAACTAAATAAAGTTGATTGAAAACCACCAAATCACACCCTGAAATTTGGGAATAGTGGCAACATTACTTGCAATTGAGAGACATGGTGTTGGCTCTCATACCACTTATTATAAATTCATAAGTAGAATCTGTTATGATTCTCTGATCACTTTAGAGTGTATTTGAGGAAAAACCGAATTGATCTATTACTACCAAGAATAGATTTACAAGTTTACAAAAGAAACTATACACAAAAAAACCTCACTAACACTCTCTAAACTCTCTACACATGGAGCTTACTCACATTTGGGGTGTATTGAATCTAAAACATTGCCCTGTATTTATAGTGAATGTCCAGCTCGAATTTTCAACATTCCAACAGTGATCCACCGAAAGTTGGTTGGCTGTTTTCACCAACTTCAAATCTCATTGATTCTTGGCAATCACCACCTAAAGCTGGTTTGGAGTCTTCTCATGGAGTGCATGACAGCTGGTATCATGAAGGGAAACTTCTCAATAGCTTCTTGGCAACTTCTTTCATGCTGCTTCCATGCAGTTGGACTCAACAATTCTCCCCCTCCAGTTGCATCTGAAACGATCTCCACTGACAGCTATCTTGGTTATGTCTCTGCACAACTCTTAGCTTGTCTTGATCACTGTTCCTTTGTGGATATGTCGGCTGTGTCTCTGCACAGCTCACTTCACTGCATCTATGTACAGTATTCTTATGCTATGTCTATGCATAGTACAATTCATTGTGTCTCTGCACAGTAATATTCTGTTGTGTCTCTGCACAATTCCACTGCCATGTTTATTCACCCTTTTGTTCTTCAGTGCCTTCTTGCCTTGTGGGAAACTCTCTGGCTCCCCCTCATCAGTAAGCAGAATATATTCGGATCCCAGATATCTGGTTGATGGAATCCTGCCTCGCTCAGATCTTCTTGTCTGAGGTCCACTGGTTTCAGGAGATCTGTCATCATAAATCTCTGTGAATGATCTTGTAGCTTCTAGTGGAGTGTGTTACGACTCCCCCTGCTTAACACTATCTTCTGAAATCTCTGATGGAACAAGTTGTGTCTCCCCCTACTCAACATCCTCATTTGCCTCCTCTGGTTCTGCTTCTGGAATTTCCTCGTGCACGTGGCCAATTGTGCTGGTGATGGGTCTGGATTTCTGTTGGCATTGGAATTGGAAGACATCATGGGCATTTCAATGTCTTCAATTATCCGGTCTTCAAGAAACTCTACTTCATGACTTCTGATGACCATCTTTACCTTCGGATCCCATAGTCTGTATCCAAATTCTTTATCTCCATGGCGTAGGAATATACATGAAGTTGTCATTGCATCGAGCTTCTGTCTGAGCTCATTGGATACATGTGCAACGGCTAAACAATCGAATACTCTAGGGTGAGTGTATGAGGAATTCTTACCAGACCACACTTTCTCCGGAATCTCAAAGTTCAACGGTTCAGATGGTAATCTATTGATTAGGTAGCAGGCGGCACGAACAGCTTCTCCCCAGAATGGCTTTGGCAGCTTAGCCATACTGATCATTCCTCTGACATTCTCCATAATGGTGCGATTCATTCTCGCAGCGACACCATTATGTTGTGGTGTGTGTGGAACAGTTCTCTCATGTCGAATCCCGTGTCTCCAGCAGTAGGCTTCGAACTTCCTGGAACTGTATTCACTTCTATCGTCTGTACGAAGGCATTTCAGCTTCTTCATTGTTCATGCTCTATCATGGCGTGGAACAACTTGAACTGATCTAAGACCTGATCATTCGTCTTGAGGAAATACACCCAGATTTTCCGAGAAGCATCATCGATGAAAGTCAGAAAATACTTATTACCGCCTAATGAATCAACCTCCAAGGGACCATAAACATCAGAGTGCACCAGACTGAGCAACTCTGATCTTCTATCTGAAGAGAAATTAAATGAGACTCTCTGTTGCTTACGAATCGAGTAGTGGTTGCAAGGACCTCGTGCAACATCCTTGGTAAGCTCCTTATTGTTCAGGGTAGACAACCCTCTCCCACTCATGTGTCCGAGTCTCCGGTTCCACAGATTTTGAGAAGCCACTTTTTCAGCTACATTGAGGCTATCTGCACAAATCTTCACATGAGTCTTGTATAGTGCGCCGCAAGCATGTCCTCGGGAGACAACCATGACACCTTTCGTCATTCTCCAAGTGCCATTTCTGAAGTGATTGTCATAGCCCTGTTTGTCAAGAGCTATCCCCGATAGTACATTCAGTCGAATTTCTGGAACACGCATGACATCCTTAAAGGTCAATGTACACCCGAAATTTGTCCGCAACTGAATATCACTCATTTCTACTATCCCAGAGGAACTGATATTTCTCATCTTCACTGATCAAAAGTCTCCCGTTTTGTAGGTTGTGAAGAAATCTCTGTGATGAGTGACGTGGTAGGATGCTGCAGTATCTACCACCCATTCAACATCTTGGGTTGCGTTGTGAAGACATGTCTCTTCTTGCATGGAGTATATTGCTACATCTGCTTGGACAACGACCAATGTCTCTCCTTCGTCATTCTTCGGCTGGTAATTGCCTTCTCTCTGCTCTCGTTGCAGTTTTCGACAATTTTTCTTTAGGTGGCCTACAATGCCACAATGATAGCACTTATAGGTAGGCTTCCTTCCATCTGAGGATCTACCCCTAATTGTGCTTCTGCCTCTCTCTCCGTCTATTCCTTGATGTCTTCCTCGAGTCTCTGTGACGAAGGCTTCTGTCTGATCTGAGCCAACATCTTTTCTCCTGGACTCCTCATTTGATATGGCATCTTTTACCATAGGCATGGTAACTTTACCTCCTCGAGCAGAATTGCTGAGAGTAACCACCAGTGTCTCCCAACTATCAGGAAGAGAACTGAGTAGTAAGAGGGCTTGTACTTCATCTCCCAGCTGCATGTCTACTGCAGACAACTGGTTCACCAGGCTCTGGAAATCGTTGTTGTGTTCCGCAACGGAAGTTCCACTCCGTAGCTTCAAATTCACCAATCGCCTCATTATTAAGGCCTTATTCCGAGCTGTTTTGTCCTGGAACATGTCTTCCAATTTTATCCACATCCCGTAACCATCTAAATCCTGTGCTACGTGGTGGAAGACACTATGACCGATCCACTGCCTTATCTGACCCAAAGTTCTGTTGTTGAGTTTATTCCAGTCATACTCATTAACAGACTGTAGTCTCACTCCCTTCAACTCGATAATATCGAACAGATATTTGCAATGCAAATAATCTATCATCCGAGACTTCCAGAGGGAGTAATTGGTTGCTGTCAGCTTGATCATTGCACCAGAAAATGAATCTTCCATTTTCATTTTAAGTTTTTAAGTTTAAAATCGAAAATAGGGTAAAATCGGGGCTAATTTTCACAAATCAGAGGTCACCGTTGCGTCCGGAACGGTCGAAAATGGTGGAATAAATACTTCGTTGGTCTAAATCCGACTCAGGGGCCGATTTATAATTTCTAAAACTTCTTGGGCCAAAAATGTAAATTTCTGAAACTTCAGGGGGGCTAAATGAAATTTACCATGTGATGCTGACGTGGCAGGGTGGGATCGGTAGCTGATGTAGCGAACACGTGGTGCTGACGTGGCGGACATGTGGCGCTGACATGGCAGACTCCTTGCTGACGTGGCGCTGACTTGGCGGATGCGTGGCGCTGATGTGGCGGACACATGGCGCTGACTTGGTGGATGACTGATGAGTGGAAAATATATCAATATTTACCACCCCTTTTACTTAATATTTTGTTTAGTTTCTCGGGTTTGATGAACGTTTTGATGTGTTTTTGTTTATTTTGCAGATAAAATAATATTGGGACACAATGAAATCATTTAGGACGAAATGTGGGTCAAATAGGGGAAAAATTGGACTTGACATGTTAATTTTGGAGATTGGAAACTTGAAAGGGCGTTTTAACGAAGTGCAGTTTTGGAAATTCCAATTTTGCGCATCTGTCGTATTTTGGACATAACTTTGTACTCCGATATCGGATTGAGCTGATTCAAGTTCCAGATTAAAGAAGAATCAAAGATATACAACTTTGAAAGACAAAATAATTTCGAATTCTGAAGATCCATGCCCGAAATTGATGAACCATCCAGAAGTGTGTTGTGTGTAATTATTAAAATCATTTTCAAAGCAAAAAATAAATTAATAAATAAATAATAAAAATTATCAAATCACCACCAAACATGATAAGCAATTAGTGGAGTAATTAATAATTGATTTGGTGGATGATTTGATGGAGGCAAAATTTTACCTATAAATACCAAGTCATTTCAATTGTAAATTCATACTTTCTTCTAAGGAATTCCTTAAGAATACTAAGAAGATTGTATCTTGTTTGTTTATTTATAGCTTTCAGTAATTAATTTCCGCTTTCGTACTTTCTTTTCTTTACTTTTCAGTTTTTACTTTCCGCAATTTACTTTTTCGCACAATACTTTTCTTTCTTTAATTTTTAGTTTTTACTTTTCAGTAATGAGGAGGTAACTCCCCTTTGCTTGGGTAAAAGGTAAAATTTTTATTACTAATATTTAGATTAATCTCCCTTAATTATAATATATAAACTAGTTAAAATCTGACTTAACGAGGATACCGCCATATTGGTCGGTTGGTAATTATTTAAATTGGTTTTAATCTAACTAAACTGGATACCGCCTGATTGGTCGGTTGGTAATTAATTATTAATTTGACTTAATCTGGATACCGCCTATATGACTGGTTGGTAATTATCATGCAAAGTTAATATATTATATTAAGAGAGATATCTAAAATAGAAGTAATAAAATTGGATCATTTTACCTCAGCATTTTCTTTTATTGTACTTTTACTTTATTTACTTTTCAGCAATTTACTTTCAGCATTTACTTTTCAGCAATTTACTTTTCAGCAATTTACTTTCAGCAATTTACTTTCAGCATTTACTTTTCAGCAATTTACTTTTCAGCAATTTACTTTCAGCAATTTACTTTTCAGCATTTAATTTTCAGTATTTAATTTCAGCATTTACTTTCCGTCATTTACTTTTCAGCAATTTACTTTTCAGCATTTTACTTTATGTCTTTTATTTTATTTAAGTTTTTACTAGCCCTAGTTATGTGTCGTAACTAAGTTAGTTATCTGGGGTTGTGATGAATTCTAATATCACCGTTTTATAAGGGGTTATATTATAGTTTGGGTAATTTAAAGGTTTACTTATTAAGTCTTAAGCTTAATGCGTCTTGTTAATTGGCCACTAATAAGATTGATGTGGTAAATCTAAAATAAACTTGACAAATGAATTTTAGGTTTCAGCCTTAGACTTAATAGCCCACGAACTTCCTAGAGGATAAATAACCCTTTAATAGATTTCCTTACATGATAGACATATACCTGTCGGGCGGTGGTAGCCATAATTGGAACTTAAACTTAATGAATCCAGATAATTTGGTTGACATAGACATATGGTTCAATTGGGTTAAACTGGGTATTTGTGCCTGACCATCGACAAAGGCTTTTGCATAATTTAGTGTTCCAGGTTAGTAAACCGATTTATTACACAAACATAAAATAACTACTTCATCTTTAAAATGATATTGGAAGAAATCACAACCCTGAATAGTTTTTAATATTGAATTTTCTTAAACCTACATTCGAGCAATTTTATGTACTTGTTTTTAAATTCAAAACCTTCATCATTTCAAATCAATCAATCAACCTGTTAGATACTAGTAATCATTTGACCTCATAAAATTAATAGATTAGGTATTAAGTCCTCGTGGGATCGATACTTTTTATACTACTTGAACGATACGTGCGCTTGCGTTATACGCATGTGTAAGCACCGGTCAAGTTTTTGGCGCCGTTGCTGGAGACTTATTTATCTTTCACTATTAGTTTTGGGGTTAAATACGTTACTTGTATCTAATTTCTTTTTACTTATTGTTTTTGTTTTCTTGTGTTTCAGGTTCTCATAAACTACATGAGACGAACCAGAAGCTTTGAAATCCGACCGCTTGACCCAGAAATTGAAAGAACCATCAGACAGTTGAGAAGGGAAAGGCGAGAAAGCCAAGAAGCTTTAGTTAACATGGAACCTGAACCTTTGAACGTTACACCACCGATTCTCATTCGAGATAGAACCATTCCGGTGGTCGACGACTTCATTTCTTGTATTGTACTTCCTCATTTATCAGCAAATGCGTGTGACATCAAAACATGCATCCAGATGATTCAGCAGTCATTACAGTTTGGGGGAAATGCAACTGAAGATCCTAATTCCCACATCAGCAACTTCCTGGAAGTTTGCGGTACTTTCAATTACAACCGAGCAGCTGAAGAAGCAATGAGGCTGCGGGTTTTTCCATATTCCCTAAAAGACAGAGCTAAAGCTTGGCTACATTCGTTACCAGCAGGTTCCATCACAACTTGGAACACTATAGCCACCAAATTCCTTGCAAAGTACTTTCCACCAGTCAGAACTGCAAAGTTGAGGAATGACATCACATCCTTCGTGAAGCAAGATTCAGAATCCTTTTGCGAAGCTTGGGAAAGATTCAAAGATTACTCCGGAAATGTCCTCATCATGAGATCGCAAAATGGCTACAAGTCCAAACCTTCTACAATGGACTTTCTGGAATAATGAGAACCATAATCGATGCTGCTGCTGGAGGAGCTTTAATGGCAAAAGGAGAAGATCAAGCCCGTGACCTAATCGAAGAAATGACCAACAACAATTCCTTGTGGTCAACAGAAATGAGCATGATCCAAAAAATTGCAGGAATTTATTAAAGTGGAGCCAATACAGCAGTCAACGCCAAGCTAGATCAGATATGTAAATTCATGGAGACTCTTACCACTGGATCCACAAGTTCACCATATGGAGGAGCACCAGTGTCGAACCAACTTGAAGAGACGGTGAATTATGTCAACAATTTCAACAGACAAGGGAACAATCCATATTCCAACGGTTGATCTTCCTCTAGGTTGTAATCCACTGGGCTACAAATGGATTTTCAAACGGAAGATGAAACCGGATGGATCAATAAATAAGTACAAAGCAAGACTTTTCTTAAAAGGTTATAGACAAAAAAAAATTCCTTGATAACTTTGATACTTATTCACCAGTGACTCGTATCACATCAATAAGAATGCTCATAGCCATAGCAGCTATATTTGGTCTTGAAATACATCAAATGGATGTGAAGAAGACATTCTTAAATGGAGAACTGGATGAAGAGTTTACATGGAACAACCAGAAGGTTTCAGTATTCCTAGACAAGAATAGAAGATGTGTGATCGGTGAAATCACACACGTAACGCAAGCGCACGTATCGCTCAAGTTGTATATAAATATCGATCCCACGAGGACTTAATTTCTACTATTGTTATTAATTATTGATTCTAAATCTTGGAGGAGGAGTTCCACCCACTGCCGGGCAGTCCACCATTTGCGCAGTCCACTGCCGAGCATGGGGAGAGCAGTTCAGTTTTTGTCTTCGGAGCATCCAACCGATCAATGTGAGTTTTTTCCGCACCTACAACCCAGGGTGGAGGAATCATCATAATTTTTCATGGAGCAACAATTCAGGCCAACAGCAGAACTATCTACCACCCGAATTCCAGCAACAGAACAAAGGCCAGGAGCAGGCAAATGTACCAGGAATAACAGAAGTGTTGACCCACTTGAAAAAGATAGAAGCAAAACACGACTCTCAAGCAGCAAGATATGATGCTATGTTTCAATCCCAAGCAGCATTAATTCAAAGTCAATCTGCTTCTATTAAAGCACTGGAGAATCAAATTGGACAACTGGCAAATGCTCAGAGTTACAGACCGACAGGTACCCTTCCTAGCAACACAGAGCCAAATCCAAGGAACATAGGGAAAGAGCAATGTCATGCCATCATATTAAAAAGCGGTACTGAAATCAACAAAGATGTTGGAGCCAAAACAGCTGATGAGGAAGTTCCAAAAGAAACAAAGCAACAGATGGAGGAAAAAGAAGCAAAGGAAAAAGAACAGATCATTCCACCTCCACATTTTCCTCAACGTCTTCAGAAGAACAAATTGGACAAGCAGTTTTCTCGGTTCCTGGAGATCTTCAAAAAGCTTCATATCAACATTCCATTTGCAGAAGCGTTGGAACAAATGCCCAACTATGCCAAATTCATGAAAGACATTCTTTCACGAAAGCGGAGATTGGGAGATTAGGAGACAGTAGCATTATCAGAAGAATGCAGCGCTATCATTCAGAGGAAACTTCCCCCAAAGTTGAAAGATCATGGCAGTTTCACTGTTCCTTGCACCATAGGAGAACATGACTTCGGTAAGGCTCTGTGTGATTTAGGTGCAAGTGTTAACTTGATGCCTTTTTCTATTTTCAGGAAATTACAGATTGGAGAAACAATGCCCACCTCAGTCACTTTACAACTTGCTGATAGAACGCTCGTATTTCCAAGAGGCGTAGTTGAGGATGTGCTGGTCAAGGTTGACAAATTCATTTTCCCAGCAGATTTTATTGTCCTTGATATGGATGAAGACGCAGACGTGCCAATCATCCTCGGGAGACCATTCTTGGCTACAGGTCGAACCATTATTGATGTACAAAAATGAGAATTAACCATGAGGGTACATGACCAAGAAGTAACATTCAATGTTTTCAAGGCCATGAATTTCCCATATGATGAAAAGAAGAAGGAATGTTTCAAACTTGATGTGATACACAGTACCATTCAGAACTCCAATGCAATGCTAAGTTCTATTGACAAACTTAAAACATGTCAATCGCATGTGGAGCCTGAAAATAAAGCATCTTTTGCACTGAAAAAGCCAATTCTTGCATTACAAGCAACATAAGAGAAAAAGATCCACCAGCTCAACGAATTGGAGGAATTTCACAATCAGCCTTTTGAGGATGCCAAATTGTACAAAGAAAAGGGCAAGAAAAGACATGATGAGAAGTTAGTGCGCATACAACTGGAACCAGGGCAGAAGGTACTGTTAAACAAATTAAGGGTGAAATTTTTCCCATGGAAACCAAAATCACGGTGGTCAGATCCATTTGTGATCACCAAAGTTTTACCAAATAGAGCCGTTGAGATAGATGATCCTGACTTCAGCAAAACTTTCAAGGTTAAAAACAAGCGTGTCAAGCACTATTGGGGAGAATCATTTGAGCGACAAAAAGAAAGTGTTACACTTTCAGATCCAGCTTAACGTTCGAGAAGTCACGTCTAGCTGACGACTTTAAACTTAGCGCTCGCAGGGAGGCAACCCATGCAATTTGTGTATATATTGTGATCTGGTGTGTTTTATTTTTGTGTGTTTAATTTTTGCAGGTTTAGTCATTTCAAGATGGAAGAAGCTCTCGCAAATCATCGTAAGCAATTTCATTCCCTCCCTCAAAAATCTCTGATGAAAGTCTACAAAGCTCGCTTGGAACGGATGAGATTATTGATGATCAAAGGTATTCCTACTGACATTCGTTGGTTAATTGAAGCACAGGTTCGATTGGCAGGTGAGTCTTCTGACTCTTTTATTTCACATCTGCCTGGTTTAGGAAAGAGCACATATGCTAAAAAGAGAAGAGCCAAAAGAATGTGTGTTTGTTATAAATGTGCTCGTATGTTTTATGATACTCGTTGTCGTTCCTTAGGAATGGTGTCCGATAACCGCGAAGATAAGATTAACTTCATTAGGGATGGCTTGAGTAAGGAGTCTTTGGATGACATATCTAAAACTCTTGAGACGCATCCCAGTGGATGTGTGTATCATGAAATTCGCATGTTATATGCACAATTCCAAAAGGAAAGACAACTGTTAAGTCTCGGGAATCTGACTCAAAAAGACTCTGTTTGCCAATTTATAAGAAAATTGGATGGGAAGCTTGTCCCTGACGCATAGACGTCAATCAAACCGTTACTTTTCTTGTAAATATTATATCTTTTTGTCTTTTCTTAATAATTGTAATTTGTTTTGTTGTTTTCTTTTATTTTCTCCGACAGGATCCAGACCTTTTTGACTATCACGATATTAGTTTACTATTTTGCTACTAATCGTCATTTGGAAGATACTTGTGCTATTATTACTCACCCTTTTTAGGTTTTATAAATTCAACTAATCATTGCACTTTTGAAGACATCCAGAGTAAAACATGGAAGTCACTTCAAGAAGACGAGTTGAAAACATCTGTGTGTTTTGTGGTACTAGTGTTGGTACTAAGCCACAATACGTAGAGACAACACATGAATTGGGTCGAGTCTTAGCTGCAAGGAATATGCACTTAGTATATGGCGGAGACAATCTTGGACTAATGTGAATCGTTTCAAAGGCCGTACAGGAAGGAGGCAGTCACGTTTTGGGAATCATCCCAAAACCCTTGGCAGAAGCAAATCTTATTGGACCATCAAACAGAGAAGGTTAATTGTGCCAGGTATGTCTGAACGACTGGTAGAAATGATTAACCGAGCTGATGCTTTTATTGCTTTGCCAGGTGGCTTGGGTACATTGCAGGAAATTTTTATAGTGTTATCTTGGGCGAACTTGAACATACACCAGAAACCAATTGGGCTGTTTAACGTTGATGGATTTTATGATTTTCTTTGTGTGTTTCTTGATGATGCCCGGAGAAATGGGTTCCTGTCAAAACCTTTAAAAGAACTCCTCTTCACTGCCAGAACTGCTCCAGATCTAATTGACCAAATCTTAGCCTATGAACCACAAATTGACCTGATCCTTTCAAAGATAAATTGGTCTAAGGACGATCGTGGTAAGAGGCGTCGGATTAATCTGGATCTTAACCTTTAATTTCCTGTAGAATTTCAGCTAATCAGGTACTATCTTCTACACTCTTCTTCTACTGTTTAAGACATTGAGGACAATGTCTCATTTAGGTTTGGGGGAGGGAATTAGTTGATCAGTACCTTGTTTTTAGTTTGTGTGTTGTTTTTATTTTTAGTCTAAATTTTTTCGAAAATTACAAAAAAAAAATTGAAAATTTTTCAAAAATTACAAAAATATTTTGCGTTTTGTGTTTTTATTTTGACTAAAAAGGTGAAATTGGTAAGAGATAGCTGAGTAAGGAGTTTCCACTCCTGAGACGTATCTCAAACCTATTTCGGAACAAGTTAATTTTTGTTTATTTCCTTTTGAATTATTTAATTTGTGAATTCTCCATAATACTGACTAAAATGGATCTTCATATGCTCAGTTGGCAGGTATTATCAACATGCATAGTAACATACAGACATGAGTTGTAATTGAAAAGTTTATAATATTTAGTGCTCTAGTTTAATTGGAGAAAGCATCTCAAAAAGTGATGGAGTAAAAAAAAAAAAAAATCTAAGATCCGAGTTATTAAGTCTGTAAGGGTGTTTTAACACCTAGTGCCCTAAAGCCAACTGGTTTGGGAGTCACTGGCCCAAAGCTCGCTACATGGATCAAAGATGTTGCAAAAATATATATATCGGAAGTCTGAGTAATTAAGTCCGTAGGGGTGTCTTAACACCTGATGCCCTAAAGCCAACTGGTTTGGGAGCCACCGACCCAACACTCGCTACATAGATGGAAGATATTGTATATAAATAAAAAAAAATCAGAAAAAAAAAATCAGAAAAATCAGAAAAATTATTTCATTGCTGCAAAAAGATGTGAATTCTGATAAAACTTTAGGACAAAAATATTACTCTCTTATCAACTACACTTGTGACTGTTGTGGGCAAAAATGAGTTGATTAATATTTTGTCAACTGTGTATGTGGAGAATGGTAAAAATAATCGGAGAATTTACTTATTCGGTAATTTAGAATGAAACAAAACAATTATTGACTTGAAGTAGAAGTTTCACCTGATTAGTCACTAACTTCTTTATTCTCTTTTCTCTTGTCTTTTTGTTTTTGTGTGCATTAATTTTATTATCTTTTTACTTTTGTAAAACGTTTGTGGGTATCGTTGCTGTAAGCCCTCACGAGACTATAACTTGTCCACTAGGGACACCTAGGGGTTTAAAGGCTTGTTGCATATGCTAAATGCAACCGTGATCCCTACGAAAGTGGCTTAGTTTAATTTTAATTGTTTCTTGTATTTTATTTTATTGTTTTGCTCGAGGACTAGCAAAATGTTAGGTTTGGGGGTGTGATGAGCGGAAAATATATCAATATTTACCGCCCCTTTTACTTAATATTTTGTTTAGTTTCTCGGGTTTGATGAATGTTTTGATGTGTTTTTGTTTATTTTGCAGATAAAATAATATTGGGACACAATGAAATCATTTAGGACGAAATGTGGGTCAAATAATGGCAAAAATTGGACTTGACATATTAATTTTGGAGATTGGAAACTTGAAAGGGCGTTTTAACGAAGTGCAGTTTTGGAAATTCCAGTTTTGCGTATCTGTCGTATTTTGGGAATAACTTTTTACTCTGGTATCGGATTGAGCTGATTCAAGTTCCAAATTAAAGAAGAATCAAAGATCTACAATTTGAAAGACAAAATAATTTCGAATTCTGAATATTTCATGTCCGAAATTGATGAACCATCCAGAAGTGTGTTGTGTGTAATTATTAAAGTCATTTTCAAAGCAAAAAATAAATTAATAAATAAATAATAAAAATTATCAAATCACCACCAAACATGATAAACAATTAGTTGAACAATTAATAATGGATTTGGTGGAGCAATTAGTGGAGCAATTAATAATTGATTTGGTGGATGATTTGATGGAGGCAAAATTTTGCCTATAAATACCAAGTTATTTCATTTGAAAATTCATATTTTCTTCTAAGGAATTCCTTAAGAATACTAAGAAGATTGTATCTTGTTTGTTTCTTTATAGCTTTCAGTAATTAATTTTCGCTTTCGCACTTTCTTTTCTTTACTTTTCAGTTTTTACTTTCCGCAATTTACTTTTACGCACAGTACTTTTCTTTCTTTAATTTTCGGTTTTTACTTTTCAGTAATGAGGAGGTAACTCCCATTTGCTGGGGTAAAAAGTAAAACTTTTATTACTAATATTTAGATTAATCTCCCTTAATTATAATATATAAACTAGTTAAAATCTGACTTAACGAGGATACCGCTATATTGGTCGGTTGGTAATTATTTAAATTGGTTTTAACCTGACTAAACTGGATACCGCCTGATTGGTCGGTTGGTAATTAATTATTAATTTGACTTAATTTGGATACCGCCTATATGGCTGGTTGGTAATTATCATGCAAAGTTAATATATTATATTAAGGGAGATATCTAAAATAGAAGTAATAAAAGTGGATCCTTTTACCTCATCATTTTCTTTTATTGTACTTTTACTTTATTTACTTTTCAGCAATTTACTTTAAGCATTTACTTTTCAGCAATTTACTTTTCAGCAATTTACTTTCAGCAATTTACTTTTCAGCAATTTACTTTCAGCAATTTACTTTTCAGCATTTAATTTTCAGTATTTAATTTCAGCATTTACTTCTGTCATTTACTTTTCAGCATTTTACTTTATGTCTTTTATTTTATTTAAGTTTTTACTAGCCCTAGTTATGTGTCGTAACTAAGTTAGTTATCTGGGGTTGTGATGAATTCTAATATCACCGTTTTATAAGGGGTTATATTATAGTTTGGGTAATTTAAAGGTTTACTTATTAAGTCTTAAGCTTAATGCATCTTGTTAATTGGCCACTAATAAGATTGATGTGGTAAATCTAAAATAAACTTGACAAAGGAATTTTAGGTTTCAGCCTTAGACTTAATAGCCCACGATCTTCCTTGAGGATAGATAACCCTTTAATAGATTTCCTTACATGATAGACATATACCTGTCGGGCGGGGGTAGCCATAATTGGAACTTAAACTTAATGAATCCAGATAATTTGGTTGACATAGACATATGGTTCAATTGGGTTAAACTGGGTATTTGCGTCTGACCATCGACAAAGGCTTTTGCATAATTTAGTGTTTCAGGTTAGTAAACCGATTTATTACACAAACATAAAATAACCACTTCATCTTTAAAATGATATTGGAAGAAATCACAACCATAGATAGTTTTTAATATTGAATTTTCTTAAACCTACATTCGAACAATTTTATTTACTTGTTTTTAAATTCAAAACCTTCATCATTTCAAATCAATTAATCAACCTGTTAGATACTAGTAATCATTTGACCTCATAAAATTAATAGATTAGGTATTAAGTCCTCGTGTGATCGATACTTTTATACTACTTGAACGATACGTGCGCTTGCGTTATACAAGTGTGTAAGCACCGGTCAATGACGTGGCGCTGACTGTTCGATGACATGGCGGATGACTCAGCGCTGATTGTGCGCTGACGTGTCACTGAAGTGGCGGACACGACAGCGTCTTCAACCTCCAGCCACACGCATGGCGCGTGCTGCGAGTCTCAGCGCGTGGGATTTCTCTGTCTGGCGCATGCGGGCTCCCTGGACCTCCGTCTGATCGCCGGAAAATACCATTGTGCTCGTCTCGACGTGAACTAGCTGATGGTATGCTCAAAGTTAATTTTTGACAACTTTGCCGGAACCCGAATTTTCCGAACCGTGCTCCGTTCTTCGGTTTTTCGACCCCAATGAAGAACCAAAGCTACTGATACCACTTGTTGTGATTCTCTGATCACTTTAGAGTGTATTTGAGGAAAAACCGAATTGATCTATTACTACCAAGAATAGATTTACAAGTTTACAAAAGAAACTATACAGAAAAAAACCTCACTAACACTCTCTAAACTCTCTACACATAGAGCTTACTCACATTTGGGGTGTATTGAATCTAAAACATTGCCATGTATTTATAGTGAATGTTTCCAACAGTGATCCACCGAAAGTTGGTTGGTTGTTTTCACAAACTTCAAATCTCCTTGATTCTTGGCAATCACCATCTAAAGGTGGTTTGGAGTCTTCTCATGGAGTGCATGGAAGCTGGTATCATGAAGGGAAACTTCTCAACAGCTTCTTGGCAACTTCCTTCATGCTGCTCCCATGCAGCTGGACTCAACATAATCTATTGTTAAATTTAGGCATATAATTTAACATAGGATGATTAATTATCAATGTAAAGAAGATATAAATTTTGAAAGCTGAAGTTCATGTTTCGATTAAATGCCCTACGTACGTTGACGCATCAGAGATCGGCTTGTTTGGAAAATTATAAAATATACATGAATAAAAAACAAAAAGACATGTTTCTTAGATGAAAATTTATATACTTTGAAACGAAGAGACATGTCACTTTATTGGAAAGTCATATGTTTTTGAAGGCTTAAATGTCTTGTCCATCTATATATATGTATCATATCTGAACGAAATGGATATAGATACACAAGTTAAAAAATATTTTCCTTTTTTTTAATATTTTATACACATGTTCTCAAGTAAGTATTTAAGTAGTGTTGATTTGTATTCTTGAATTGTTTGGTTGTATCCTGGAGTAAATTTGATTCAATCTCTATCAACACAAAGTAGGGGCAAATGTTACTTTAAAAAAATATTATACAAAACCATACTTCATTACAGAATCTACATCAACAAAATCCATTCCTAAGAACCGGCTTATAAAGAAGGAAAACAAATGGGCTTATAAAACACTAATAAATCTCATACTTAGGGTCTGTTTGGTATTGCGGTTTGACATGTGATGAGATGACAAAACTGTATTTGGGTTAAAACACAGTTTTTAAGCGTTTAGTTAATTATGAGAAATTGCGATTACTAATCGTGATTTCTTTAAAAGCTAAAAATTAACTTTATCCCACCATCATAATATTAAAAAAACATACCGTAATTATTTTTTTGCATAAATCAAAATTTCATTACACTATTTATGAACCTTCATCACACTTTTCTAATCGTAACGTAAATATATGACAAATATACCATAACATATTCACAAATTAAATTTGCATCAGGTATTCAATTGTTCATGTTGCTCATGGAATGATATATACTGTATTTGTCAAAGACATTTGGATGAATTTTTTTAAGTGGATGCACTTTAATATTTTTCTATTTGTGGAAAGGTCACAATATTATTGTTGAAAAAAGAAAAGATTTGTTTTTAATTTTTGAGTCGATTGTGGTATTCCTTAATCTCTTGCCATACCATACTGAATAAAGAAAAAAGAAAGCTTAATTTAATCTTTATGACAATTTGATAAAATAAGAATATGATTTTGTATTCAATACGGGTCGTGCTTTTTTCAGCAAGAATCTGATAAATAATATACAAAGTTGCCAAGTAGATGATATGTTAATGTTAAAAACACAAAGAATCTTTATCAAAAGACACCAAATCGTTGATATTTAGAATCCTTATCATCTCAAGTCTACCTCTAGTAAAGTTTTGTCAATTTTGTTCCTTTCATTTTCTCTTTTTATTTTCAAGTGGATACTCTTTTAAATAGGGACGATAATACTTAAGGTTGATAATGAGATTAGACGGATCGGGATTTGTTAATTTTGGTCATGTTTTGTTTATACAAAAGGGGTAAAAAAATCATCTCGGACCCATCCCGTTATTTTTTCGAAACAAAAAAAGCATCTCGTCTCGTCCTGTATTCCGTAAAATCTTTCCTGATCCCTTGAAATTTTGGGTTTTTTTTTATCCCATCTTGCCTCGTTTTCAAATTGAAACATAATAATATGTATCAATTCTCGTTGGGACAAGACGGAAAAAATTACCAAATCTAGATAACAATATATTGGATAATTTGAATATCTGATATTACATTTCCAATATATATATTAAATGGTGGTTAAATTTCAGTGGTTAAATGGTGGTTAATTTTTTTATTAATATATATACACACACATATTTACTTTTCGGATATTGCGATCGATTTCGGATATTTGATATTTTGATCGATTATGAACATATACTTATAATGTATTTTTCGATCATGATCAAATATCATATGTTAAATGTTGGTTTCGGTTTCGGTTTCAGTTACTCTAAAAATTTTAGATACGTAATTCTTTGTAATTCCTATCTTAGAATAATATGTTTTGTTTGCTCAAATACTTTTGACAATACTAGTTTGAAGGTCACACTCATTAATAAAGTAGAGACGTCTCTGAGTTGTCCTAAATTTTGGGGATTCTATATGAGTTTATCAAATGAGGCCCCCATTGATAAATACACTTAAACAATCAATTATTTTTTTTAAAAAAAAATTGAGTCTTAATTTTAAATTAAATTTTAGGACATTAACCAACTACTTGTAAACCGTCTCCGGCCAACTCTATCATAAAAACCAAGACTTTGTGACTTCTTTTAAGACTTGGAGCAGCCATTTCCACAAAGTACATGGCCTATTTGAGACCACATTTAGAGGGAATCTTTGAATAAATAGAAAAATATTAGGCAAATAAAAATCTTCTTTATCGATCGTTGAATCTAATAGAAGAAAATAATAGTGGGGTTGCTTAGCTTAGCTTAGCTGATTGAATGTTCCAAAAGATAAGAATCGGACGCTTGAGGTCATATGGCAACCAATCAGATTGAATTATTCAAACAGTCTTGTTCTTTGTGGTACTATATGATATAAGAGTTCAACCAATAATGTTGTCTCGTTTTATTCCGATTATAGTTTTTATTTAAGAGGAATAAATTAGATGCGTGCAACAAAACTAGACCCGAATAATTTTACTTCACTACTCAATACTTTAAAAGATTCTAAAGTTTGCTTACTTCAAGCAACTAAATGCTCTGTCAATTTTGAGTAGTATTCGATGTTGAGCTGCAGAGCATTAGATCAGCCGTTAAAGAGATAATTGAGACACATGTGAGATTTATATTCAATACAAATTCAACTTCACATTAAATTTTGATCGGAAAAAAAACTGTTCTGTTTGTTCGGACATATCTCACGGTGCTCAGAATATTTAACTCTCTCTTGGGCTTTATTTGCATCTCTTTTTGATTTTGTATCACATTAGCCTGTAATGTATAGTTAGAGGAGATGCCCCTTCACTATAGCTAAAAGCTGTCTGGGAATTAATATTCTAAGCCCACCCCCTTTTAAAAAAAATAAAAATAAATAAAACCTCAAAGTCCAAAACCAACAGTTGAGTTGATTAATCCTAAAGGGTTACGTCAGTGGTAAATGACTTAGACTTTAGTGGTTTGTCATTTCTCAGATTCAAGGTTCGAATCTCATTATGTACATTTCCTTGAGATCATGTCTCATAGTGTAAAAAGCCAAATGTTTTACCCTGATATGTCCGGTTACCAAAAAAAACAGTTGAGTCGATTCTTATCTTTCAATACATATTATACATTACAGTCCAGTAAGAAGTGAGTAAACACAAAACTGAGAGTACACTTGCTATGCATGAAGAGATATATGAGCAATCCATTGAGACACAACTAAAACTGAGAAGTGAGTGGAATGTGAAACCCAGTTGATGAATCTAGCATACTTGAATCTCTTGAGAAATTCAAATGCCCCATCTCTATGAGAATGATGTATGATCCTGTTGTTATCAAAGGTCGCCCTAGAGAGAGTCGATATAAGCGGTCGGCTGCGATCCTAAAATTTGATCCAAAATTATGGACACAAATTCAGAGGAATTTCGATTTTTAATATATAATAAAACTTGTATATTTTTTTTTTTATGTTTTATATATAGGGACACATTTTTAAAAAACCCGTCCATAACCCTATAAAATTCAAGACAATACAATAGCGCCTCTGGTTATTATACTTTCTGGGGAAGCCATTTTAAGTCATAGCAGGTAATACTTCCCCTTGGCCAGATATTATTGATGAGATTTTTTTTTTCCTTTGGTGTGTGTACATGGAAGGTGAATGAAGTGGTTCTAAATATTTAGAAACATGAAGCATAAGCATTGATAGGAAAAGCAGTTAATAATTAGGCAAAAATGCAAAACTGACCTTCTAACTTTCACGTTTTTGTCAATTCAGTCCTCTAACTTTCAGTTTTGTCAATTCAGTCCTCTAACTTTTAAATTTTGTCAATTCAAGGCTCCGTTACAAATTCGCTGTTATTGCTGCCAAAACGACGCCGTTTTTTTTTTTTTTTTTTTCGGAATTAAAAGAAAAATCTAAAAAAAAAAAAGAGAGGGAACGATCGTTCCCCTTCTCAGATCAGAGAAGGGACGTTCCAGAGAAGGGGATCCACTTCTCTGATTCAGAGAAGGGGAAATCGTTCCTTTTTTTTTAGATTTTTCTTTTAATTCCAAAAAAAAAATGAAAACGACGTCGTTTTGGCAGCAGTAACATCGAATTTGTAACCAGAGCCTTGAATTGACAAAAATTGAAAGTTAGAGGACTGAATTGACAAAACTGAAAGTTAGAGGACTGAAATGAAAAAACGTGAAAGTTAGAGGGTCAGTTTTGTATTTTTTGCCTAATAATTATTATAGAAAACAGATAAAGATTGATGTTACATATGCTAATTGGATGCACATAGTCATTAAGTAATTTCTCCAGTAATGACGACATTGTTTACCACATCGTATACTTAGATTTCATCCATTTGGAAGATCCGATATTGTCAAGATATTGCATTAAGATTATCAAAGCCTTGTGCACTTCTGGGGCTGCTAGAATTGCAGTTGCTGATACCAATCCTTGTATCAATTACATTGCCATGCTATTAGAAACCGGAACCATAGAGGAATAACAACGAGTGCATGGACTTATAAAGTATCAATCAATCTAACTTATAAATACTTGAGAAAATTAATTCTTGAAAACTGACTTGTAACAAGAAACCTGCCTGGAACAAAGCCAAGCAAACCTCTCCACGTGTTCTATGCCCCAAGAACCGCGAATCTTGATTTTGTAAGAACAAAATCCTTCCAAGATCAAGTCCAACCCTTAAGGAACATTGCCCTTAAAAACCTTTCTTTATTTCTTTGGAGAATCCTGAACAGCGATACAGCGTTGTCTTTATTTCTTTGGAGAATCCTGAACAGCGATACAGCGCCACAACGCTTGCCACACGTTGATAAGCTTTTGTTCCGTAAAACCAAGGAAGAATCCACTCCCTCAAGATGACACAAGTCAATTTATTTTGTAAAAAAGATATATTATTGGTTAATTATCCATTACAATGAATAATGCCCCTTTAAATAGGTGGCTAACCCTAATTCTACCCAAATATAATAAAACCCTAATAAAATACTTGAAAATTTCGTCCATGGGCTTTTTAATTTAATTAATGTTCAGCCCAACACTTAAACAACACATAACTTAAAAAAAATATAAAATATAAAACTTATAGGGATACATTGCGTCCTCATTTAGACCATGAAGGAATCTGAACTGGACTTTGATGAAAACTTCAAAGTTGTAGAGCTACAAGTTCTCTTTTCAATGCAACTTGAATCACCAAAATCAGACATCGGACGAGAAAGTTACGTCCAAAATACGAAGACTGCGTAAATCTCGCCACTACTAATGCACCATTTGGAAATAAAGCCCAAAATCAATCAAGGCAGCCCATGCACGTCCTAGACCCATTCCAATATTGCTTTAGACATAATAAAGCCTTCACATAATGTCTCATGCATGGACCAAACTCCGGAACCCAGGGAATCTTCCAAATCCACCAAAATGGCCCAAATACACCAATTTGACCAAGCCATGCAATCAGCCACAACTTCAAGTTAACTTGGCCCAACAAACAGAGCTCATTCTGGATCACATCAGAATTCGTGGTCTAATAAAACACCGGCCAATCTCATTCTTAGCCAATATAAGACAAATGAACCACACAACACAAATAAGAGAGCATCATTGAGTGTCTAGTTCATATTTATGTGAATGGTAATTCCAGAGGGAAGGAGACTGCTAAAAAGTTGCTAATGATATTGGAATATTGTAAAAAAGATAATGCCTCAGAATGTTCAACATTAAGCGCAGACATGTTCTACGAGTTTGAGGATTTCGTCATTGCTCGATGCGTCTATATGGGGGTAGCGTTTCTCAAGTGAGAAGTTGACAAATAAATTTATCAATTTGTGACACGACTCTCCCAGTTACTACTATAAAGAAAAAAAAAACCTTTTTCTATGGCATCTAGATTTCTGAGAAGGTAAATAGCAAGATTTTTACATGCCTATCATTAGCTTTTCTATAACCTTTTGCTCAGTTAGATGCTCTCCATTGAAGATGTAGAAATAACCCGAGTGTACAGATTTTCTTTCATTCTAGCTACATGATCAAGGAGTGCAAGTGTAGAATTTATGAGGAAAAGGCAGATGTACATAATTAATCAAATCTTTCTAATTGGGATTCAAATTTACGACCAATAAAGTAACAGCGGACTATTCTATTATTGAAAAAATTCTACTATATCATGATGATATTATGTCACTCATATAATAATCTAATAATAATTGACTTGTTTACTAAAAAGTAAACAATGACTAAATAAATTATAATTTTATTTTTACACAACTCTTAGATTATATAATTATTAATTTGTGATATCATATTACCTAGACCTGACCAAGGTTCCGGTTCCGATTCCAATTGGTTCCGGTTCCGGAACCGGAACGGAATATAACCGGTTCTATTAGGGTTCTTAACCTAACTGAACCGGTAGGAACCGCAAGAACCGAATGGTTCTAGCGGTTCCAACTGTTGGGTTTCTCTAAGGTCCCAATGATCATTATCAAGCAAGAAACATACATGTGAATACAACAAGGAAGTTGCTGAATACTTACATTGAGCGGGTGAGCGATGCGACGAAGAACAAAACTCTTTATGCCCTCATTGGAAGCTCACGGCAGTGCAGATTTTGTCCTCCAAGAAATTCGGCCATGGAAGTCTTCAAGCTCCAAGCTTTGAGTTGAGATTTTATGCTCACGGATGCGGTTTCCTATCACCTTCGCAAGACTCCGGAAGTGTGCTAGCACTTGTGAAATATTGCAAAAAAACTTCACTAATTACTTCTCCTTGCTCACGGCAAAACCAGAAAAATGAGGAAGAATTTTGCCCCTTGGGCGAGAGAGAGAGGGAGAGGAAGAGAGAAATGTGTTGTGTTGGTTGTTGGAAAATTGTATATCTAATACACAAAATTGAATTTCAAAAATTCATTTTCCAAATTATTGCTTTCCAAAAGTCAAAGGCAATTAAAGCCACAACCACTCCCATCAATCAATCAAGTGACAAGTTGTCACATCACTCAAAGTGACATGTGATTTGACGCTTGATGTGACTAATGATTTGACGCTTGATGTGACTTGTGGGCAGCACTTAAATTCGCAATGCGAGTGCGCCCACAAACACTCCCGAGCTCGGGTTCGCTAATTCCAAATTAACGAATTTTCCGTTGCGAACGTAATTAAATAATTATGCCTATCAAAATCACTATTCACATCGCTTACGAATTAATTCTAATTAACTCGTTCGCCCGAATTAAAATCTAATTTCAATTCCGCGTCGAAATCCAATTTCGTTTAATATATCGAATATATTATTTTATCGATTAATTCCAAATTAATCGTTTTCTCTCTTTTTATATAATATTTTATCCCAGATAAAATATCTCCGTAATTAATCTCAGATTCTCCAGAAATTTGCGATCTATATCAGGCGTAGTATACGTAGTATTACGTATTTCGATCCAGCATCGGATGTCACGTGCAAGGCCTGATGCTGGAATTGTGTCTACCCCGTACGAAGCACATATCATATCTCTGGTAACTAGTCTCTATATCGGATAATCATGACCTAGTCATATTATCCCGATGACTGCAGTACATAAGAGCACCAGTACCTCATCCTACATGATCATCATCTCCACTATGACTGGAGTGATACTTCCATCTCGACATCACACCCAATACACTACGATTCTCAATATACCCAGAAGAGGCGTACACAGAACCCTGTTAAAGCCCTGGACGACCAAAACCAAAGTATATTGATTATCGTAAGTATTAGCGGTGCAAGTCTCAGGTTAAGACCAAATACACATACCATGATTCGGACTTCCATAGACACATAGTCAAACTACCAATGGAATTCAGAGGGGTCTATCCAGAGCGAAGCTGTTTTCCGTACCATCGGTAAAACACAACCTCCTATTACACTTACATGAATATCATATACCCAACTATATGAGAACTATGCCGTTATGCCCTCACAACGCGCACAAGTGTAATACTAGTCTTTTACGCATTATCGATGTCCAATCTCGATAATACTCTGACTAGAGATATTTAATGATTAAACCTTCGTGGATTGATACTGTCTCATATCATCTCAATCCAGGAACTAATCATATGGACCTTTCATCATTTATACATCTTGGTGATCTAATCACAAATGATAAAAGAGTAATTTCCTTTGTCACATAGTTAATTTGTACAACAACACCATGATCTGTACAAATAGTGACGATATGGGTCATAATTGTCCAACAATCTCCCACTTGGCCTATAGCCAGTCACTCAAGTGTATTACACCCGAACTATGTACGGTTCGCTCAAACTTCTGCTGAGGAAAGGCTTTCGTCAGCGGATTTGTATGATTATCATCTGATGCGATTTATACGATCATCACATCGCCACGATGTATGATCCGAACGAATCAGATGAATATTTGAAGTATATATCTGGATCGTTGATGAGACCATTAATTCTTTAGCCTGCGCTGTAGCCTAGCTCAGCTGCTAACAGAACTATATCTAATCTAATTAGATTATTATTAATCGAGAAGGCTTCTATTGCTGCCTCAGCTGCAGCAATAATCCACTTTTGTTGTTTATTCGGTAACAATATCTTGCTTGGAAGATTTCCAGCTCACTGTTCTGTTATTCAAACTTTATAGTACCGTTACTACGACTAATAGTCATTTTTATCGGTTAGGAAACTTGCAGCAGTGAACCTAGTCACTTCAAGTTCTCCTTCTCCATAGTTTAAGACAGCATCCTTAGATCTCTAAGATACTAAAGCATGTTCTTAACATCAATCCAATGACTATCACTTGGATTGGCCTGATTGTGACTCCATATGCTCAAAGCGTATGAGACACCAGGTCACGTACATTTTTCAATGTACGAGTTCTCGGAGAGTATCAACAACTTTAAATCTATCCCAGTAGATCTTTATTCCTAGAATAAAGTTTGTCTCTCCTAAGAATTCTACGAAGAATTTTTCATGAAAGCCAAGCTTTCACCGATTTTATTATGGGAAATATCATTTCCAAGAAATGACATGTCATCATTACTTAGGACATTCACTGTCAGTGCACTCCCACTAACCTCCTTATATACACAAGAATCATTTTCGTTTTGAATCAAATCATATACCATTATGATTACATCAAAACGATAGTTCCAAGAACCTAATGCTTGCTTCAATCCATCCATGGATCGAATAACCTGCAAACCTTGTTTGCTAGTTTTGGTACTACAAAACCGTCAGGATGTTGTAAACATCCTCCAAAAGTTTCCGTTAAGGAATTCGATTTTGGCGTTACAGCTGCTTTCATGAATGAAATATGCAGCATTAGCAAGCATTATCCAAATGGATTTACCATGGCAACAGTTAAAAGGTTTCGTCGTAATCGACACAATGTTGATAATGATACCTTTTCGCTATAAGCCCAGCTTAGTACGTTGGTATGTTGCATTCCATGTATGTCTTCCTTGAAGACATATATAGTACCAATAGGCACAATGCCTTCCGGTATAACAACTAGTATCCAAACTTAGTTGGTATACATGAAATCCATTTTGGATATCATGGCACTTTGCCATAATAGGGAGTTGATACCTTGTATCACTTCCTCATACGTAGTCAGTTCGTATTCCTCAATAAGATTGACATCTTTACGAGGTGAGATCAGAAACCCATACCCCAGGTTGTTTTCTGAATCTCTCCGACTTACGTGGTTCTTGTGTATTCGAAGATTATTGGAATAGTTTCATCCTTGATGAACTATTTGTGTTCCATTAAGGGATCGGTGCCTGGAATAGTATTACTCATATTTTTATCGAGTTTTACTTTCCTCCCACTTACCACTGCATATAGGTATTCCTCTTAGGAAAACCGCATGACGAGCAACAATTACATTATTCTCTAATGAGTTGTATAAGTACTATACTTTGGTTTCCCTAGGATAACCTATAACTTAGGCACTTATCCGATTTAGGTTCTAGTTTGGTATCATCCAAACTTATGCCAATCATTCCCAAATCTCTAGGAATGAGAAATCCCAGTTTCTTTCCTGTTCATATCTAATATGAAGTCTGTCTAACAGATTTTATGGAACTTTATTCAAAATAAGTTTTGCACTGTTTATGCGTATCTGTTGAAGGAAATGGTAGCTCAGAGCAACTCATGATTAACCTTATCATGTCTAACAAAATTCGGTTTCTCCGTTCAGACACACCGTCAAACTGACGTGTTCCGGGAGGAGTCCTCATTGAAAGAATACTAGACTCTTTCAAGTATACGAGAAACTTATTTATAGTAATTTTATCATGGTCCAACCGTGATGGTTTACACTTTAGCTGATTCTGTTTGTCTATTTCGTGTCAAAACTCTTTGAATTCATCAAAAGTTTCCGATTTGTGTTCCAAAAGAAACACATAACCATAACGCGATGCCACATCCGTAAAGGTCACGAAACATTCATATCCACCTCTAGCCTAGCTAGATATGGGCCCACTTACGTCACTATGACCAATGGCTAACAGATCAGTGACACTTACACTTTTACCAAGTAAAAGTGTTTTAGGCACTTTGCCCAATAAACTAGATTCGTAGACATTATTTGAATGGAATCAAATCCGTCCTAGTATCCACTCTTCGAAAGTGTGGATATACGAGTCTTGTTTAATTGTGTCCAAGACAACAATGCCACATATAAGTCTCAACTGATTTACTCTGGTTTGAGCTATTTGTTTGTCATATTTGTGTTTGAGATTTATTTATATTCAAAATATAAATAATGTTATTCACATCTAATGTGGTTATCTCAATATCATCTTTATTTAATAAAACACTTTAGTGTTATAGAATATAAAGGTATACCGCAACGGGTTATACTCTGATATAGAGATAATGTATCTAGTCAAACTAGTTACATTTTAATAGTTTCCTAATTAGTACACACACGAAGGGTAGTTCCTAAACTTAGGTATCTACGGTTAAAACAGCGACTCTCGTCCCGTTTTCAATTCGCAGATTAATCTCAACTGAAGTCAGTATCCTGCTCTCAGCTGATTCTGCACACCAGTACATATTTATGTACCATACTCAGTATCTAAAATCCAATTTTAATACTAGTAGTGAACATGTTTATGACAAACATATTTGAAGTCGGAGCCTTGCCCGTCTTCAATTCCTTCATGTCTGCCTTGTCCATACGGAAGTCACGCTTCCGTGTCCCCGTTTGCCACAATTTAGGCAGCATTTTGGGATATGTCATTTGTCTTCCCAGAAGATTATAATGATTTTGCCTTTACCCTTTTCCATACTCCAGAAGCCTTCGGCCTAGCCTTGACCTTCTAGAATATCGAAGTAAGGTGCGCCTTGCGCTTCTCGCCTTTTTGCAAACTTTGGCTTTGTCTCATTGAGAATAGCCATTAACTCTCCAAGAGTTTACTATTGCAATTTATTCTTCTAAGATCTAAGAATAGATCTATGAAGATCCTTCAATTTCAATATCATACTATAAGGATCTAATCATTAGTTCTGAATAAGAAATTAAGGAGTCTATTTGCCAAGTATAAATGATTAAGCACTAAAGTTATCATCACATGAATATTCCAAATTTCATGTTCTATTTATCTGCTTAACTCCGGGCTTAGGCATAAGATGTTATTTTATCAAATAAAGTAACTTCTTAGTTTCCAGGACTATCCTGAAATTTTATTCCCAATTTGAAAATTAAAGTCGTTTAAAAAATATTTTTCACCCAAGATTATGTTTTAAACACTAATCTTTCAATTATCTTGATTCTAATAGTCCAACTATTTAATCAACGATTTTAGGTACTATTTATTATAATGATTACTATAGTCTAACTATATAATCAACTATAATTTAATAAGTTAAATTCAATTATATTGATTACTATAATCCAATTATATAATCAACTATTAATTGAAATAGTTTGAATACAGTCCAATTGTTTAAAACAACGATTAATTATTAGTCCAACTAATATATTAATTTTTTGACGAAATATTTGAAATGAGCACGTATGGCAAGTAACTAAACAAATATTGCAAATTTAATATTTGCCTCCCACTATTTTTCGGCGAGCCTCTAACCCTCTGTGGAGTACTCGGGAAACCTTGTTTCATAGTGGGCTAGGATCCCGTTAAATAGCACACAATCTTGACTTTGGCCAACAAATTGTATGATAATTAACTAGGTAGATCTCTAAGATCAATTGGATCCCATCCAATTCCTAGATCCAGTCGGTGGACGTCCAAGTCCGAACAAACATATATTTATATATGCCAATATATCCAATATATTGCCTAACCTTTTTCCTCTGAATCAACTAAGCATTGGCTTGGCACAACAAACTTAGTGATCCCAGTTAAGCGGAACCCATTGACCTTGGAAAGCTTCGTAATCAATGTCGATGGACAAGAAGTGATCTTGACTTTGGCCAACAAATCACAACTTGGACAAGACACCAATATGGAACAAAGCCTTCATGATTCAAACACATCCTCGACGGACAAAGATATTGACTTTGGCCAACAAACCAATGCCAGTCTTGGATCTTGAGTAAGAATCACTCAATGGAAGGAAAAACACTTAATATGATGTTGAGGGTTTTTCGCGTGCAATTGGCAACCAATTAATTATCTTTGTTAAGGTCTCATCATCATACATCCTTAAACATGCATTCTAAACACATAATAAGGCGCATATAAATAAATATAATAATGATATGCGGATGGATACTTTAACACATTGTTCCTAGAACAAATCTCTCCATTTTTTCTCTCCCGCTAGCACAAGTATTACTTCTACCCGATTACATAACACTTCTAAAGAAACCTCATTTACATTGAGGGGAATATGTGAGAAGAGAAATACATAGAGTAAGGAGGTAATAGGCTGGACACGCAGGTCCAATTAATAAATTCTAAATTTATTACAATAATTTCCAAAATTGCCCCACCCATCTAATATCCATCCGATATACATTATTCATGCATCGCAACCATGTATTCACACAAGCATGTTATCAATCAATCTAATCCAATTAATTAATCTGAATATTAATGACCATCCAATGTTCAAACAACGATTTGATTTTGCGCGAGTCAAACTCGTTTTGCGAATAAGTACTCAAAGTACGAATTCTTGAATTAAATTAAACTACAACATTAAATCCAATTTAATATGTATTTAATACTAATTCATTATTTAATTTCAAATTAAATATTACACTTTATTAACGAACCTTTACGACTTAGATTCCAAATCTAATCGTTACGGGTCTCAAAGCCCAATTAACATCCAATGTCAATTTAATTTAAAGTCCAATGAGCTTTTAATTAATTTCTAAGGCATGGACTTTTGGTCAATATGGGTCAAACCCAAATACCAAAGCCCATTTAAGGAATCACCCTTATTTGCCAAGAAACCAATTTAGGCCAATTAGGCCCAATTAAATATTAAAGGTCCATTAAGTCATAATTGGACTTTATGGATATGGTTTTGGGCCCAATTGGATCCAACCAATTTGCCTAAACCAATCTTGGTACAACCAAGCCCATTAAGCCCAATAACAACTTTACAAGCCCAATTAACAAATTAAGCCCAATTAATTAAATCACAAAATTCCAAATTTCATAACTTAATTAACCTAAAGTGTATGCCATAATTAATTACCCAAATTAACATTTCCAAAACATCAATTAGCCTAATTAATTATGCTCATTAACATCAAAACATGTCCAACACATTTTAATCAAAAATCAAACCCATTTTACATGCTACACAAGTCTCGGTTTTTAGGGGTTTTTCAAATCGATTTCGATTTCAATCCAATTGAATCCTAAATCAACATTACCCAATTGTTTCAAGTCATCCAATGATCAAAAGAAATAAAAATTACCAAGACATTAGGGCATTATGAAGATTCGGCCAAGCCTACTTTTTGGGCAAAAATTGATCCAATCAAATTTTCATGAAATTGATCCAATCAAACTTCAATTAAACATCATTCAAGCATACTTAATCAAATAATTTCATCAAATCATGCTCAAATTGATTTTACCCAATTTTAACCCCAAAAAGTTTCATGCCAATAGTGGCTCAAGATACCATTGTTGGGTTTCTCTAAGGTCCCAATGATCATTATCAAGCAAGAAACATACATGTGAATACAACAAGGAAGTTGCGGAATACTTACATTGAGCGGTTGAGCGATGCGAAGAAGAACAAAACTCTTTATGCCCTCATTGGAAGCTCACGGCAGTGCAGATTTTCTCCTCCAAGAAATTCGGCCATGGAAGTCTTCAAGCTCCAAGCTTTGAGTTGAGATTTTATGCTCACGGATGCGGTTCCCTATCACCTTCGCAAGACTCCGGAAGTGTGCTAGCACTTGTGAAATATTGCAACAAAACTTCACTAATTGCTTCTCATTGCTCACGGCAAAACCAGAAAAATGAGGAAGAATTTTGCCCCTTAGGCGAGAGAGAGAGGGGGAGGAAGAGAGAAATATGTTGTGTTGGTTGTTGGAAAATTGTGTATCTAATACACAAAATTGAATTTCAAAAATTCATTTTCCAAATTATTGCTTTCCAAAAGTCAAACGCAATTAAAGCCACAACCACTCCCCTCAATCAATCAAGTGACAAGTTGCCACATCACTCAAAGTGACATGTGATTTGACGCTTGATGTGACTAATGATTTGACGTTTGATGTGACTTGTGGGCCGCACTTAAATTCGCAATGCGAGTGCACCCGCAAACACTCCCGGGCTCGGGTTCGCTAATTCCAAATTAACGAATTTTCTGTTGCGAACGTAATTAATTAATTATGCCTAGCAAAATCACTATTCACGTCGCTTACGAATTAATTCTAAATTAACTCGTTCGCCCGAATTAAAATCTAATTTCAATTCCGCGTCGAAATCCAATTTCGTTTAATATATCGAATATATTATTTTATCGATTAATTCCAAATTAATCGTTTTCTCTTTTTTTATATAATATTTTATCCCAGATAAAATATCTCCGTAATTAATCTCAGATTAATTTTCTCTCTCATCATTAATTAATCCCAGATTAATAAAGTGCGAGTCATACGTCATCGGTGAATCTTCGGGAAGCGACCCATGAGATCCCCGGATATGTTGGCAGTAAATCCGGTCGTCGGACTATCCGAACACGTATGTACCTAGTACTACGTTTTTACCGATTTACAAGACAAGGTTGGCTTCTAGCAAAGCGTCATGCCTACCCAATTCTCCAGAAATATCCTTACAGGAATATGTGATCTATATCAGGCGTAGTATACGTAGTATTGCGTATTTCGATCCAGCATCGGATGTCACGTGCAAGGCCTGAGGCTGGAATTGTGTCTACCCCGTACGAAGCACATATCGGATCTCTGGTAACTAGTCTCTATATCGGATAATCATGACCTAGTCATATTATCCCGATGAATGCAGTACATAAGAGCACCAGTACCTCATCCTACGTGATCACCATCTCCATTATGACTGGAGTGATACTTCCATCTCGGCATCACACCCAATACACTATGATTCTCAATATACCCAAAAGAGGCGTACACAGAACCCTGTTAAAGCCCTGGATGACCAAAACCAAAGTATATTGATTGTCGTAAGTATTAGCGGTGCAAGTCTCAGGTTAAGACCAAATACACATACCATGATTCGGACTTCCATAGACACATAGTCATACTACTAATGGAATTCCGAGGGGTCTATCCAGAACGAAGCTGTTTTCCGTACCATCGGTAAAACACAACCTCCTATTACACTTACATGAGTATCCTATACCCAAATCTATGAGAACTATGTCGTTATGCCCTCACAACGCGCACAAGTGTAATACTAGTCTTTTACGCATTATCGATGTCCAATCTCGATAATACTCTGACTAGGGATATTTAATGATTAAACCTTCGTGGATTGATACTGTCTCATATCATCTCAATCCAGGAACTAATCATATGGACCTTTCATCATTTATACATCTTGGCGATCTAATCACAAATGATAAAAGAGCAATTTCCTTTGTCATATAGTTAATTTGTACAACAACACCATGATCTGTACAAATAGTGATGATATGTGTCATAATTGTCCAACACCAACCGGAACCAAACGGTTCCGATTAGCTAGGGTTCCAACCCCCAACGGCTACTAGCCGTTGGGGCCAGGGCATGGAGCCCAACGGCTCCCTGCCCCAACGATAAACAAAAAAAAATATTGGGGATTTCCCAAATTACCCCTAATAATATTAATAAAACGGCTAATTTTAAGGGTATTTTAGGTATCACAAAATATTCTTAAAATGTATAAATATGTGTCATTTTTCATTTTTTTCAACACATCAATTTCTCAATTCTCTTAATTCCTACAATTCTCTCATTCTCAATTCTCTCATCTACAATTACAATTCTCTCATTCTCAATTCTCTAATTCTTTAAAATTTCTTAAACAACAAATGACAAGCTCATCTGAGAACACAATGTCAAATGTGTCGACCCAAGAGAGTGGCTTTCGTATCGGTTCACGGAGAAGAGAAGTTAAGTCTCGTTCCTCGGATGTTTTCAAAATTCATTTTCATTTAATCGATACTACAAATGAAGGTTCAAGAGCAGTATGCAACCATTGTGGGGTTTCTTACAAATTTACTTTATCTTATTGCTGCTGTTTTTGATCCTGTATTTAAATTAGAAGGTTTGAATAGTGCTTTACAAGCTTACTATGAATATTTAGGAATATTAGATGAAATTGATATTACAAGAATAATAACTAAAATAAAAATTGATTTAATAGAGTTATTTAATGATTAAATTAGAAGATGTAACTTGCAATTAGTATGACAATCTAGTAGTAGCGAATCCGTAATGCAATCAAGACTTAGCGCATGTGATCGTTGGTTACTACAACGAAATAAAAAACATAAGGATAACACGACTAATAACCCGGAATTAGATAATTATTTATCTACAAATTTCGAGTTTTCAACTGAAAGTTTAGTTAGTAAAAATTTTCAAATCCTTGAATGGTGGAACCGACATCAAAATATATATCATGTATTATCAATTATTGCTAAAGAGATATTGGCAGCACCTATTTCCACCGTTGCGGTTGAACAAGCCTTCAGCATGAGAGGCAATATATTGGAAGTCAGACGGTCTTCATTACATCCAAGCATTCTAGAAGCAACAATATGTGTGGATGATTGGACCTGAGCTGATCTGAGACAACAAGAAGATGCCCCTGATGAATTTGAAGACTTGTTCGACAATGCATCAGTAAGTGCAAGCGGAACTGAAGCTGAAGGATCAACAGACACTGATAATGATGATCGATAATTAAAGAATTGTAAAATTATAATGGGGAAATATCTTTAAAATGTAATTGAACTATGTGAGCTTTGATTCCTCTCACCCCTGAAGAATACATGGACAACTTAAGTTTTTAAAAATTTAAGTTCAAGCTTTTTATTATAATAATTTTATTTTTAATTTTTTTAGATAAGATTTTTATTTGTAATTTAATATAATTATGTAAGTTTATTATTGTACGGGCCAAATTTGGTCTAAGGGCAATTTCGATATTTTGCTTCGGGCCCAATACTAGACCCCCAGCATGGATCCAAGCCCAAGTTACCATCACAGATTCGCACTAAAGGAACGCCCAAGGTTTTATGTATATAAAGGCCCAGAGATCCACAAACCTAGGCCCAATAAAGTATCACACGCCCAATCCATAATCAAGGCTCACCCAACGCCAGCCCACGTAACGCCCAAGGTCATAAACACCATTCATGAACCCATCCGTTCCAACCTACAACGGGCAAAATGCAGTAATATCTCCTCATGAAGTCGATCCAACAGACGAGCAATTAAAGAGCAATAAAGGCACACATTACTACGACATGTATATATAGGAAACGAAGCTCTCCAGAAGGATGGGGATTCAACTTCTATCTCTCCAATATTCGACATTCAAGTTCTCATACTTATAGCCTAATAGCATTCTCTCCAGAGCTCTCATCATATCCTACATACCGCCCTCACGGCAGCTCACCGGGATCAAGGTAATCTCTGACCTTGCTCCTCCTTCTACGACATTTATAGCCAATCTCCACTACTGACTTGGGCGTCGGAGTGCCTACGGCTCCCACCACACCGGTAGGTAGACTCTCCACGCTCACCCTTCTCCTTTGTTTTACACCATCGTTAGTGCCCCTCTCAACGAAATCTCAATTGTGGACCTCGGGTGAAAATCATCGTCTACAGTTTGGCGCCCACCGTGGGGCCCTAGCGATTCATAGTATGCAAAGATCTCTCCATCTACGATCCTTTCAAACATCCATACTTATATGGCGTGATGCAACGAGCAGACTCCATATATTTATGATCATCAAATTAACCATCCTCCAAAGATAATCACAAACATTGGAACACATTTCTACAATCTCCTAGAGGCCCGAGGCTACGGGTCACCCCAACAATCCTAATAATCTGATATGATCACTTAGAAACATTCACAAATGGGGCAAGCGAAAATCCACCATCAGACGACCATCCACAAAATCACCAAAGAAGAAGCCATATCCCTCCAGTAGACCGATCATAATTAGTCACCTCATCCATGTGAAAAGAAATGCAAGAGTTCAAGAGGGCCATTCTCTCCAATCTACCTGAAGTCAGACTACCAATAAGGAAAAGCTGAGCCGAGATAGCATCAGACTACGCAGAATGATCGTTATCAACATCTCACTACATTTGAAGATTTTCATATTCATCAGATGACATAGATGAATCTCAATGTCCTTCATACGATGCCATCTTCTCTAGGTGTCATGAATAGTTACATGAAATGAGTGTCATCAATTCTAGACTTCATTCGACCATAGTCTTATGGACCTACATTAGGAGCAAGACGCCTCCCTTCAATGGAACTATATTTCCTACCATTTACTTCACGTGATGAAGCGATGTATTTGGCATGAGAAGGATGTCCCAGTCGACGGTACCCGAATGAAGACTTAGCGTGGACATCCCGGTCAACATTACCAGGTATAATGGAGTGTGTAGACTCTCATGTACCTTCTTCAGGTATTGTGAAGTGTGTAGACTTTCTTGGACCTTCATCGGTCATATGGAGTGTAGACTATGATGTACCTCATTCGTGAGTAGTAGAATGAAAATTTTCTTAGACCTCAATCACATCTGCTAACCAGTAGTATGAAGATTGTCATGACCTTCATCTGGTCGACTATGGACATCCCGCATGACTCATATAGAGTCAACATACGACCTTCATCTGGTCTAGGAAAATTTGAAAACTCCCATGGTCCTTGACCAGTAGTATGGAGATTGTCCTGGCCTCATCAAGTCTATTCGACCGGGGACATCCCCCATGGGCTCATGTCGAGTCAATTGAAGACATGGACTTCCTACAGTCCATACGACAATGTCGTGTGAAATAACTCATGAACCTTCATCTGGTTCAGTCGACCGGGGACATCCCACATGGACTCATGTCGAGTCAAATGAAGACATAGACTTCCTACAGTCCATACGACAATGTCGTGTGAAATAACTCATGAACTTTCATCTGGTTCAGTCGACCGGGGACATCCCTCATGGACTCATGTCGAGTCAAATGAAGACATAGACTTCCTACAGTCCATACGACAATGTCGTGTGAAACAACTCCTGAACCTTCATCTGGTTCAGTCGACCGGGGACATCCCTCATGGACTCATGTCGAGTCAAATGAAGACATAGACTTCCTACAGTCCATACGACAATGTCGTGTGAAATAACTCATGAACCTTCCTCTGGTTCAGTCGACCGGGGACATCCCCCATGGACTCATGTCGAGTCAAATGAAGACATAGACTTCCTACAGTCCATACGACAATGTCGTGTGAAACAACTCTTGAACCTTCATCTAGTTCAGTCGACCGGGGACATCCCCCATGGACTCATGTCGAGTCAAATGAAGACATAGACTTCCTACAGTCCATACGACAATGTCATGTGAAATAACTCATGAACCTTCATTTGGTTCAGTCGACCGGGGACATCCCCTATGGACTTATGTCGAGTCAAATTTAGACATGGACTTCCATCAGTCCATACGACATGTCGAGTGAAAGTAACTCCTGAACCCTCTTCTGGTTCAGTCGACCGGGGACATCCCTCATGAACTCATGTCGAGTCAAGTTGTAGACATATATTACACATGTCGTATGATATATATCCTGACCTTCTTCTGGTTCAGGCGACTGGGTACTTCCTCAATGGCTCTTGTAGAGTCAAGTTCATGATCTTGACCTTCATCTAACTCATTCGACTGGACACATCCACGATGGATCATGTAGAGTCAAGTTTATAACTTGACATTCGTTTGGTTCAATCAATAGGCAGCATCAACGCTCGATTACACCTACATACTTGGCCTTGACCTAGGCGACACACGCGTCAAGTACTCTCCAAGCCAAGGACTTCTTAACTTAGAGAGTATGGGAAAAATTGTACGGGCCAAATTTGGTCCAAGGGAAATTTCGACATTTTACTTCGGGCCCAATATTAGACCCCCAGCATGGATCCAAGCCCAAGTTACCATCACAGATTCACACTAAAGGAACGCCCAAGGTTTGAAGTATATAAAGGCCCAGAGATCCACAAACCTAGGCCCAATAAAGTATCACACGCCCAATCCATAATCAAGGCTCACCCAACGCCAGCCCACGTAACGCCCAAGGTCATAAACACCATTCATGAACCCATCTATTCCAACTTACAACGGACAAAATGCAGTAATATCTCCTCATGAAGTCGATCCAACGGACGAGCAATCAAAGAGCAATAAAGGCACACATTACTACGGCATGTATATATAGGAAACGAGGCTCCAGAAGGATGGGGATTCAACTTCTATCTCTCCAACATTCGACATTCAAGTTCTCATACTTATAGCCTAATAGCATTCTCTCCAGAGCTCTCATTATATCCTACCTACCGCCCTCACGGTAGCTCACCGGGATCAAGGTAATCTCTGACCTTGCTCCTCCTTCTACGATATTTATAGCCAATCTCCACTACTGACTTGGGCGTCGGAGTGCCTACAGCTCCCACCACACCGGTGGGTAGACTCTCCACGCTCACCCTTCTCCTTTGTTTTACAGGATCGTTAGTGCCCCTCTCAACGAAATCTCAATTGTGGACCTCGGGTGAAAACCATCGTCTACAATTATATAAATTCAAATTCATAATTTAAATTAAATTATTTTTTCAATCTCAATTTTTTATTTTTAAAAAAGTAAAAAAAAAAACGAATCGAACCGAAACCGAACGGTCTGGTTCCGATTCCACCCAAGTGTGGAACCGAAACCGAACCAGAATTAACCGGTTCGCTTCCGATTCCACACTCGTGGAACCAGGAACCGAACCGCCGACCAGGTCTAATATTACCCCAACAAAGTTCCTACCACTGGGGCTACTAAAGAAAAATGGAAATTTAAATTAACATTAAGTTCTGCACTGGAGGGTAGTCAAAAACCCTAACTCTCTTCCCTCTATATTCCATCAACTAAACCCTGAACAAACCAACTGTAAGTTCATTAGGGTTTTGACTTTCTATTTCTATGTGGTAATGAATTTGAAGCGAAAACTACTACTCCCCCCCTCTTGTCTCCCCGGAAATTTCAAATTTGCCCCCATGTGAGTCAAAAATTTTCTTTCCCCTGACATATAGTTATGCGCCCTAGCATAATGTAAAGTAAACGTACTTTGCATGTTATTTAATACTCTCATTTAGAAAATTTAGGCCGACAGAGTAAGTTAAAGCAAAGTAAACGTACTCTGCTTGCATCTTTGAGATACTTTTTGTCAAAAACACATATTTTCTTTACTAGCACTAGTAACTTGTTTAATGGTGGTGTGAACATTCATCATACGAAGCTAAAGAATGGGCAACTCGTTATAGGATTCGTAATCAATTATGGTACGGAGTATTGTGTATCTCACCAAGTGCGTTAGGAGGAGACTTTGGAGGCAACATAGATTAGAATTTGTGTTTTTATATTTTTAAGTGTAATTTTTTATGTTGTTATTTGTACTCTTTTTTAAATATATATTTCTCTAATATACATGATAATATTTTTATAATACATAAGTTGTGTTGAATAAATTAAAAAAGATTAGATATATAAAGAACAAAAAATATAAATTTTAAAAAATAAACAAAATTAAAAAAAATTAATCAATAAAAAAAATGTAAGTTGTGTTAAATTAATATATAAATATATAAATATATATATATATCTATATAATAAAGGAGAATGGTATTGGAGGAAAGAGAGTGTATCCAACGGCTCTCTTTATGTGGCTTAATTAACGGCCCAGACCATTTCATTGGTAATTGGAGGAAAAAGAGTGAATTGATTGATGGAAATGGTCAAAAAATTTCAAATTTTCAAATTAAAAAATAGAAAGTTAAAATAAAATCATTTAATTAAAAAATAAAATCATTTAATTCTGTAACACCGTGCCGTAGGCACTAGCAAATACTGTAACACCGTGCCGTAGGCACGGGCAAAAACTAGTATATATATATAAGTAGTGTTAAATAAGTGTGTGTATATATATTGAGTGAGTGGATTTTTATAAAAGAGATGGCAATTTTGACATTTTAAGTATGAGAGAGAGAAAATGGGAGTTTTGGGAGTAAATCTTTGGTGCAACAGTGGTATGGATGACGTGGTACCACCAACCAATTAAAAAATAACATGTTTAATTTTCTTCCTATTTTTTAGTTGTTTTTTGACTTTTTAACACGTGTGACAAATGATGATTGGCTTGTTGCATGAATAACGTGGTACCACTGTTGCACCAAAGATTTTCTCGAGTTTTGGGGAGGTGGGAGATGTACCCCTCATTTGAAGCACTTAGTTTCTAGGAAAACTATCAAAAATCTATCAAAATTAAATGGGGTTTCATTTAATTGTCACAGAAATTTATCCACGGTGAACGCCCCATTCTTAACTTCCACTTATGCACCAAAAAGTGATGGCTTCACTCTCCTCCAAAACCCCGAAACTCATTTTGTCTTTCAGAAGATGTATTCATTCAACTCAAGAAACCAAAAAAATTGCCTCAAATATTGACCCGAAAATTGATTCTGGGGAGGAAGAGGATGGGGACATGAATGAGTTTTTGTCTAGATTTGTGTGGATAATGCGTGGGAAGATGTCCGAAGCTTACCCGGATAGCCATAAGCAAACTATTGATGGTATGCTATTGATGATTGTTGGGAAAGTTGTGTCTGAGATGGAAAAGGGTGGCCTTGAGCGGATGATTGAATCAGCATCACCTTCGTCATCTCAGGATTTTAGTGAGGATTTGTGAAAACAGTGTGGGAAGTGAGTAATTAAGTGTTGGAGGATATGGAGAAAGTAAGGAAGAAGGAAAAATAAAGGGGTTTTTGCAATCTGATGAAGTCAAGGAAATGAGTAGGTTTGCTGGTGAAATTGGTATTCGTGGGGATCTATTGAGAGAGCTTAGGTTTAAATGGGCACGCGAGAAAATGGGGGAGAGTGAGTTTTATGAGAGTTTGGAACGACTTAGAAAAGATGCGAAAGCACGAGAAAATGGGGAGGAAGCAGAGGGCAAGTTGCTGAAGAGGGTGCTAGGATGGAGGAGAAGCCTAAAGTTATCACTCTTCCGAAGAGACATGGGAAGATAAAATACAAGATTTATGGACTTCTACAAGATTAATTGAAAGTTCGATTTTACACAAAGTTCTGACCCTATGCGGAATTATAAACAATAAGCAGGACAAGTCCTGTTACTGCTACTATGGAATAGAAACAGGCAATTACCAATTCAACCAACAACAATAAAATCCACAATATTAATCAATAATAGAAATTGCGGAAAAGTAAATCAATCACACAAAATTCAACACACTGATTTTGGTGACGAAGTGGAAAACTCTTCCGAGTAAAAAACCACTCCGGGTATAGGCTACCACCCGAATCCACTATATAGAGAAAAACTTACAGCGATGGTCAAGACCTATGGTGGCAACTCCACCGACTCAAGTACCTCAATACTGCAAGAACTCAAGGGAACTCCTCAAGCCCGCGACCCACGGTTTTCTTCAGAACCTCTGAAGTCTCTGAGTAGATTATATCACCAATGACGCCGGAACTCCGACTACCAAACTTCCTCCTAAAGAACTCTAAAGGATTAGGGAATTTGGGTTAAGTTGTGTTGAAGGTTTATCAAAGAATGGATTTCACCATTAACAAAGAAGACATAAGATTCAAAGAGTCTTCAAGGTGAAATCAAAGAGAGTTGAAAGCTTTGAGAGTATTTGGCTCAAGAGAAATATGCTTCAACTGACTAGAATGGCGACTAAGGGTTATATTTATAGGTAGGGTGAAAAACTAGGGTTTTGCAGGCCTAAAACGCGTTCAGATCGCAGTCGCGTTCGAACGCTTACTAGAACGCTACACGAACGCGCCCTTTCTGTGAAGACTCGTTCGAACTCCAATCGAACGCACAACGAACGTGAGCTCTCTGGAATGCTCCCGTTCGAACCCCACAAGAACGTGCCTCGAACGTTTACTCTCTGGAATGCGCCCGTTCGAACCCAATAGAGAACGTGACACTAACGCCAACCGTTCGAACACTGCAACGAACGCACCACGAACGTATGTCTGATGCACAGCAGCCAGAAAACAGTCCAATTGCACAAAGATCTTCAAGAAAGATTACAATTCAATTGAACTTGTTTTGTCACGGACACATGCCAATAAAAAAGGTGCTAACAATCTCCCCATTTGGCATTCCGTGACAAAACACTACCTAATATAAAGACTACGGTAATAGACCCAAAAAGCAAAGTAGTCAACTGTCAACCATCAAAACAGTGACTTATTACAAATGGACTCGATCTAACACCTAACAAAGTAGTCTTGAAAATAATGCCACCGCAGCAACATACCTGCTACCTGAAACATCCATAAACAACAATATACCGTGAAAAGCATTGAGATAATCAAGTAAACCATAAAGCAGGTAAAAATCTCATACATGTACAAGTAGAAATCATTCTCCCCCTTAATCTTAACTCCCCTTAAAACAGAGATATCTAAAGGATATTCTACGACTCTCTCATATATATTAAGGCACTCCCCTTAATATATTACTCTCCCCATTTTTGTCACGAAATGACAAAGGGTAAAAAAAGCAGGAAAAATAATAGGAGAACAGGAGACAACTCATGCAAGAGCATAAACAAACAGGAATTACTCCCCCTCACTAACAGGCACATACAGTTAGTAAAATAACACACGGGAAGTAAACCAAAACTCAGAAAGGTGCACAGGAAAGAACAAATTGGTATGCAATAACATGAAGCACACACAGGCACATACTTAGAGAAATAAAAATCCTGTCAAAAATGAAACAGCATTTCAAGCTGATACAATGATACCCAGTCAGTATTCAGCTGTTTATGACATGAAACAATATGCATCATTTTAAAAACTGCTAAATACAACACTTATGCATATGACATAAACACCAAAGCATATAAAGCACTTGCGTGAAAAATAAAGTGCATAACAAATCAAGGCTTAAGACCTTATTTTATGAGCTGGACACAGCCAAAGAAATCTATCTCTAAACAAACCAAGTCCACAAAATAGTTGTTCAAACCCAGCACCACTAGGACCTGAAAATAAGCAACATTGGTTGCATGCTATATTATTTACCCCAGAAATATCATGAGCTCATATTTAACAACTCTTTCGAGTGAAGGGTTTTTGCCTTTATCTTTTGAATTTGGCCATTTTGGCTATTTTGCACTTGAGTCTCATTTTTTTTGTTTAATTCTTTTTGCTTTTACAAGCGGATAGCAAGGTCATCTAGTCAAATGTCACACTATTGAGCAAACAAGATATGATAGAAATTAGATTGCTAGTCCAAAAACTCATACATGCGACCAAACCTTGACAAAATAAAAACGTGTATGTGAGGTGCAAGCACAGGATATACCAAAGGTTTTTATCACACACACTCATGTATATAGAGCATCAAGAAAAATAAAAGCATATCATACATGCATAATCATATATCCTACATACCAGGATCACATGCATAAGCTTTTCATGCTCTAACAAGCCGTAAAAAAAAATTTTGTCTTTTTCATTTTCTATTTTTTTTTTTGAATTTTTCAGATTTTAACAAATAAAAATAAAGACACAAACAGGCTTGTAAAACATCCAATGGTACGTGGAGTTGTATCCCGAGTGCAGATCATACTACCGTCCATTCGGAATCGGCTATGAAATTTATGTCCGGGTTTCCATCCTATATACCAAGGGACATATAACAAAAACAAGACACACACACACCCATATGCTGTGAAAACAAAATAAACGTGCAAAAACATAACACAGACACACACACATGCAATGGGAAAATAAAAATGCATCTTTTAAGCATAGTTACACAGAAGTGCACTCTCATCATGTCCATCAGGACACGCAGAAGAAGATGGGAATTCATCTTGCTTCTTCACCCAAACCTTTCTAGGAACCTCATCCACTTGAAAATTCCTATTCAACAAATTAAGTTTCTCACTAAGAAATTTTGTCTGTTTAGTTAGTGCAGAAACTTGAGAAGCTAGATTTGAAGAGTCAAATCTAGGTGACACCTTCTTAGGCCTCTTTTTTGCTTGTGAAGCATGAAGCACTTAGGCCTAATGTGTCCAGCATTGCCACAGTGGTGGCATACAGGCAAAAACCGTTTCGGTGTCCGTCGACAGCTGAATGTTTCGATCTGGTTCGATTCATGGTCGCATCTGCAAACGAAATTCTTCAAATAGCGGAGAAAACCATTCTCTAAAAAAAAGATTTTGAGAGCGAGGTTTACCCACAACACCTCTAGATTGAGGTTGGGAAATAGGACGAGGAACAAATGGAGGAATTACATGACTACACTCAACAGGCTTCTTACCTAGGTCATGTTTAGGAGGTTTAGGCACAGCTCTAGATGTGAACGCCTTATCACAATTAGGCACAACACTAATACCTAACATACGATCCACTTTCTTATTACCACTAGAAAAAACAAATAATTGGGTTCTAACTTTTTCAAGTTCAGTCTCTAAAGCTATGACCTTATCAATTAGACCCTTATTCCTCTCCTCCAGGTCATCAACCATCAAAAGGCTTTGCTCAAATTTGGCTTGAGCTTCATTCTTTTCTAGCTCAACAGCTTTCAGCCTTTTATTGACCTCTATGTTAGTCTTCTTAATAGCTACACTCTCATTAAACAGTTCAACATAAGCTACTTGAAGACTTTCCTCATCTACAGACTCATCAAGAGAGACTTCTGAATCAGCATCATTAACCACAATCTCTCTCTCACCAGTCACACTAACAGTAAAGGCAATAAAAATTTTCTTGCCTTTAGGAGACTCATCAGAAGAATAACCACCTTCTGAATCACTAGGAGAGGCAGCCATGGCTTTCTTGTCTTTAGCTCTGAGATATGTAGGGCACTCTGGTCGAATATGCCCATAGCCTTCACACTCATGGCATTGGACATCACAGGATCTACTAGCCCTATCCTCTCTAGACTCTTTTCTGCTATGCCTACTCTCTCTAGGCATAACCTCCCTATCTCTATTACTGCTATGGCCACTCTTCTTAAGTTTAAGAAATTTCTTAAACTTCTTTGCAAACAATGCCAAATCATGATCCGTGATGGTATCATCATCACTAAACGAATCATGCACAACTTCCTTAGCGATTTTCATCGCAAACGTTTTTGGCTCTCTAAAACCAGGAAGCTTTTTCTCATAAACCTGCAGCTTTCCTACGAGTTCATCTAAATCAAGCTGATCGAGGTCATTGCTTTCCTCGATGGCGGTGATTTTGGGTAGGAACTTATCAGGTAGGGATCTCAGGATTTTCCTAACTATCATACTGGTAGGAATAGTCTCACCTAGGTTAAAACTAGAGTAAACAATATCGTTAATCTCAGCATAAAACTCATCAAAGGTCTCATCTTCTTTCATTCTGGCGACCTCAAACCTAGTAGCTAAATCTTGTAGTCTATTATTTTTAACAGACAATGTGCCCTCATCCACAGTCTGCAGGATGTCCCAAGCATCCTTGGCTATCTCACACATTGAGATTCTCCTAAACTCAGCAGAACACACAGCACCATGGCATTAACAGCCTTGCTGTTCCTATTGCTAGCATCAAATTCGTCCTTGGTCCAGGTCAATTTATCTTTAGGGGAAGATACCTCATCAACAATAACAACGGGAGGTTTCCACCCGTGTTCAACAGTCATCCAGACCCTCTCATCTAAGGACTTAAGGAACGCCTTCATGCGAACCTTCCAATGTAAATATTCTGTGCCATCAAAAAATGGCGGACAATTCAAGGGTTGACTACGCTCCATAGCTAATGGGTCAAGGATCGAGTTCAGGCTCTGATACCAATTGAAAGTTCGATTTTACACAAAGTTCTGACCCTATGCGGAATTATAAACAATAAGCAGGACAAGTCCTGTTACTGCTACTATGGAATAGAAACAGGCAATTACCAATTCAACCAACAACAATAAAATCCACAATATTAATCAATAATAGAAATTGCGGAAAAGTAAATCAATCACACAAAATTCAACACACTGATTTTGGTGACGAAGTGGAAAACTCTTCCGAGTAAAAAACCACTCCGGGTATAGGCTACCACCCGAATCCACTATATAGAGAAAAACTTACAGCGATGGTCAAGACCTATGGTGGCAACTCCACCGACTCAAGTACCTCAATACTGCAAGAACTCAAGGCAACTCCTCAAGCCCGCGACCCACGGTTTTCTTCAGAACCTCTGAAGTCTCTGAGTAGATTATATCACCAATGACGCCGGAACTCCGACTACCAAACTTCCTCCTAAAGAACTCTAAAGGATTAGGGAATTTGGGTTAAGTTGTGTTGAAGGTTTATCAAAGAATGGATTTCACCATTAACAAAGAAGACATAAGATTCAAAGAGTCTTCAAGGTGAAATCAAAGAGAGTTGAAAGCTTTGAGAGTATTTGGCTCAAGAGAAATATGCTTCAACTGACTAGAATGGCGGCTAAGGGTTATATTTATAGGTAGGGTGAAAAACTAGGGTTTTGCAGGCCAAAAACGCGTTCAGATCGCAGTCGCATTCGAACGCTTACTAGAACGCTACACGAACGCGCCCTTTCTGTGAAGACTCGTTCGAACTCCAATCGAACGCACAACGAACGTGAGCTCTCTGAATGCTCCCGTTCGAACCCCACAAGAACGTGCCTCGAACGTTTGCTCTCTGGAATGCGCCCGTTCGAACCCAATAGAGAACGTGACACTAACGCCAACCGTTCGAACACTGCAACGAACGCACCACGAACGTATGTCTGATGCACAGCAGCCAGAAAACAGTCCAATTGCACAAAGATCTTCAAGAAAGATTACAACTCAATTGAACTTGTTTTGTCACGGACACATGCCAATAAAAAAGGTGCTAACAATATAGAATGAATATGATTTCTGCATTGGTTTTAAGCATGAATGTGATATGGAAAGCCAAAACTAACTTTGCTTTTGTTGTTTTTTTTTGGTCATCATTTTTGCTTTATGTACTGCTTTTTGGTTATTGGAAGTTTTTGATTCATGTATTACTTTTGTTTCTCTGAGTTATGGCCTATGAGGATGTGCTACCTGGTTAAATATAGAAACATGTACGAATAATGTGGAATTAACTATTTTGATTTAATTATTGTTGAATGAACTTTTTTGTAGGTAGCAGAACTTGTGTTGAGTGAAGAATCGTTCCAGACAAACATTGGTGATTACTCAAAGCTCATTGATGCCCATGCTAAAGAGAATCGCTTGGAAGATGCCGAGAGAATTCTTAATAAGATGAATGAGAATGGCATCGTCCCTGATATTTTGACATCCACAGTTCTGGTTCACATGTACAGTAAGGCAGGCAATATTGACCGTGCTAAGGCAGAATTTGAGAGCTTGATGAGCCAGGGATTTCATCTAGATGCGAAGGTCTACAACTCGATGATCATGGCATATGTAAATGCTGGCCAACCCAAGTTGGGTATGTCATTGGTTGATAAGATGATCACAAGCGGCATAAAACGCTCAGAAGAGATTTACTTGGCACTACTTCGGTCATTTGCCCAATGTGGTGATATTAGGGGAGCTGGACAAATTACAAACATCATGCGGATAGAATAATTCCATCCAACTTTAGAGTCTTGCACCTTGCTTGTGGAGGCTTATGGACAAGCAAGTGACCCTGATCAGGCGAGGAGCAACTTTGATTATATGATAAGACTTGGGCACAACCCTGATGACAGATGCGCTGCCAGCATGATTGCAGCCTATGAGAAGAAGAATTTATTGGATAAAGCCTTAAATCTTTTATTAGAGCTTGAGAGGTATGGTTTTGAGCCCGGACCTGCTACGTATACTGTTCTTGTGGATTGGTTGGGCAGGCTGCAGCTGATCAATGAAGCTGAGCAGCTACTGGGCAAGGTTTCCGAGCTGTGTGAGGCGCCTCCTTTTAAGATTCATGTGAGCCTCCGCGACATGTATGCGAGATCAGGGATTGAGAAGAAGGCTCTTCAGGCTCTGGGGGTTTTGGAAGCAAAGAAGGAGAAAATGAGTCCAGATGAGTTTGAGGAAAAATTATATTATGTTTCGGGTGTATATGCCATCTCTCTCACAATAGCTGGGTCCCACAACTGTGTGGGACCCAGCTGCTGTGAGAGAGATGACATATACACCAGAAACATGATATACTATCTCGAGTTTGAGAGGATTATAAATGGGCTTATAGCAGGTGGGTTCCTGCAAGACGCTCAAAGGGTACATGGGCTGATGGAAGCGCAGGGTTTTGCTGCTTCTGAGAAGTTAAAGGTATCACTAATGGCATCACAAACCCTTAATCGTAAAAGACCATCAATGAGATAGTTTTGTAGTCCCTAAAAAAATGAGTCTCAAGCATTCTGCTCACATGAGATTGCCAACCAGTTGATTTGATGGGCAACCAGAATGTTCTCCATGAAGGAGTGAGTTGAGCTATTTACCTACATTATGATCTTGAGCTTATTTTGTTGCATCAGTTTTCCCATGCTATCCATGCCCAATTACATATAATGCATTTCTGTCTCCCTTTCGTTCTTCGGAACACAATACATTGAAGTTCTGTAATAATTACTTGGAAGAGGCAGGGCTTCTTTTACTTAGCAATTTGTTTTAAACATTTTTCATACCATATATTTTGTGTTGGATTGCTGACTTACTTACTTTCATCTCTTTTATGGATGGCAGCATACAGAGAAACATAATTCTTTCTGTGTCCCCTTGTTTTTTTTAATTGTGAATGCATAATTTCTTTTTCTCTAAGCTCTCCAAAAGGAAACACGTTGACCATGTAATTTAGAATAAAAAGCTTGAAGTTGCTAAAGATTTTGATATCATGGTCATCTCCTCGTGGGATTCTGACATGCATGTTTTTTTACATTTGTGGCATCCCAGAAATTGATAGGAAGAATAATAGCAGTACATAGATTTAAGTATGAAGCCTACTGTCAATAGTCAATAGCCATGAATATGATTGTATTATTTGATTTGGGTCACATTTATCAAATTGACAATAGATGCTTTACCCTTGTGTTTAATTCATAGCATATTGGTTAAGTTTTGGAATGAACTAATTAATATTCATCTTTTTGTTTGTCCTGTTTTTTATTTCTTCATTTTTCTCTTTGGAATACATGCTATACAGTATAATACAGACTAGAAAGGTTGATGTTGGACAAGATCTTGAAATCACGGTTCCCCTCCCCCTCTTAGAAGAGTTGTATCATACATATATCTGTGAGATTCTAGTAGTATTCTCCTTTTATAAACTCATTCAATCGTTTTAGTTCCCCATTTTGCTGCTCCACTACTGCACGAACCACATCTACAATAGAAATCATGCCAACTATTTTCCCATCTATTACTGGAACATGCCGAATGTGTTTTTCTATCAAGAGTCAAGACCATAGTATTGTCAATATCAATCAAAAACACAACCAATTGTTCTTCAGATTCCATGAACATAAGTACATAGCTCACTCGTTTGCTAAATGCTAATTACCTGTCATGAGCTGCATTGCTTGAAGAATGTTTGCATCCGATGGAAGCGTAATTAACTTATTCTGTTGAAATTTGCATTCGAAGGCTTGTCATGTTTAGATAGAAGAAAGGCTAGTTGTTGAATTTGAATAATACAATGGTTGAGATAGAGATTTTTTTTACCTCATCGGTCATGATTTCTGCAACTCTTGTGTATTTAGGTGACCTTCCCTGCCCGACAATCTTCTTCAGATAGTCTGCTTGTCAACACCAGATGATTCGTTTAGTTATCTATTTCGAGTCAAGAGACGATCCATATTGACAATTTTGGTCTGTGTTACCTCTTTCTGTGAAAATTCCAGCAATATGTTGTTGCTCCCCCGGTTTCAGTACCACTAGTGACCCAATATTATGTTGTGCCATCTGCAATATTACAAAAATGTTAGTGAATTATGCAGGTACATATAAACTGAATCAAGAAAGATAGGTTTTACGATTTCATTTCAGGAAATTATGTGAAAACCCTACGTTTTTCACGGCATCATCAACTGTATCATCCGTGCGGCACCAGAGCCAAGACCCAACTTTATCATATCCTTTGGTCATCAAAACCTCAGTCACTGTTATATTATCCAGCCCCTTCTCTTCAATTGGTGAAGACGAAGATGAGGTGACACATCCAGCGCGTGAGCATGTTCGTCTTCCGTCAACAACGTACCTCCATTGGTGATGCCTCAAAATTGCACCCTTTAGAATTTCCTGGCAAGTTCTAACTCCTCTTACCATTACTTGCTTATTATCTCTGTTTTTCGAAACTGTGAAGAATAAGTTAAGCTTTTAAACATTTATCTTCTTTTATGTCTTACTAAATGAAAAGGGTGTGTGTGTTAAGATCATACCTGAAAAGGAAACTGTGGGAGCTTGGAATTGAGTGTAGTTCTTGTGATGGTGAAGCAATGAATGGGGTATTTTCTAGGGACTAGGGTTACTAGAAAAGATTATCTTGGCCTGAATTTTCGTTCAGTTCTTTTCTTGAGTGTCTGGATAAAGGGAAAGAATTGTATCTTTCTTTCTCTGGGTACTTAGATTCATTGCAAGACATGCAATGAAAGCTGGCATGTAATGGTTACCGACAACTAGAAAGCTGGGTACTAAAGTTTCCATCCTTTTGTTTTTTTGAAGATTTATTTATACAAGATCTCAAGTATATTTGAAATTTGAGATTCAGGTGTTGTAGTTTTTAATCCATCAAGGTTGTAAAATAGAATAACTAATTGTCAAATATAAATGAATAGGTAGATTATAAATACTAATTGACAAATGAGCGTTTAACAAAATACTCTTAATTGACCCGTGTACAGTCAAACTTTAAACGAAAGGAATTGAATCTAAAAATGATGGATTCGTATTTGATTCGTTTAGTAAAAGAATCACAATATCATAATTTGTATTTGAATCGTTTAGTCTTATATAAATTATCATACTTAATTAATTTATGAAATACACAATTAATGGATTTAATAAAAATAACCTAATAAATCTAGATAATATTATTTTTTTCTATTTTAATTGATAATAATTTTTCAAATCTTAATTGAAAAATAATGACAACTAGCAAAATGGAAGTAGTAAACAAAATCTAAAAGAATAAATGAGCTCAAATTCGTATTTGATTCATTTAATAAACGAAACGAATCGAATCGAATGAATCAATTAACTAAACCAATGAATTGTTATAAATTCATATCATTTTTAATGCGTATTGAATTAAATGAATAAACGAATCCCGACCCATAAACGAATCCCAAGGGACGTGACTTGGTGGTGTAGAGTTCAAGATCTCACTTTGAGGTCCTGAATTCGAATTCATGGAGTGCGTTTCTTGTAAGAGCCTAGGACAGTCGTGAGTTTTACCTACTCCGCTTAAGCCATGAATGAGTGGTTTGACGGTAGGGTTTCCAACGATTCCAAAAAAAAAGTGTACGAATAGCCCCATTCGAATGCAGTATCTGAGGTGGCAACATAGGAGTTTTGCTTTCAATAATTTTATAGGAACATTTTTTTATGATATTTTAGTGACATTCATACTTTAAGAAGTTGTACATTCTAGTCTCTCTCGACATTTAAAAGGCAATTGTAATCTGATCGCATTAACTTTTTATAATTTTCAATACAGTTGAACAACAAATGCTATTTTTTGTTTTTGTTTATGGTTATATTTTGTACAATTCTATTCATGTTTTAACCAAACAATGTTGATATTCATAGCATGTAAAGGAACTTCTCCACTTTTGAATTATAGTACCTGGTAAGTATAACCTTGAGCAAGTAATTTAGCTGGCTAAACAATCACATTATTCATTTAATTTTGTTGAATTGAGTTTTAAGACTCAAAACTAATATTCTTTAAGAGGGGCATTCAGTAAAGTAAAGGTATCCTTTAGGGAATGAAATCCAAAACAGTTGCCCATAGAGATTTGACAAATTGAAAACCTAAAGCAACCAAATTGAGATGCTAGACCCAACATTCAAGTAACATCTGTTTAAAGAATCATTTTCTTCTCAGGTTAGAAGGTTTGTCATTTTATCAACTCTTTTGGAAAGGAAATGAAGCAAAGTGAAGATTGTCAACAATAAGACACTCAATAATACTAAATATATATATATATATATATATATATCATACCTCACATCAAATTTAAGAGCATCACCTCTCACAAAAATCCAAGCATAATCCGGTTTCATTGTTGCATATATGGCAGAGCAAAGGCAACCATTCCGCTTTCGACTTCCTTGGCTATCAGCAGTGACTGCTGCTCCTCCTCGTTCTACGCCTGAGCCCCAACTGTCTCGTCCTACTCCTGAAATTCAAGCCCCACCCCAGCCAACCACCATCATCCCCCTTCAACGGCCCCCATTTAGGCCGGCAGGGATAGCCCCAGCACAGCCGCCTCCCCAGGCCCAGACAACACCAAGAATAGCAACTCAGTCACCGCCATCATCTCGTGCAGCTACTGAATCAAGAGTTGCTTCCCAACCAGCATCACCATCTCGTGCAGCACAAACTCGGGCTGCTTCTGTACCACCACCAGAAAGTAGAGCCACTTCTCAGCCAATATCACCAACTCGCATGACTCAAACTCGGGCTGCCTCCGTGCCACCACCAGAAAGCCGACTCCCTTCTCAGACAGTTTCACCATCTCGTGGATCAACTCAAACGCTGGTTGCCTCTCAAACAAGATCACCATCTCGTGCAGCCACACAATCGAGGGCAGCCTCTGTGCCTTCATCTCCCTCTCGCACTGCTCAGACCCAACCAAAAAAACAAGCTAGCCCCCAGCCTCGATCGCCATCTCGTTTAGCTCCACAAGGTACTGGCCAAACATCCTCACTACCATCTTCTCCAATGCGCAAAGACACTCAGGTGCAGCCAACAGCCGGAGCAGTTTCTAAGTCCCTCTCTCCACCAAAGAAATCAGAATCATCAACAAAAGAGACCTTTCCGCCTCCTCTTAGTATTGCTCATCCCCTTTCTTCCATCTCCCAAGAGAAAGAAACAAAAGAGACCCCACAGCCTCTTATTACTCATCCCCTTTCATCTGGCTTTCAAGAGAGAGAATCAAAGCCTGCAACATCCCTGCAACTTCCGCATGAGCATCAACCAAAGACACAAATCAAATCAGAAATTGTCTCTGAATCTCAATACCAAACTGCAGGTGAGACTACCTTTAAACCTGAAATGGCGGCAACCCAGCCAGTGACAACAGTTATGCGAGCTTCTAGAGTAACTCCAGAAGCACCAGCTGCCCCTGAAAAGATAGAGTCTACACCAAGCCATCCCAGGTCCCTTACAGAATCAGAGAAAAAGATGAATGGGAAGAAAGATACTGAAGAACTTATGAAAGAAGCAAAGCCTGAAGATGGTAAGGAAGTTGCACGAGAACTTGTGAAAGAAGAAAAGACTGATAGCTCAGCTGGGGAAAATATGCCGAGGACAATCACTGAGCTGCTTACTGCAGCCTCAGGTTTGGAAAGATCGAGTAAAGGGTTACTTGGTGCCAAAATTACAACAGAAGAAAGGAAGCAGGAGAAGCATGAAATTCTCGAAAGGAAGAAGCCACTGGCAACCTCCAGACCTGACGAAAAACATATCAAAACTGTGAGTTCAACACATGCAAAGGACAGGAACATCTTAGGTAATCATCAGAAGCCTGACAAATCCAATGGGGAAAGAGCTCCTCTGCACAAAGAGATCAAGGAAGATATCTCAAAGTTTGTTCATAAACTGACCACAGGGCATGCGAAACAGCCTATGGATGATAGACCTGTAAGTGTTATAACAGTTGCAGGTGAAAACAGAGGAGCGTCCATGCAGCTAGGCACGGAGTCAGCCAAAAAGGATGGATCTGTCCCCATTCACCGGGGTTATAAGCTCAAGTCTGATGAGATCCCTGAAACTACCACCGATGGAGAAGAGAGCTCCAAGAAAAGAAGCCCTAGAGATCCAACAACCAAAAATGCTCAAGCAACAAAGCCATACGTCAACAGTAATATACAAAGCATCAATAACTCAATTATGTTCAACAGTTCAGTCAATGAGAGAAATCCTGGTGTTCATCTGGTTTTTTCTCACAATCCAGCAGAACCCACAAGGTCGACTACGAAACTAGGGACTCTGGAGACACACAACGCTAAAGTCAGCGTCACCCCTGCTGAAAAACTTACTTATCAGCCCACAATAAGACGACGATGTCTCAGAGGACTTCTCATGGAACCAAGTGACTCAGACCCAGATAATCCTGAAAAGCCTCAACGTCACGGTTGCCTCTATAAGTGTGGGGAGAAGAGCAAGGATAAGGATATAGGGGTGCTTTGACCATACAGATCAGAGCAACTTCCAAATATCCGCTTACTGGAAGATTAAATATAGAGATAATAAGGATGTTGTATCATCCATGGAGTTATGTTTTCAATTCACATCACTTTTACATATCTTATTAAAGAAAATGTACCGTATAGTTCATTCAAATTCAGATTGAGTTACACAAGTTCTCTAATATACAATTAAGAGAAGCAGTCTCTCAGTCCTCACAAAATTATAGATAAAATTTTCAAAAGTGATGAAGCTACGTACTCAAAAGAGAAATGTCATGGAACGGCTTTACTGCAGATAGGTAGGTTAGGCAATATAAATCAAACTGTGCATTTCAGCCGTTACATGAAATAGATACCTGCGGAACGAAACAAAAGCCTAAGCTGCTTCCATCAAAACAAATATATACAACTAAATTGGAGGAAGACTAGCATGATCATATTTCTGATGGTAAAACAGAACGGTCATTCACAAGCAGGTTTGGTGTCGAAGCTGCTCAAGCAGATTGCAAAGGCTTGGAAGGCAGAGAGGGGATAACGGTAATCCATAGTAAAAATGTCTTTCCCAATCTTTCCAAACTGCAAAATCACTCTATCTTGTTCTGCCAATGAAACATCTTGGCTTGGCTCCGCAGCTGCCACCAGCTGGAAATTCTTCACAGATGCCACTGTAACTCGTCCTTTGAAATTTAGACACCAACACTGTAACTGCTCATGCCATCTAGGAGCTTTATTTTTCAAAACCAGGGGATTCCCAAAGCTTCGGAATGATTCCAGTGTCCCAGAAAGGCTACTGGAGCTGAATTCAATTAGTGGCTTCTTTCTTTTAGATACTGGTGAAGGTGAAGGAGGAAATTGCTCCTCACAGCAATTTGTGAACTCTACAGGAGTAGGCGCAGCACCCCCTTCTTGAATTGCAGAGATTGGAATTGAATGCATGGCACATTGCATTCTCCTTGGGCCTCTGGTGCGGAGGACATTGAGCTCATAAGATATGGTGGCCACACTATAGTTGCCACGAGTTCCTTTTGAAGATATCTGCTTTGGAAAGATTTTTCGTTGCGACCTAGAACTGGAGCGGAAGGCGGTGTCGCATGGAGGCTGACTTTCATAAATTGTGAATTTGGTTCCAAGGAAATTAGACCTGTACAGAGTTTGCTGATTAATCACATGAAACAAGGATGTATTTTCTACAAGGACAGCAGGGTTAGAGCTCACCTTAGTTTTCCAACGTATGTATTGCTTGTTCGAGAGAAATCGTCTCCAACTAAGGATATCAAGAAATCGGTGCCTGTTGCCTTCCTGGCCTTCCTTGCAGCCAACAACAACTTACTCATATCACCTGAAAGAGCTGTTGTTTAATTAAAATCATCAGCAGAGTATACTAGCAATTGAAGCAAATGATTGTCAAACCCTCCGGAACATCTGACATAAATTAAAGAATCAGATGGACTATAAAAAATTAAAAAATAAAATCCAATGTGATCTCAACAACAGAGGAAATTGTATAGAATAAAATAAACAAGTGAGATATAAACAACTGTTTCCCTGGAAAGCTCCACAGACAACAGCTAAGTTCTTATCTGAGTTTCAAAAATGTTATATCAAATGAACTGCTACATTGACCAACTAGTCTTTAATGTTCAGAGAATCAACCATAAATCACGCCACAGATTTGATAATCAATTCAAAGATATAAATAAATCACAGGACTGGAAAAAGCATTCTTCTCAGTGGAATCTAAACAAACTGTTCTTCAAAATACACAAGTAAAATCATGCAATTATCTAACCAAATAGTTTGATTCAAAATCAACAAGTTGAATGCCACAAAGAAGAAGGGAAAAAATCATAACATAACACCAATTACCTAGGCCGAGACTAATATGTTTCAAATCCACTAGTAAACCTCGGAAATAAAAGGGGAAAAAATCTAAACATAGCAATGATTACCTGGGCTGAGACCAAGATACAGTCTATATGTGCCAGTCGACCTTTCCCTCTTAATATAGCATTGAATTGGAGTATCTCTTGGACCCGGCTACTCAAAATTCAAAAATACAATTTAGAAACATATAGTACCAAACTCTAGAGAAAGAGAACAATTTTTTTCAAAAAATATACCTGCTTCAGTGAAACTGGAAAAGAGAGCAACCCACATTGCTCAGGAGTCCTAACAATCTCCTTTGTAACAGCCCTCCAAGACTTGCAAACAGAGGCACAAGCAACAACATCCCTCCTGGCAGGCCAAGAGGTCTGGCTAGCTTCTAGGCGTTGAATTATATCGTGCAGCAATTCAGAAGGCATGTTTGCCCACTGACTCTGCTCAATTATAATTTTGGATGACGATGAAGAACCTTCAGGAGCAACATAAGAACGCCCTCTGCGTTGCATATTATGCTTCCCACTATCTGAACCTTTTCTTTCTGAACCTCTTCTTGATATGTTACCAATTCCATCTCGCATTTCCTTAACAATGTTCTTCAACGCCATCTTCAACTTCAATCAACTAGCACTTTTCACTACAGAAACAATTGCAAATAATAATTCAATTTCATCCAGATTTACTTTCCTTCAAATCTAATTGCTTATGGTCACACGATGTACAAGCTTTTCTTCAGTTTATCTCACAGATCAGCGCTTACTGCCTTGTAAATTTTATAATTTTGAAGCACGAATTTCTATCAAGTTTCGAAACATTTTGTCTATGCACATATATATGCATTCAATTCAACCCCAAAAAAATGGTTATTTTTTCATTAAACAAAACCAGCTACATCGCAAAAATGAAAAATAGAAGGATAGAACAAAATACAAAGCAACCTAAATGAATAAATAAACTATTAATTAGGTTATTTTAGATATAAAAAAATAAAAATTTGAATTAATATGATATAATTTTATAAATTACAGATCTAATCTAACATGTAAACGAGAGATAAGACAGATTCATGTACCAAATGAGAGACAAACTCATAGGAGAGAACGAAATTCTCTGAACAAATAGCAAATCAAGAAGAGCGAGGAGGGGCAATTTGGACAATTTCTCCGTATATTGAAAGAATCAAAACTTTTAAACTTTTTTTAAACTTTTAACAAATGCTCAAAGAGAGAGATTATAAAAATGCCGAGCGAGTCCTCACCAAAACGGCGATTCAGGTTGTCGTCTCCTGCGCATACCTCTCTCTCTGCGTCGCCTCACAATCACCGCCGCCGCCGCCGCCACCACCTGACCTAAGAGGCTGCTCTGACCAGCAACTGCCACGATCCACTCAAAAAACTTTTCTCGGATCCGGATTTCTCGTCTTATTTAAACGAATTTTCCTTTTCTTGTTTTTTTTTTTTTTTTAATTTTGACCTCTCTTTTTCGTCTCGTTTCGTCCGTTAAAATTAATTGGCTGTATCACACAGGACCGCCTGCTGACAATTATCATGTGACTTTATTATATAAATAATAAAGTTTCCTTCTTTCAAAAAAAAATAATAAAGTTTCCTTTATTTTGCATTTTGGTCCATATTATTATTGGCCACAAAAATATGTAATTTTTTTATTTAACGTGGATGTGCATATTGAGGTAAAAACACGCTAATTTCATGCTTTTTGGATGAAGCACTGTCGTTTTTAATTATGGTTGGCAAGTGCCGTTAAAAACACTCCAGTTGTTAATTATGTTTTCCCCTCTGAGTTAAGCTCATATTATTGATATTGAAAAAAATATATATAAATTATATTATATATTTAAAAATAGAAATTTATTTACATTGGATCATAATTTTAAAGATTCTTGTGTACCGCCTCTATATTTAAGCTATAAATAGAACAATAACATGTAGATTCCTTCAGTTTTATCTTTATCAAATCTGTTGACCGTTGGTTTTCGTTCGAATAGCAATATGAGAAATTAATCCCTCGAATAAATCTCTATCGCCAATAAATTTGTTTGGTTAGTAGAGAATCTAAGCAAACTTAGCAGGCACACAGATAAATCACATAGATAATAATTTACGTGGTTCGTCGGAGAGTAGCTCCAACCTACGTCTACAGGAATAAATTGGTATATTTTATTACCTGTTCGGGATCAAGACCGACCTGAGCTACAACAAGTAGGGTTTAGAGCTTACATAGTAAATAGACATATTGGGTCTTACAACAAGCTCGTTACAATTCACTCAAATAGTCGGTTGTCGGCATGCTTTCTCTCTCTATCACTAGACTGTATGACTCTTGGCTTCTCTCTTAGTTGAAAGATATGAGATTTGATAAACCAAAAAACTCTTTTGAATCTGAAACTTCAACTCATTTATATAGGCTTTCAAATTCATTATTTCACCGCATGTGATGTCAACTCGTGTCACATTGCCATCGCAACTCTCCTCAACTACCATAAATGCGCCAATCAAAATAGCTCATTTTATTGTTACTTCACTGACCTATGGCAGCTATGTTCTACCATTTCTCTACCACTGCACCGCTCTATGGCGATTGGCAATGGGCTACTTCCAATGAGAACCGTTGTTTTTTCCCACAATCATCATTAACCTTCTAAAATCTTATCCTTTCAACTATGGCATATGTCACATGACCTCAAGGAGACTATGTGATCCCAACACCGATCATCGGGTGAATGACGCTCAGTCAAACTCCACTTCTTTAAGCAGGTCGGGTTCATAAACAATGACCACCTCGAGTCGACTTCCACAAACACTGAAATGTCGTCAATTCTAACACCTCTTTTCTGGGTCGAGTCGGTATCCCAACTTACTTCGTCACCAGTAGGTTCTGCCCCCGGGACAATTACTCTGTATATTGGGGTCGGATCCCTTTTGCTGTGTGTTTATCCCTCTTTGGTATTTGAACTACCTCAGAGTGAAAAACCACCATCAACATTTGTCTCATAATTCTCGGTATCAATGAGTTGGCGAGTTGATGTCGGGAACTTTATAAAAGATGGTGGTTCCTTCTCTGCTTCTACTCAATCTTGATCAAATCCAGCACCTAAGTCTGCACCACCTCATAACGGGTACCATAACTGCAAGCTCCATTGCTCCTTGTGAAAATCAATGTCAGGTTCACAACCTTGATCTAGCACCTCTGCTTATAATTCATAACTTGGTCATGTCTTCTACTAGGCTTTCTCTAACTGAAGAGGTTGACCCGAGCTAACTCTAGTTAGTCCATCCTCTGGCTTCACCGCATGAAGAAGTTCATCTTGTGCCATCTCGGGCTGATCCATGCTCTTGACATGTTGTGATCCCATAAAAGAATGATATGCAAAAACCTGCAAAATAAAATAAGCCACGAGGTATAGCTCTCATCCTCGGGAAAACACACAGCAAAAGGGCCTCGGAGGGACGTAACTCAGTCTTGAGCCGATCTGACAAAGCGAGGCATTGGGGGAAAGAGTCAGACCCCAAGCCATCCAAGCCGTTCGGCCGCAAGGGAAAACACCCTTATTGCACCATCACACAATAATAAGGCCTCCACGGGACATAACTGTTAGAGTTGGTGCTCGGACCGCCAATCCGGATCGTATTTATGTCTGATTCATGAATACGAGCAATATATATTTCCATAATATTACTTATTTTTGGTTTCACCTATTGTCTTTTATTATATATATTCGATCTAATTCATTATATTGAAACTAAATCATGTTTAGTGATATATAATATATATATATATAATATATATATATATTATATATATATATTAGAAAAAGACCCGATAATATATAATGTAGCGCGTCTGTGGGAACACAGGACCTGGGCGACGCCGTTCCTAGGCTCGCGGCCTAGTTTGGGAAGGATTACATAATATGGAGTCGCCACCCGGTGTGAACCGGGACAAAGATTTAAGGCCGCACTCACCCCTCGCAAGGGAAGACCTCAAACCGTTGGGTTCGGAATGGTCCCTTACTTATGTCACTTGTAATAAAAGGATTTATGTGATAATTTAACTAGGCTTAAATAACATTTATTTCCAAAGATATCATGCTTCTAAATTCATATGCATACATCAACAAGTCCATCACAACATGCAACATCACATGGCAATCTCATGAACATATTTCAATCCTATGATATGGAAAACTAAGAACAACATAATCATGCTTGAATACAATCCTGAGAACACATAGAATGGATACATGCAGGGATACAAATAATGTGGTTGGCTATACACACAAGAAAGATCAACCAAGAGGCAATTATGCATGAATATGATAAGGCAGACTCAGTTCAGTGTGTGCGCGTTCGTGTAGCGTTCGTAGACGCGTTCGAACGGTAAACAGAAGGTTCGCGTTCGTGTAGCGTTTGATAACGCGTTCGAACGGAAATGAGACAGAATGCTCGCGTTCGTTATGGCGTTTGATAACGCGTTCGAACGTAAATGAAACAGAATGCTCGCGTTCGTATAGCGTTTGATAACGCGTTCGAACGGAAATGAGACCTGATGCATGATAAGGCAAAATGTATGCGCGTTCGAGTTGCGTTTGTGAACGCGTTCGAACGGACACGGACCTGATGCATGATAAGGCAAAATGGAATGCAATACATAAACAGAAAATAAAGGGGCCGGCGAAGTACTGCCGTAAAGGTGGCCTTTTGGGGGCTCTTGATCTCTCAAAGAGAGGACCTTTAGACCAACATACTAAGCTCATTGCGCGTCACACATCACTCATGCATATAAACATAAAGACAATCATATTATTCTAAGTATGTCCGATTGAACGTATCTTGTATCCAACCGGGCACACATCAACCGGCGCGGCAAAGTAGTGTCACAAAGGTGGCCTTTTCGGCTCTTGGTCTCCCAAATGGAGGACCTTTGGACTAACTCACTAAGCCCATGCGCTCGATTGAATCATACATAAAGCAACATGTTGAATTCAAGTAAAGAAAACTAAATAAACAAAAGCAACACAACGAGAGAGAGATGTGCCGTTTACTCAAGCGGTACGTGGAGTTGTGGCCCGAGTACAGATCATATTACCGTCCATTCCCGGAATCGGCTATGAAATTTATGTCCGGGTTTCCATCCGATATACCGCGAGAGTTGACACATCTCTTATTCATCCAATACCCACAACATGCATCCATAAACGACTCTCATGCGAATAGAGTTCAATAATAATAATAAAAAGACGAATGTAAACTAATGAAAAGGTACCCTCAGGTCTAACCTTTTAAATCATCTCTCGGATGTACGGTACACGATCGTCGAAAGGGGGGATGCTCCGCAACTCTCCTGTTCACTGGTTCACTGTTCTCGTTCGTTATCTTTTGCTATTATTTCCTTGTGGTTTCGCTGCCTTTTCCTCTTTATCTTTTGCTTATTGTTTCCTTGGGTGTGTTCCTCCTGTAATTTTTATGTGTGTTGTGTATGAGTTAGGGACTAGGGGACTAGGGGACCAACTAAGGACTAAGGTTGAGAAGGTTGGTGAAGGGTTCTTTTTATAGGCAAAGGGTTGGGCTTGACAAGGAAAGGAATTTGATTAGGTTTGGTTAAGGGAAGTCCAAGGATTTGATTTGGTTTGGTTAAGGGAAGTCAAAGATTGAGGGGGGACAAATCTTGGCTAGATAGGGAAGGTTGAATATTTGATTGGCTTGGATTATGGATACAATATTTTAAGTTTGGGAATAATCTTATTAGATTGGGAATATAATTGGTTGATTGATTTTAATTAGGCATGATTATATTTTGATTTAGTGTGTGATTTGTTTAATTTAGCATGATTTTAGTTTAAGTTGGTAATTGTTTATTTTATGTTTGGTATATGTTTTATTTAATCATTTAATTAATTTAGTTATTATATTATTTAGTTAATGTTTTAATTAATATTTATTTATTTAAATTGGGATGTGTTTTTTAATGGGCTTTGGGGGCTAATTGGGCTGGATGTGAGGCTAGCAGCAAAACCAGAATTACCGACACCGTTCGAACGCTTCCTCGAACGCGGCACGAACGCTCGCAATCCGTTTGAAAACGTTCGAACGTAAACACGAACGTAGCACGAACGAAAACAGTGAACCTTGTTTATTCTGAATTTCCCCTTCCGATGTCCGTTTCCCGTGACCTCGGTGACTTAAAAGGTAGTTGTCTCCAAATAAGACTCCTCATCGGGTTTATGTGTAAAAATGCAGTGCCTACAGTCGCCCCCACTTTGATGGGACCTGTGTAATTTCAACAGTGACAATCCTATCAAAGTTATGCAATGCATTTCTACTTACCTGGCTCGCCAGCTGCCACTTGACTTACCATGTGTTGAGTTGATTTGGGTGGTGAGGTGCTGCGACCCCTGGTTCATTCCCGAACCGTGTTGTGATGTGGTCCATTCCCGAACCGTGTCCATTCCCGAACTGTTACTGTAAGTTGGTTCATTCCCGAACCGTGCTTCCATTCTTGGAGTGCCATTCCGGCTTGTTCATTCTTGAACTCTGCTCCATTCTTGGATTGCCATTCCCGCTTGTTCATTATCGAACTGTGTTGAGATGAGGCTTTATTCCTCCCGAGTTTTATTCCCGAACCGTGTACTGACATAAGGCTTTCTTCCCCTTTGAGCTTTGTTCTCAAACTATACTGATATGAGGCTTTCTTCCTCTTGAGCTTTGTTCTCAAACTATACTGATATGAGGCTTTCTTCCTCTGGGCTTTGTTCCCTGACTGTACTGAATGTGGGCTTTATTCCCGAACTGTTGCGATGATGGTCCATTTCGAACCGTGCTCCATTTTCGGAGTGCCATTTTCGGCAAGTGAGAGATGATGGTCCATTTCGAACCGTGCTCCATTTTCGGAGTGCCATTTTCGGCGAGTGATGAGATGATGGTCCATTTCGAACCGTGCTCCTCATTTTCGGAGTGCCATTTTCGGCGAGTGATGAGATGATGGTCCATTTCGAACCGTGCTCCATTTTCGGAGTGCCATTTTCGGCGAGTGATGAGATGATGGTCCATTTCGAACCGTGCTCCATTTTCGGAGTGCCATTCTCGGCGTGCTCATTCTCGAGCTGTCCATTCCCGGACTATATCTCCATTCTTGGAGTGCCATTCTCGGCGTGCTCATTCTCGAGCTGTCCATTCTCGACTATATCTCCATTCTCGGAGTGCCGTTCTCGGCAGAACTGATCTGATGTAATGTGGGCCTCGCCCCCAGAATGCCATACCCGGCAAGACTGATACTGATGTAATGTGGGCCTCGACCCTGGGACTCATTCCCAAAACTGAGTTTGATGTGGGCCTCGACCCTGGACTCATCCCCAAAACTGATGTTGAAGTGGGCCTCGGCCCCAACTGCTACTGACATGGGCCTCGCCCCCAGATTGATGCTGATGTGGGCCTCGACCCTTGGGACTCATCCCCAAACTGTTTGCTGAAGTGGGCCTCGGCCCCAACCGCTCTGTCATGGGCCTCGCCCCCAGATTGATGCTGATGTGGGCCTCGACCCTCGGATTCATTCCAAAATTTTGCTGATGCGGGCCTCGGCCCTGGGATTCATTCCCTGATCCATTCCAAAATTCTGCTGATATGGGCCTCGACCCTGGGACTCATTCCCAAACTGTGTTTGATTGTGGGCCTCGACCTTGGGACTCATCCCAAAACTGATGTTGAAGTGGGCCTCGGCCCCAACTGCTACTGACATGGGCCTCGCCCCCAGATTGATGCTGATGTGGGCCTCGACCCTCGGATTCATTCCAAAATTTTGCTGATATGGGCCTCGACCCTGGGATTCATTCCCTGGATCCATTCCAAAACTCTGCTGATGCGGGCCTCGGCCGCAGAATGATGTGGGCTTCGCCAAACTGATATTGATATGGGCCTCGCCCCCAGACTGATACTGCTGATATGGGCCTCGCCCCCAGACTGATACTGCTGATATGGGCCTCGCCCCCAGACTGTTACTGACATGGGCCTCGCCCCACGGCTGGATACTGAATGGGCCTCGCCCCCCAGATTGATACTGAATGTGGGCCTCGACCCTGGGATTCATTCCAAATTCAGACGACGTGGGCCTCGGCCCAATGATTCATTCCTTTGGGATTCATTCCCGAAACTCTGCTATTGTACTGTTACTGCTTCTGGTTGGTTTGCATTTGACGCTTTCTCTTTTTCTCCTCTGAAACCTGTTTATTACAAAACAGAACAAACACAAAAGGGATGCAAAATGTGTTACGTGTATGCATGCATGCATGATTGGGTTTCCTATCCCATTGGGTTATGTCTTTTGCCGGTACTCCTGGTGGCTGCTTGGTCTTTTGACAAGTCGGTCCTCTTCTCTAACCACATGTATCTTATTATGGCTTTCAGGAAAAAATGGGGTTAACATGGTGCATGTATGCATGAGGTGCATGTGATGCATGATATGCATGCGATACAAGAAATATATCAACTCATTAAATTTTCACACAAATCGGCTCATCACCATTTTAGAAGTTTTTTGGCCAACTGTCATAGAAGTGAACCCGTCCCAGTTTAAATGGCCCAACGAGTTCATGTCTTATGGCAAAGAGCCCAACTAAATCCAAATGATAATATTCCGAACACAATCATAAAATGGCCCACTGTTATTTAGAAGCCTTTTGGCCCAATCGTCATAAGATGTGTTCTTGTTCCAGTTTAAATAGCCCAACAAGCCCATATCCCATGATAAATGGTCCAAATGGATCCAAACAACGATGTTCCCAAACACAAGCATAAAAAATGATGCAAACATGACATAATAATTTTTTTACAAAGTGGCCCATCAACATTTCAGAAGCTTTGGGCCTAATAGTCATAAGGTACAAACTTGCCCCAGTTTAAATGGCCCAGCAGCCCGCATTTCTGACAATAGTCCAACTGCATCCAAATGAGGATGGTCCACAAGCACATACTCAAGGAAATAATTGTTACTTTAGCCAACCCGGTCTATAGGTGGGTTAGTAAGAGTATAGACAAAGGCTCTCACTGGCGAAGGATGGCCCACAACTAGGTCTCCCCACTCAAGGGTTCGAGCAACCAAGTGAGCGCCCCCTTTTTATACACTAAGGTACGTGCCAATGAGCTATGGTGTGTGACGGACTGTCAAATGGATTTCCCGTTGTAGATCCCCCGAGGGAAGGTGGAGCGAGGCTCACTTAATACCCAAGCCTCTTAGGCTCTTATCGCTTGTTGTCAGGAATAAACAACGAGTCATCCAATTAGTCTATCACAATAGGCTACGAGTAGATGGCTATCTAGGTGCCTTCACAGCTTTTCCTTCTAGAAAGGTAGTGAATGAAGGAGGACACCAAACCATTACCTAGCCTAAAATGCCTTTAATTAAACCCTTACTTTATCCACTATAGACACGGTCAATTAAAACACAAATCCAAACATCACAAGTCAATATTTCGGGGCCAATTCTCTTATCCCCAGTGGAGTCGCCAGACTGTGGGAACACAGGACCTGGGCGACGCCGTTCCTAGGCTCGCGGCCTAGTTTGGGAAGGATTACATAATATGGAGTCGCCACCCGGTGTGAACCGGGACAAAGATTTAAGGCCGCACTCACCCCTCGCAAGGGAAGACCTCAACCGTTGGGTTCGGAATGGTCCCTTACTTATGTCACTTGTAATAAAAGGATTTATGTGATAATTTAACTAGGCTTAAATAACATTTATTTCCAAAGATATCATGCTTCTAAATTCATATGCATACATCAACAAGTTCATCACAACATGCAACATCACATGGCAATCTCATGAACATATTTCAATCCTATGATATGGAAAACTAAGAACAACATAATCATGCTTGAATACAATCCTGAGAACACATAGAATGGATAAATGCAGGGATAAAATAATGTGGTTGGCTATATAACACAAGAAAGATCAACCAAGAGGCAATTATGCATGAATATGATAAGGCAGACTTAGTTCAGTGTGTGCGCGTTCGTGTAGCGTTCGTAGACGCGTTCGAACGGAAAACAGAAGGTTCGCGTTCGTGTAGCGTTTGATAACGCGTTCGAACGGAAATGAGACAGAATGCTCGCGTTCGTATGGCGTTTGATAACGCGTTCGAACGTAAATGAAACAGAATGCTCGCGTTCGTATAGCGTTTGATAACGCGTTCGAACGGAAATGAGACCTGATGCATGATAAGGCAAATGTATGCGCGTTCGAGTTGCGTTTGTGAACGCGTTCGAACGGACACGGACCTGATGCATGATAAGGCAAAATGGAATGCAATACATAAACAGAAAATAAAGGGGCGCGGCGAAGTACTGCCGTAAAGGTGGCCTTTTGGGGGCTCTTGATCTCTCAAAGAGAGGACCTTTAGACCAACATACTAAGCTCATGCGCGTCACATCACATCATGCATATAAACATAAAGACAATCATATTATTCTAAGTATGTCCGATTGAACGTATCTTGTATCCAACCGGGCACACATCAACCGGCGCGGCAAAGTAGTGTCACAAAGGTGGCCTTTTCGGCTCTTGGTCTCCCAAATGGAGGACCTTTGGACTAACTCACTAAGCCCATGCGCTCGATTGAATCATACATAAATGAGCAACATGTTGAATTCAAGTAAAGAAAACTAAATAAACAAAAGCAACACAACGAGAGAGAGATGGTGCCGTTTACTCAAGCGGTACGTGGAGTTGTGGCCCGAGTACAGATCATATTACCGTCCATTCGGAATCGGCTATGAAATTTATGTCCGGGTTTCCATCCGATATACCGCGAGAGTTGACACATCTCTTATTCATCCAATACCCACAACATGCATCCATAAACGACTCTCATGCGAATAGAGTTCAATAATAATAATAAAAAGACGAATGTAAACTAATGAAAAGGTACCCTCAGGTCTACCTTTTAAATCATCTCTCGGATGTACGGTACACGATCGTCGAAAGGGGGGATGCTCCGCAACTCTCCTGGTTCACTGGTTCACTGTTCTCGTTCGTTATCTTTTGCTATTATTTCCTTGTGGTTTCGCTGCCTTTTCCTCTTTATCTTTTGCTTATTGTTTCCTTGGGTGTGTTCCTCCTGTAATTTTTATGTGTGTTGTGTATGAGTTAGGGACTAGGGGACTAGGGGACCAACTAAGGACTAAGGTTGAGAAGGTTGGTGAAGGGTTCTTTTTAGGCAAAGGGTTGGGCTTGACAAGGAAAGGAATTTGATTAGGTTTGGTTAAGGGAAGTCCAAGGATTTGATTTGGTTTGGTTAAGGGAAGTCAAAGATTGAGGGGGGACAAATCTTGGCTAGATAGGGAAGGTTGAATATTTGATTGGCTTGGATTATGGATACAATATTTTAAGTTTGGGAATAATCTTATTAGATTGGGAATATAATTGGTTGATTGATTTTAATTGGCATGATTATATTTTGATTTAGTGTGTGATTTGTTTAATTTAGGCATGATTTTAGTTTAAGTTGGTAATTGTTTATTTTATGTTTGGTATATGTTTTATTTAATCATTTAATTAATTTAGTTATTATATTATTTAGTTAATGTTTTAATTAATATTTATTTATTTAAATTGGGATGTGTTTTATGGGCTTTGGGGGGCTAATTGGGCTGGATGTGAGGCTAGCAGCAAAACCAGAATTACCGACACACGTTCGAACGCTTCCTCGAACGCGGCACGAACGCTCGCAATCCGTTTGACGTTCGAACGTAAACACGAACGTAGCACGAACGAAAACAGTGAACCTTGTTTATTCTGAATTTCCCCTTCCGATGTCCGTTTCCCGTGACCTCGGTGACTTAAAAGGTAGTTGTCTCCAAATAAGACTCCTCATCGGGTTTATGTGTAAAAATGCAGTGCCTACAGTCGCCCCCACTTTGATGGGACCTGTGTAATGTGCAACAGTGACAATCCTATCAAAGTTATGCAATGCATTTCTACTTACCTGGCTCGCCAGCTGCCACTTGACTTACCATGTGTTGAGTTGATTTGGGTGGTGAGGTGCTGCGACCCCTGGTTCATTCCCGAACCGTGTTGTGATGTGGTCCATTCCCGAACCGTGTCCATTCCCGAACTGTTACTGTAAGTTGGTTCATTCCCGAACCGTGCTTCCATTCTTGGAGTGCCATTCCCGGCTTGTTCATTCTTGAACTCTGCTCCATTCTTGGATTGCCATTCCCGGCTTGTTCATTATCGAACTGTGTTGAGATGAGGCTTTATTCCTCCCGAGTTTTATTCCCGAACCGTGTACTGACATAAGGCTTTCTTCCCCTTTGAGCTTTGTTCTCAAACTTATACTGATATGAGGCTTTCTTCCTCTTGAGCTTTGTTCTCAAACTATACTGATATGAGGCTTTCTTCCTCTGGGCTTTGTTCCCTGACTGTACTGAATGTGGGCTTTATTCCCGAACTGTTGCGATGATGGTCCATTTCGAACCGTGCTCCATTTTCGGAGTGCCATTTTCGGCAAGTGAGAGATGATGGTCCATTTCGAACCGTGCTCCATTTTCGGAGTGCCATTTTCGGCGAGTGATGAGATGATGGTCCATTTCGAACCGTGCTCCATTTTCGGAGTGCCATTTTCGGCGAGTGATGAGATGATGGTCCATTTCGAACCGTGCTCCATTTTCGGAGTGCCATTTTCGGCGAGTGATGAGATGATGGTCCATTTCGAACCGTGCTCCATTTTCGGAGTGCCATTCTCGGCGTGCTCATTCTCGAGCTGTCCATTCCCGGACTATATCTCCATTCTTGGAGTGCCATTCTCGGCGTGCTCATTCTCGAGCTGTCCATTCTCGGACTATATCTCCATTCTCGGAGTGCCGTTCTCGGCAGAACTGATCTGATGTAATGTGGGCCTCGCCCCCAGAATGCCATACCCGGCAAGACTGATACTGATGTAATGTGGGCCTCGACCCTGGGACTCATTCCCAAAACTGAGTTTGATGTGGGCCTCGACCCTGGGACTCATCCCCAAAACTGATGTTGAAGTGGGCCTCGGCCCCAACTGCTACTGACATGGGCCTCGCCCCCAGATTGATGCTGATGTGGGCCTCGACCCTTGGGACTCATCCCCAAAACTGTTTGCTGAAGTGGGCCTCGGCCCCAACCGCTACTGTCATGGGCCTCGCCCCCAGATTGATGCTGATGTGGGCCTCGACCCTCGGATTCATTCCAAAATTTTGCTGATGCGGGCCTCGGCCCTGGGATTCATTCCCTGGATCCATTCCAAAATTCTGCTGATATGGGCCTCGACCCTGGGACTCATTCCCAAACTGTGTTTGATGTGGGCCTCGACCTTGGGACTCATCCCCAAAACTGATGTTGAAGTGGGCCTCGGCCCCAACTGCTACTGACATGGGCCTCGCCCCCAGATTGATGCTGATGTGGGCCTCGACCCTCGGATTCATTCCAAAATTTTGCTGATATGGGCCTCGACCCTGGGATTCATTCCCTGGATCCATTCCAAAACTCTGCTGATGCGGGCCTCGGCCGCAGAATGATGTGGGCTTCGCCATAAACTGATATTGATATGGGCCTCGCCCCCAGACTGATACTGCTGATATGGGCCTCGCCCCCAGACTGATACTGCTGATATGGGCCTCGCCCCCAGACTGTTACTGACATGGGCCTCGCCCCACGGCTGATACTGATATGGGCCTCGCCCCCCAGATTGATACTGAATGTGGGCCTCGACCCTGGGATTCATTCCAAATTCAGACGACGTGGGCCTCGGCCCAATGATTCATTCCTTTGGGATTCATTCCCGAAACTCTGCTATTGTACTGTTACTCTGCTTCTGGTTGGTTTGCATTTGACGCTTTCTCTTTTTCTCCTCTGAAACCTGTTTATTACAAAACAGAACAACACAAAAGGATATGCAAAATGTGTTACGTGTATGCATGCATGCATGATTGGGGTTTCCTATCCCATTGGGTTATGTCTTTTGCCGGTACTCCTGGTGGCTGCTTGGTCTTTTGACAAGTCGGTCCTCTTCTCTAACCAACATGTATCTTTTATGGCTTTCAGGAAAAAATGGGGTTAACATGGTGCATGTATGCATGAGGTGCATGTGATGCATGATATGCATGCGATACAAGAAATATATCAACTCATTAAAATTTTCACACAAATCGGCTCATCACCATTTTAGAAGTTTTTGGGCCAACTGTCATAGAAGTGAACCCGTCCCAGTTTAAATGGCCCAACGAGTTCATGTCTTATGGCAAAGAGCCCAACTAAATCCCAATGATAATATTCCGAACACAATCATAAAATGGCCCACTGTTATTTAGAAGCCTTTTGGCCCAATCGTCATAAGATGTGTTCTTGTTCCAGTTTAAATAGCCCAACAAGCCCATATCCCATGATAAATGGTCCAAATGGATCCAAACAACGATGTTCCCAAACACAAGCATAAAAAAATGATGCAAACATGACATAATAATTTTTTTACAAAGTGGCCCATCAACATTTCAGAAGCTTTGGGCCTAATAGTCATAAGGTACAAACTTGCCCCAGTTTAAATGGCCCAGCAAGCCCGCATTTCTGACAATAGTCCAACTGCATCCAAATGAGGATGGTCCACAAGCACATACTCAAGGAAATAATTGTTACTTTAGCCAACCCGGTCTATAGGTGGGTTAGTAAGAGTATAGACAAAGGCTCTCACTGGCGAAGGATGGCCCACAACTAGGTCTCCCCACTCAAGGGTTCGAGCAACCAAGTGAGCGCACCCCTTTTTATACACTAAGGTACGTGCCAATGAGCTATGGTGTGTGACGGACTGTCAAATGGATTTCCCGTTGTAGATCCCCCAGAGGGAAGGTGGAGCGAGGCTCACTTAAATACCCAAGCCTCTTAGGCTCTTATCGCTTGTTGTCAGGAATAAACAACGAGTCATCCAAATTAGTCTATCACAATAGGCTACGAGTAGATGGCTATCTAGGTGCCTTCACAGCTTTTCCTTCTAGAAAGGTAGTGAATGAAGGAGGACACCAAACCATTACCTAGCCTAAAAATGCCTTTAATTAAACCCTTACTTTATCCACTATAGACACGGTCAATTAAAACACAAATCCAAACATCACAAGTCAATATTTCGGGGCCAATTCTCTTATCCCCAGTGGAGTCGCCAGACTGTGGGAACACAGGACCTGGGCGACGCCGTTCCTAGGCTCGCGGCCTAGTTTGGGAAGGATTACATAATATGGAGTCGCCACCCGGTGTGAACCGGGACAAAGATTTAAGGCCGCACTCACCCCTCGCAAGGGAAGACCTCAAACCGTTGGGTTCGGAATGGTCCCTTACTTATGTCACTTGTAATAAAAGGATTTATGTGATAATTTAACTAGGCTTAAATAACATTTATTTCCAAAGATATCATGCTTCTAAATTCATATGCATACATCAACAAGTTCATCACAACATGCAACATCACATGGCAATCTCATGAACATATTTCAATCCTATGATATGGAAAACTAAGAACAACATAATCATGCTTGAATACAATCCTGAGAACACATAGAATGGATAAATGCAGGGATACAAATAATGTGGTTGGCTATATAACACAAGAAAGATCAACCAAGAGGCAATTATGCATGAATATGATAAGGCAGACTTAGTTCAGTGTGTGCGCGTTCGTGTAGCGTTCGTAGACGCGTTCGAACGGTAAACAGAAGGTTCGCGTTCGTGTAGCGTTTGATAACGCGTTCGAACGGAAATGAGACAGAATGCTCGCGTTCGTATGGCGTTTGATAACGCGTTCGAACGTAAATGAAACAGAATGCTCGCGTTCGTATAGCGTTTGATAACGCGTTCGAACGGAAATGAGACCTGATGCATGATAAGGCAAAATGTATGCGCGTTCGAGTTGCGTTTGTGAACGCGTTCGAACGGACACGGACCTGATGCATGATAAGGCAAAATGGAATGCAATACATAAACAGAAAATAAAGGGGCGCGGCGAAGTACTGCCGTAAAGGTGGCCTTTTGGGGGCTCTTGATCTCTCAAAGAGAGGACCTTTAGACCAACATACTAAGCTCATGCGCGTCACATCACATCATGCATATAAACATAAAGACAATCATATTATTCTAAGTATGTCCGATTGAACGTATCTTGTATCCAACGGGCACACATCAACCGGCGCGGCAAAGTAGTGTCACAAAGGTGGCCTTTTCGGCTCTTGGTCTCCCAAATGGAGGACCTTTGGACTAACTCACTAAGCCCATGCGCTCGATTGAATCATACATAAATGAGCAACATGTTGAATTCAAGTAAAGAAAACTAAATAAACAAAAAGCAACACAACGAGAGAGAGATGGTGCCGTTTACTCAAGCGGTACGTGGAGTTGTGGCCCGAGTACAGATCATATTACCGTCCATTCGGAATCGGCTATGAAATTTATGTCCGGGTTTCCATCCGATATACCGCGAGAGTTGACACATCTCTTATTCATCCAATACCCACAACATGCATCCATAAACGACTCTCATGCGAATAGAGTTCAATAATAATAATAAAAAGACGAATGTAAACTAATGAAAAGGTACCCTCAGGTCTAACCTTTTAAATCATCTCTCGGATGTACGGTACACGATCGTCGAAAGGGGGGATGCTCCGCAACTCTCCTGGTTCACTGGTTCACTGTTCTCGTTCGTTATCTTTTGCTATTATTTCCTTGTGGTTTCGCTGCCTTTTCCTCTTTATCTTTTGCTTATTGTTTCCTTGGGTGTGTTCCTCCTGTAATTTTTATGTGTGTTGTGTATGAGTTAGGGACTAGGGGACTAGGGGACCAACTAAGGACTAAGGTTGAGAAGGTTGGTGAAGGGTTCTTTTTATAGGCAAAGGGTTGGGCTTGACAAGGAAAGGAATTTGATTAGGTTTGGTTTGGTTAAGGGAAGTCCAAGATTTGATTTGGTTTGGTTAAGGGAAGTCAAAGATTGAGGGGGGACAAATCTTGGCTAGATAGGGAAGGTTGAATATTTGATTGGCTTGGATTATGGATACAATATTTTAAGTTTGGGAATAATCTTATAGCTTGGGAATATAATTGGTTGATTGATTTAATTAGAATTTGGATTAATTGTTGATTGTTTATATTAGGCATGATATATTTTGATTTAGTGTGTGATTTGTTTAATTTGCATGATTTTAGTTTAAGTTGGTAATTGTTTATTTTATGTTTGGTATATGTTTTATTTAATCATTTAATTAATTTAGTAGTTATTATATTATTTAGTTAATGTTTTAATTAATATTTATTTATTTAAATTGGGATGTGTTTTATGGGCTTTGGGGGGCTAATTGGGCTGGATGTGAGGCTAGCAGCAAAACCAGAATTACCGACACCGTTCGACGTTCGCTCGAACGCTTCGAACGCGGCACGAACGCTCGCAATCCGTTTGACGTTCGAACGTAAACACGAACGTAGCACGAACGAAAACAGTGAACCTTGTTTATTCTGAATTTCCCCTTCCGATGTCCGTTTCCCGTGACCTCGGTGACTTAAAAGGTAGTTGTCTCCAAATAAGACTCCTCATCGGGTTTATGTGTAAAAATGCAGTGCCTACAGCGTCATTACAATGTAGCTTGTAATTGACATTGGGAAGTGTTATTACTAGAAATATATTATCAAATTAAGTTTCTGGTCAATATTTATTGACACGGGTCGATTAGTAAAAATCCACTGAGACCAGTACATGTCGTATATCGGACTTGGTCCGATGGTTTATCTCAATGAACCATGAGTCTCGGGAGACTCGTATAGACGTGTATGTGTTTATTTGATAAACATTGAACGACTCACTGAAGATTACCTAATAGATGATACACCAACGTCAATATGAATCTTCTCGGGTTGAGTAGCATAATGATTCTTTGACTTGAGATATCACTGTGGATATATGAGTCATCCTCCACACTTTGATGGCAGTCACGTCACCGATCTATTTAGATCAGACCTTCGCATGTTCGTTGGGTGTGGACTCATGCTCATGATATCCTGTGAGTATCAAGATAGGATCCTTCAATTCTATGTACAGAGCATAGGTATTCATTATGAGATTAACAATCCGTTAAATCCATGGATTTGTGGTACACTGTAGAAGTGAGTTCTAAGTGTTATTATAAGATTTTTAATAGAATCGTCGACGGGATTATATCTATAGAGATTTGACGTTAATAACTATATCTCTGGAATAATCTGAATACCAGTGACAGGGATTATACGTATGCGATGACCTCGACCTGTATGGTTTAGCGAGTTTATCTGTGGTCATCGTAATTTACGGGTGGGTAAATTATAGACACGAAATTGGATTTTGTGACGGATATGCCTGAACCTATAGAGTCTCACTAATGAAATATACTTGTGGAACAATAAGGCAATTTTATGAATAATACTAATTATTAATAAATCGTTTAACGGTTAAACGAAAGATACATGTAAATGGACTTTTTGGTCATTTTTTAATTAATGTGTATTTGTATTTAATGTATGATTTTATTAAATACACATTAATTAATTGTCAAATTGTGATATTTGACATATATCATTAATATATGTATTTTGATTATTTAATATAAATATAAAATATATATTTAAGATATTTGTATTCATTAATATATGTATTTTGATTATTTAATATAAATATAATACATATATTTAAGATATTTGTATTTAATTATTTAATTATTTAAATGTTAAATGATTAAAGTAATTAAATTATAAATATCTTTAGTAATGATTTAAGTTAGGAAATGGCATTTTATCATTGGCTACACTTGTTAAGTTCATTAAAGGTTGTAGTGAACAAATGGAACAAGTAATCTAAAGTCATTTTAATTAATTAAAATTAAAACAAAAATTAAGATATTTTGCTCTCCAATTTTCGGCAATTGGCTAGTAAATATAAATAGTTTTTTGTTTCATTTTAAATAATAAGCGTAAGTTACCAAATAAAATTCCAAAGAAAAGTTTGAGAGAAAAAAGTGAAGGAAAAGAAAAACTTGAGCAAAAGCTCCAAGAATTTGTAAGTTTTTCTAACTTTCTTCAACTAGAAAATTATTTCTATGAATCTTGGCTTCAACTTGTGTTGCTTGGATGTTTTCTCTACTCTTTTTGTTTGTAATTAAATGGTTGGAAGATTGAATGAAAGGTGTTAGCTGATGGAGTTGGTGTTTGGAGTGTCAATCCGATTTGTACATTTTATTATTTATTAATAAAATAACTACATTTTCCATTTCATACCTTATAATGGTATTGTCATTATGCGTATTAAATTGATATATAGATATGCTAATAAGAATGACATCGACCTTATAATAGTTTTGACACTAGGTGTAAACTATTCTTAAAGTTAATATTCCTAGTCGTTGGTTTTGGAATACGGTCGAATTCCTATAACCTAAAAGACTAGCACATGTCGTATATTGGAATTAGAGTTCCAATGGTTTAACCTGATGTGGGTATTCATTGAAGCGAATACTGAATGACTCACATGTGATTCCTAATAGTTGGAGGTACACACCACTGTCAATAGGAATCTCCTCGAGTCGAATAGCATATGTAATCCTTTGACTATATGATAACATTGATTTTGTGGGAGATCCTCCACAATTTGATGTCATGTATGTCAGAAACCTTTCATGGTATGACCTCTAGATGTTCGTTAGGTTTAGGTATCCATCTGAGTAAGTCACGATTCTTAAAGACTTTGGCCAAAGCCGATCACCTAGGGTGGATATCATCAGTTGTAAAGAATCGTGGACATGTCGACATGAGATGTGAGCCTTGGAAACTTGACGGTGTATTCTATGTTTCCTAAGCACAACTCGGATAGCCTACGACGGAGGGATTGTTAAACATATGTGATGACCTCGACTTGTATAGTTCAGAAAGGTCGTTCGTGTTCTTCGCGAATTCGGAGGTGGTCGAATTGCGTACATATTAGCTAGGCTTATATGACGAACGTGTCTGAACTTAGAGAGTCCCAATATGAAATGTACTCGTTGAGCACTTGGGTAGCCGATTATTTTTTAGAAAAGATTATATTCGATATTATAATTATCAACTAAGAAAATCAAGTGTTATTGGATAACATTGATTATTTACTTTGATCTAATTGGATTAATTGAATTAATTCTATAATTACACAAGGGCTTAATTGTAAAATCATAATTATCTCTACCATTTGAGGATATTATGATAATTGTAAGTATGTAATAATAGGTGGTTTTGGCTTGATTTAATTGGATTAAATCAATGTGGCAAACATTTAACTAATCCATTTCATAATCTTTAGCTTGATTTAATTGGATTAAATCAAAGAGGGAGACAATGGAGATTAGTCACACCTAATTATACATATTTGGACAAATTAGATTAAGCCCATATAAAAATTGATTAGAATTTTTATTAATTAAAAATTGTCTAAGTTTTGCTATAAATAACAAGTTTAAGGAAGGTTTTAATTACAAGTACAAGCATAAGCAAAAGCTTGAGTATGCTATACACACTTAATTCTTGAGAGATTAGCCTAAGTTAGAGAAGTGTTTAGAGAAGCTTGTGAGGTATCTAAAATATTTCATTAATGAGAAATCAAGATTAGATCTTGAAGTGAAGCTTGCTAGCATTGGAAATCAAGGTTTGATCTTGAAGTCAAGCTTGCACACCTTGGAGGTTCTCCAACAATTTCAACAAATGAGATTAGATTGGATCTTGCATCAAGCTTACTAGGTAATGTTTGATCTTCTTCTAAGCTTGTTCATTTGTGTATTAGATGCATGATCACATAGCTTAATGTTGAAATAAGGCTAATCAATTGTGTTATAATACTTTAGAAGTATAAACACAAAATGCTTGTAATTAGGTCAAAGATGTTCATCTTGGACATGGAACAAATAATAAGAGTTTGGAACTCTGGATTAAAGCTTAGAGCTATGGCTACCATTCTATAATCACTTGACCACCTTTGGGTGACCTAGAATTATTCACGAGACATTTCTTATTGGGATTCTAATTTGGTTTGTGTATTGGATTCAAAATTTACGCAAGTGCATATTTAGAATAAATTTATGTTTTTGTAAAAATATTTGATATTTTGAAAAATTTGAATTTTATTCTATAACATGTGTTAATGTTGGTTTTGAAATTAAAAATTAATTTTGGATGTTTTGAAGTGTTTAGGGAAGACCGGAAAAAATTAGGGTCAAAGACCCTAATTCCTTCAGCTCGCTGGAATGTGAGCCGAAAGAAATGAAATCAAAAGCAAATGAATAAAAAAAAAGTTGTGACTGACGTTACAGCGCGCGCGCACTACGTGCAATAATTTTATTTTGCTTCGTTTTTGAGTTTCTGAACTCCGATTCAGTCCCGATTTTTTTCTATACACTCGTAATGGAATATAGTATTTCATTAAATAATTTAAAATTACACTCATACTTGATATCTACGGGTTAGACCCACTTCCGCTGTGTGAGACACTGATCCGACCCTAGGGGTTCCACAACTGTCCCAACATTAGCATGTATGTTAAATAAAGTAAGCTTATAAATGGTTATTAAGCTTTCTTTTGGTCATTTGATAATCATGTTGCCATTCTAGAGTTGTTAGGCCACTCATTGATGACCTATAATTGTTCTTGAGTTTTTTTAAAGTCGTGAGACTTCTTTGGTATTGTAGAGATTGAATTAAAGTGTTGAATTTACTTAATTTTGTTAAATGAATTAATTTGAGAAATTATGGTTTAAACCTCCACCAAAATTGGGGCTTTTCATATATGTTTTGAATAATGATGTATATAAGATGTATAATTAATTTGGTGTTGATTGGAAATCATTCAAAGTTGTTTTAAACAAATTTGGACCAAATTGCACAAAATTGGAAATGTTGGGCACATTCGGCAATTTGAAGAAAATTGGGATTTTTTGTTGTGAGTTGTATTTTGATGTATATGATATGTATAAATCATTTTGGTAGTGATTTGAAATCACTTAAATTTGTATTTGAAAAATTAGGACTAAAATGATCAAAATGCAAAGTATTGGAGTCTCACGATAATTAGTGATAAATCTGATTTTTGGGATAAAAATCTGTTATTTGAGTATTGTGTCATTAGAATAAATTAGTTTATTTTAATTTTTCAAGAAAAATAATTATCGAAAATTATTTTGGAGTGAAAATACGCGAAAACGGCGAAAAATGGCGTTACCGGGTAAAAGCTGTCCAAACAGTGAGTTGGTCATTGTTCGGGCAGCCCACGAATTGTCCAAATACTTTTGGGGTTGATATGGGCAGCCCTCATGTGCATTGGTCGGCCGGTTCGGTCGGAAACACGTTTTATGCTATTTTGCGTAAAAGTTTCGCGGTGTTTCTATATTATTTATGTCGTTATTTGATATCGAATAAATATGTTTAGGTGAAATATGAATGAATTATTAATATTGGATATTGAATAATTTATTCGTAAGTTTAAAATTTTAAACTACGATTTCGCCCGAACCGCGCTTCTTCCGCTGCGTCGCCCTGATAAAACCCCAACAGTAACCTAGTCCCGAGTTGATCTAACAGAGAGGCCTTGGGGGAAAGACTCCGACCACAATCCATCTAAGTCACTTGACCGCAAAGGAATGATTTCTCATTATGCCAAAAACACCAATTATAATTAACATAATTCATTTATAAATGCTTATCATACCAAGTGATTGCAATAGTTTCTAAGTCTGTTTCTAGTAACTATCAAATGTGATGAATAACTAACCAATAAGATTTCAAGGATAAAATTTTTCATACCTCCACTCCTTTGAGGAATGTGCGAGATTCACCTTAGTCGTTTTTAGGTTGCACTTGGTATTTTTCTTATTGAACTTTTTCCTCATTTTGTGTTGAATCTTTGGGATCGTTTACATTTCTCATTAATTGTTTTTCCCAAAACTTCACCTACAAAATCATTCAAACATGTTTTGGTACCCAAACTGTATTGGGTCAATGAAGGTTAATCTTAGTTCCTTTGGGAACCCAAATAACATTCACATTTTTCTTTTTGGACCAACAATCATAAATTTTGTGACCTTTCATGTTACATGCATGACATTCGACATTTGATTTAATGACTTTATATTCATGTGCAAATGATGAATGTGTATATGAATTGGATGTCTTCACAAAATAATTTTTCAAATATTTTTGCTTCATGTGAGACTTATATCCTAATTCACAATTTACAAAACACCTCTTTGTGAACTAAGTAATATTTTGAAATTATTTTCACCTTGAGTAAACTTGATCACGATGTCATGCAAATGATGATTTATAAGTAAGTGTTTCATTTTCTTATTTAAATCATCATTTTCAATTTTCAAAAACTCACAAGCACATGATGATTTAGAAGTAGATACTTCATTTTGCATGTTCTCTACACAATGTTCATGCTCTACTTTTAAACTTTGTTCAATCATCACATCATGTTCATACTTGGCCTTTAAGTAAAAATTTTCATTATCTAAAGCATGAATTTTATCCATACATGATGCATGTTCATGTTGAATAAATGTATGTTTTTTCTTAATCAAAATATATTTCTTTCTAAGAGCATCAGAATTATCATGCAAATCATTCAACATGTCAAGCAATTCATCATAATCAGAAATTTTATTTTCACAAATAATAATGTTTTCTTTTTCCTATTCCTCTCTAGAATTTTCTATAGTCATGAATGTTAAATTATAAATTTCATCATTTGATGAGCAAGAATCAATATTGCATTCATTTAATTGACTATTTCCTTCTTTCAACAATTCTAATTATTTTTGCAATTCATAAGCATTTGTAAATTTGGGAATCCTATTTATTATGCTTTTATCTATTGCATTGTATAAAAATTCAATTGCATTTTAATTTACCAAAGTTATTCGTCCTTCCATGATCTCTAAATATCTATCAATGTCGTAGGCGAGCAAAAATATGAGTGTCCTATTTTTTCAATATTTGAAGTTCGTTATGTCATAAAATGGCGGTCTATCGGGTGATACACCTTCGATGAAGTTTGTTGTGTAGCTTGTAGAGGCCATTTGATCTCTTTTAGAATGGTTAAATTCTTTGCAAAAAGTCCAAACTCTGATATCAATTAAAAGTGCCTACAAGTAATATCAAATATCAACTATACCCGAGAAGGGGTGAATTGGGTACATGAACAAATAATGTGGAATTAAAATTTTTTCAATATTAAACTATTTAGTTAGTAGCTTTGTCGATTATGCTTAAAATTCGATTTCCATATTTAATATATTTAACGATGAACAATAAATAAAATACTTATTTTACTTTTATTGTCTAAAAGTGATTATCAATATTAATTTTAACAATGCCAAGTTTAATATATGATATGAAAAAATAATATAAAACTTACAATAGATAAGTGAGATAGGACAATAAATAAGTGAGATATGGATAGAGAAATTGACATCATATTTACAGTGGTTCGACCAACTCCTTGCATACGCCCACTACTCCAAAATACTCTTGAAGCTTTCCACTATGTGAAATGAATCCATACTTTGCAATGAGAGTTTTCTTGGCTCACTCTCAAACCTCTAATGGAATTTTCTTCAAAGACTCTCTAATCTTAAGCTTCAACAAGCTCCACACACCTTAGAGTTTTGCCAACTCTCAAGGTTTACAATTTTGAATTTTCAAGGTTCTTTAAACCTTTAAACAACGATGAAGAATTTGAAACACACAGATTTCTTACAAATAAGTACAAAGATTTCTCATCAATAAGTATTACAAAGATTTTATAAGTGTGAGAAATACTCAAATGTAATAAGCTCTCTAAAATGAAGATGAAAGAATGATTTTTTCAATTGTAGAGAGTGTAAGATGTAAAAGATTTGAAAAAAAATCTCTTTAACTATTTGGGAACTCATAAAAGATTTCAAAGAATTGAATGTGAGTGTATTTTTCCACATTGAACTATGGTCACTAAATGTAACACCCCAAATTATTTTTACCCATATTTTTATATTATTATTTTTGGTGGGTAGAATTTAAGGACTAAATTAGTAAGTTTGTGGAAGTTGGAATTAAAAATGTGGTTAAGATCAAGTTTATGGTGGCAAACAAATTTTGCCATATAAGTATATTTTACACTCATACACAAACACTTTAGTCATCATTCAGCAGATAAGATAAATAAAAGAAAGATAAGAAGAGTCAGTAGCAGGCGAGAGAGAGAGAAGAAAGAGGAAAAAGAGGGAAATAGAAGCTTTAGTCCCGATCTGGCCAATCCGAAGTTCAAACCCGACCGAGTCTTTAAGGAAAAGTGTAGATCTCGTCGAGAGGATCATTTTGGTGGTGGTTTCATCTCGAGAAACTCCCAATTTTCGTAGAAACCTCGGTAAGGAAACTTTTTGTGGTTTTTTCTCGATTTCCCGTTGATCCGGAATTCCGATCGACGAACCGTCAGCGGCATTAGAATCGGGAAGAGGAGACGAACGCTCGGCCGTCGGAATTTTCTTCATCCGACCGGAGCGTGGTGTTCACGCGCGCCTTATGTGGCGGCGCGTGAGGCCCACGCGGGGCCTGGCGATCGGCGCGTGGCCACCACGCGCCGGACAGTAAGCTCGTGCCGATTTCCCGAGTATCCTCCGTGATTTTCAGACCATTCCGAGTAGTAACGGACCCCCGAATCTTATTTCCGTGTAATTTTCGTTAAGTTTGCGAGAGCGACCGAACCACGTTTCTTGCATATTCTTTCATCTATTCTAGTTAGGATTATGTTCCTTATAGTAAATTCTTTTGTCTGTTAGGTGATCGTGATACCGTAAGCAGGGACGGTCCTGCTGCCTGGTTCCTTTATCTGTAGTCAGCTCTCCAGGTGCGTGGATAAGCTTGTAACATTGCTGTTTTCAAAAGTATATAGTATGTATGTTTTCTTAAATGAATTTTAAGGTAATGCATTAAATGAGTTTGTTTTTAGAAAGTTTATATATTTTGCTACGAAGTATGGATCGAATATTGATTATGTTGAAATCATGTGTTTGTGATATATGAGAAACTTGCATGATTTGAGATATATGAGCATGGATTTTGGAAATGATTTTTATGTTAGAATGCACCCCGTGTACATATATGTGCCAGTTTATTTGCCGTGAGATGAGGTCTCATGTTGCCAGTTTTGCTCCGGATGCCAGTTATTGCCGTGGGGATGCCCCATGTTGCCAGCTTTGCCGTATTTGTCACAAGTGTGTGCATATAGATGAATAAACAGCTTTATTATTCAGAGTATTTTTTAGCAGTATGAGTTTTATGAGAAATGTGATTTATCATTCAGAGTATTCTTGAGCAGTATGAGTTTTATGAGAAATGAGATTATGATTTCAAGTAAATGTTGAATTTATTGATTTACAGCTTTATGTACCTATTATAGTATGAAATACTTATTCGATCCACCTTGTTACTTGTTTATCCACGGCACTAAGTTGTGATCCATTGCACTAAGCGTGAGCTTACCCCTTTCCTTAACATTTCAGGTTTAGCAGATTAGTAGATCATCTTTTCATCTCTTGTTTCGTCATCATTTCCTGCCAGTAGAGAAAGGTTGTGCTAACAGTAGAGTGTCTTTGTTATGTTTTGAAACTATAATTCTAGTTATGTATTTTCTTGGAAGAATTTATTGTCTAATGTTAGGCATTGAGCCTTTATTTGTTACTGAGGATGTTGTATCTTCTTCTTGGATATTATGTTGAGTTGGATCATGGAGATCCTATGTTATGATGATATTTTCAGTTTAGATTTTTCCTTGTATTTGGAGGATTAGTCCATATTACAGGGGGAACTCTGCCAGTTTCAAGTCTCCGTCTCACCCCTACCCTACCTAAGGGGACGGGTGTGACACTAAATGAATGTGAAGATGTAAAACAATGAGCTTTTGATTTTGAGAGTTAAAGAATTAAGATGTAATTCTCCTTTTGTTTTCTTTATAAGAAAAATGTTCAAAAAATATAAGAGTTCTAAAGAATCAAGAGAAAGCTCTCAAAATGAAGTAGTGTACACTTTATAGGTAAAAATCTGAATAGACACGTTTCTCTGTGCTGAGGTCGTATGCCGACCTGATAGTAAGAAATGGCTTCTGAAAAATTGGTATTGTTCATGCCAGTTCTAAAGAGTAGCTCTTAATCATCATCTTTGATTTTCATCTTACTTGGCTCTTACATTGGTTTTTTTCATTTTCTTTTTGACTTTTTTTTTATCATATTTGCTTCTCTTGATCTCTTCCAGCTCATTTTGGCTCTCCATGAATATTTTGGCATCATCGAACTTGATTCGTTAATTTTAGACGTTTTGAAACCATCGAAACCAAGTCGCTAGTCGCTAACATTGATCATCTTTGCCAAAGTCTTTATGTCTTTGAGCTTCTTATTTTTTGAGCTTTTTTGCTTCAATGGCATCATCACAATCATGGTACCAACATGATTATGAACAGACATATTCTCATGTGATTGATGCAATCACATTTCAATTTCTTGTTAGTCTCACAACCTATAAAAGGTTTGAAATGCATTTGATGGATGTAGTGACTGCATATTTTATGTGGTTCCATTGATACTGATATTTATATAAAAATCTTTAAATGAATTAAAATGTCAAAAATAAATAATTCAAAACCTCGTAGCTTGTAATCATTAAAGCTACAACGATCTTTGTATGGGCTGAAACAATTTTGGTGTATGTGGTACAATCACTTAAGCAAGTATTTATTGAAAAAAGATATGTAAATAATCCTATTTGTCCTTGTGTTTTCATTAAAAAAAAGTCTAAAATTGAATTTGTAATAATTGTTGCATATGTTGATGATTTGAATCTCATTGGAACTATTAAAGAGCTTTCAAATACAGTCTCTTATTTGAAAAATGAATTTGAAATGAAAGATCTTGGGAAAATAAATTTTATCTCAGCTTGCAAATCAAACATTTGTCAAGTGGAATATTCATACATCAATCAACATATACTAAAAAGATTTGAAGGCATTTTTATATGGACGAAACTCATCAATTAAACACCATAATATTGGTGTGATCACTTTATGTGAAGAAAGATTCATGTCATCTTAAAGAGAATGATGAACAAATTTTTGTTCCTGAATTATCATATTTAGGTGCAATTGATGCACTTATATATCTTGCAAATGTACGTACTCGGTCTGATATTGCATTTTCAGTCAATTTATTGGCAATATATAGTTTTGTACCAACTCGAAGACATTGGAATGGTGTAAAGCATATTTTGCGCTATCTATATGGAACAATTAATATGGACTTATTTTATCTAAATGGATCAAAATCACCATTAATTGGATATGTAGATGTTGGATATCTCTCTGATCCACATAAAGTCCGATCACAAACAAGTTATTTATTTACTTCTAGTAATATTATTGTATCATGGCGATCTTTGAAGCAAATAATGGTTCAACTTCTTCAAATCATTCAGAAATACTTGTTATCCATAAAGCAAGTCGTGAATGCATATGGTCAAGATTAATGATAGAATATTTTTGGGAAACATGTGGATTGCCTTCAATTAAAGATAACCTCATAACATTATATGAAGATAATGTTTCTTACATTGCACAAATTAAATGAGGTTATATAAAAAGTGATAGAACCAAGCATAAATCACCAAAATTCTTTTATACACATAAACTCCAAAAGGATGGTGATATAAATATTTAGAAAATACGCTCAAGTGATAATCTTGCAGATCTATTTACAAAAACCTTACCAACTGCAACATTCAAAAAGTTGGTACATAAAATTAGGACGCGTAAACTCAAAGATTTATGTGAAACTTTAGAAGCACCTACAATAAGATGAGGGGGAACATACTTGTTGGAGAAGATATTTAATATGTTGTACTTTTTTCCCTTATCCCATTAAATTTTTCCTAATAAGATTTTAATGAGGCAATTTTATATGCAATGAACATCCAAGGAGAGTGTTTTAAATAAATTAAAATTACGTGGATGTTCATAACTTATAATTCTTATAGTCTCCTCACTAATAACATTTTGTCTACCTATAACTCTCAAGATATTATGTATTATGATCATGCATTTTATTAAACATTTATTTTATGTTATGATCATATAGCTATAAACGAAGAGCTTATCTCTTTGTTTCTATACACTTTGAAATGAATAAAAAAAAAATTATAGTTTATGCTGTCATGCTCTAACTCTTTTACTTTTTTCATGGTGTTTGATATTTTTCTATTAAATATATATATAATTGTTGATGGTGTTTTTAAGCACTATGATATTTAAGCAGTACGGCAGGGGTAAAAGGGTAACTCCCTTCTTGATCGAGACCATTAAATACCGACCCGACCACATGAGTTTGGGGCCGAGCACTTATGAGCGGTAACCCGACCACTTGAGATCGGATGACCGGGCATTATCAGATCGACAGCAGCATTCTCAGTTCAAATGACTATTATGACCGACCTCATGAAGACCGACCAGATAGCGAGATATGTTCCAGAGATGAGTTATCCTATTCTTATGGGGTAAGGGGATAATATATCCTATTCTTATGGGGTAAGGAGATAAGTTATCCTATTCTAATAGGGTATGAGAAGTGAATATAGTTTCAATTAGGAATCCTTATGGGAAAATGAAATAGTTTCAACTAGGAAATTCTTATAGGAGAAGGAATCTGATTTCTACACTATTATAAATAGAAGGGTAGAGTGTGCATAAATGAGGAACAAGTTGAGAGCAAGGTAGAGTTGAGATCAGAATCATTATTATCAGACTTGTAAAAAATAAAGAAGCAGAGCCGAGAAGTGTGTTTGAGTAATAAAAGTATCATCTTTTTTTGTGCCCGTGGACGTAGGTCGGACCAAAATCCGCCGAACCACGTTAAATCTCCTTGTCAATTGGCGTATTTATCTGTCTTTTGCTAAGTTTGCTTTTGGTCCCCCATAACCAAACAAATTCACTATTGAGGGAGGATTGTCTCGGAAGTAATATTCCCATATTGCCCTGAGACCGAAATCCGCCGTCAACAGTTGGCGCCGTCTGTGGGGATAGAACAAAAAGCGGCTCGCGTAGTAAGACGATGGCAGAAGGTGGAAATCACCAATCGTCGGGAATCCGGCTACAGATTGGATGAAGAAGATAGAAGAAAGCATAAGGAAGGACAGTGAGGATAGTCAGACCCTCCTATGGAGAAAATGGAAGGGGGAACCGCGAGAAGCCTGAAACCATAGTTAATCAAAGAAGAGGAGAGATAGCAGATGGAAAAAGGGTCGCCGATGTAAGTGATGACGATGAACCGATGAGGAAGGGTCCCTACGGGATGAGGTCCGTAGTGGTAGAAAAATATTTACAAACGGAGGATACGTGTGAAGAAGAAGAGAGGAGACAATCACCATATTCTTCCTATGATAGCCCCCGCGACACCAGAAGGGGAAATATGAAGCATGGTGAAACTGGACGGGAAGTCTCAAGAGATGAGGAACGCCGCACCCGTGGTGACAGACGCGAAGGAGGCCGCGGGAGGCGGCATAGTGACACAGATGGCAGTATAAAGTCTTGGTTAAGAAAAGAAATGGCCAAGTGGGGAGTAAACCCAAAATTTGATACAGCAGATGCTCGGGACGGTGAGGTTGAATCTCCCTTCACAGAAGAAATAAGGTCGGCAAAATTCCCAAGACATTTCAACATGCCATCGATGACGCCCTACAAAGGCCATTCAGATCCAAAGTCTCATATTGAAAGTTTCGTCCTATTAATGGAGGTCCAAGGGGTAGTAGGGGATGCCATTTGCAAAGTATTCCCCCTAACCTTGGGCGGGTCTGCCATTCTGTGGTTCGTAAGTCTTGCCCCGGGAAGCATCAGTAGCTTCGCTCAACTCAAAAGGTCATTTGTTCGACACTTCAAAGGGGCCTGCGTCCCCAAGAAAATGGTGGGAGAATTGAGACTGCTGAAGCAGGGGGATGATGAGCCCCTGAGGAATTTCATTGAAAGATACCACAATTTGGTGCTCGAGGTCGGAGCGTACGAGTCATCGGAAGCGCTAGAAAGTCTCAAGGGAGGTTTGAAGGTCGGGAAGTTGTGGACTCACCTGAGGATTCAAGACGTATCGGATTATGCCACTGCCCTGGAGTTGGCCAGGAAATTTATCTTAATAGATGAGGAGAAAAAGATTGCCCGGGGAGTAGACACCCGAAAGGCTAAGATACTCAGGTCAGACAATCAGTGGGATTTGATTAGAAATTTGAGGAGACCAATCCCGGAGGAGAAGAAAATCAGACCGACACCTCCGATTAGTCATGTTCAAAAGATAAAGTCATATGTCCAAGTCAATCGTGTCGCGGGGAGAATAGTATACACCCCCCTGAACAAACCTATAGCCCAGATAGTTCGGGAAATCCAGGATAAAGGTCTGTTGGCCGAGCCTAATTTGAAAAGGTTCCCGATTGATGAGGGAAATAGTAGGGCATATTGTATCTACCATAACGTAAGGGGACATGCCACGAATGGGTGCAGAGACCTGCGGGAGCAGGTGGAAGACTTGGTGAAAGAAGGCTATCTCAGTGTGTACATAGACCATTCGGTTTTTGAGGTCGACCAAGTTGATAGCGGAAGTCATCCGGTCGGATGCATGGAATGCTGAGATGCAGAGAGGATGTATTAAGAAGAGCCTTGCTTGTAGTGACCCTTGTAGTGTTGCAAGAAAGGCAACAGATCCCAAAAAGGTGAGTAAGACTTTTTCTGTCTTAGGTTGACATTTGATTATGCTTTTTTGTTATGGCTCACACAATGGTTTTGATATTTGTTTTACGGCTCGGGTCTGCTCTTGTACCGCCGAGTCCTTTTTGTTGATATATGTTTTACGGCTCGGGTCTGCTCTTGTACCGCCGAGACCGATGTTTCTTTCCGGCTCGGGGCTGCACTTGTACCGCCGAGACCGATGTCTCTTTCCGGCTTGGGTCTGCTCTTGTACCGCCGAGACCGATGTTTCTTTCCGGCTCGGGTCTGCTCTTGTACCGCCGAGACCGATGTGTCTTTCCGGCTCGGGTCTGCTCTTGTACCGCCGAGACCGATGTCTCTTTCCGGCTCGGGTCTGCTCTTGTACCGCCGAGACCGATGTTTCTTTCCGGCTCGGTTTGCTCTTGTACCGCCGAGACCGATGTTTCTTTCCGACTCGGGTATGCTCTTGTACCGCCGAGACCGATGTCTCTTTCCGGCGGGTCTGCTATTGTACTGCCGAGATCGATGTTTCTTCCGGCTAGGGTCTGCTCTTGTTCCGCCGAGACCGATGTTTCTTTCCGGCTCGGGTCTGCTCTTGTACCGCCGAGACCGATGTTTCTTTTCGGCTCGGGGCTGGATTTCGTTCCGCCGTGGCCACTTGTTTATTCGGCTCGGGGCTGGATTTCGTTCCGCCGATGCCGCTTGGTTATTCGGCTCGGGGCTGGATTTTGTTCCGTCGAGGCCTTATGGTTTATTCAGCTCGGGGTCGGGTTACGTCCCACCGAGTCGGCTTCTTGGACTGAGGATGTAACATTCCCCCAGAGCCAAGTCTTTATTCAGCTCGGGGTCGGGTTACGTCCCACCGAGTCGGCTTCTTTGGACTGAGGATGTAACATTCCCCCAGAGCCAAGTCTTTATTCAGCTCGGGGTCGGGTTACGTCCCACCGAGTCGGCTTCTTTGGACTGAGGATGTAACATTCCCCCAGAGCCAAGTCTTTCTTTTAGCTCGGGGTCGGGTTACGTCCCACCGAGTCGGCTTCTTTGGACTGGGGATGTAACATTCCCCCAGAACCAAGTCTTTATTCAGCTCGGGGTCAGGTTACGTCCCACCGGGTCGACTTCTATTGGACTGAGGATGTAACATTCCCCCAAGGCCAAGTCTTTCTTTTAGCTCGGAGTCGGGTTACGTCCCACCGAGTCGGCTTCTTTGGACTGGGGATGTAATATTCCCCCAGAGCCAAGTCTTTCTTTTAGCTCGGGGTCGGGTTACGTCCCACCTAGTCGGCTTCTTTGGACTGAGGATGTAACATTCCCCCAGAGCCAAGTCTGTCTTTTAGCTCGGGGTCGGGTTACGTCCCACCGAGTCGGCTCTATTGGTCTGGGGAGGTGACATTCCCCCAGAGCCAAATGTTCTTCTCAGCTCGAGGTCGGGTTACGTCCCACCGAGTCGATCGTCATCAGCATAAGGGCAAAGCATTTTCTCCACGGGTAGATATCGGGATCCTCGTTGACTGAGCACATGAGGGTGGCAGGAATGACCAGATTTGCAGCCAAGACATTTTTCTTTGCGGTTCCTGGAGTGACCACCGACGGATTCATCGGCACACCATCTTTTTTTATAGTTCCCGGCATCAACTCGCAAACTTGTTGTTACCGAGAACTATGGGATAGATGTTGATGGTGTTTTTAAGCACTATGATATTTAAGCAGTACGGCAGGGGTAAAAGGGTAACTCCCTTCTTGATCGAGACCATTAAATACCGACCCGACCACATGAGTTTGGGGCCAAGCACTTATGAGCGGTAACCCGACCACTTGAGATCGGATGACCGGGCATTATCAGATCGACATCAGCATTCTCAGTTCAAATGACTATTATGACCGACCTCATGAAGACCGACCAGATAGCGGGATATGTTCCAGAGATGAGTTATCCTATTCTTATGGGGTAAGGGGATAATATATCCTATTCTTATGGGGTAAGGAGATAAGTTATCCTATTCTAATAGGGTATGAGAAGTGAATATAGTTTCAATTAGGAATCCTTATGGGAAAATGAAATAGTTTCAACTAGGAAATTCTTATAGGAGAATGAATCTGATTTCTACACTATTATAAATAGAAGGGTAGAGTGTGCATAAATGAGGAACAAGTTGAGAGCAAGGTAGAGTTGAGATCAGAATCATTATTATCAGACTTGTAAAAAATAAAGAAGCAGAGCCGAGAAGTGTGTTTGAGTAATAAAAGTATCATCCTTTTTTGTGCCGTAGACGTAGGTCGGACCAAAATCCGCCGAACCACGTTAAATCTCCTTGTCAATTGGCGTATTTATCTGTCTTTTGCTAAGTTTGCTTTTGGTCCCCCATAACCAAACAAATTCACTATTGAGGGAGGATTGTCTCGGAAGTAATATTCCCATATTGCCCTGAGACCGAAATCTGCCGTCAACAATAATATTCAGCTTAGACATTATATTTTTTGATCTCAGTACTCGGAAAAAAAAACATATTTGATTCCTATTTGGAAATTGTAGCATTGCATTATTGAAATGATCAAATTACCTTAATGTACAATAAACATTAAAGAAATAGTATTGCCTAAAACTTATTTACATGCAATTATTCTATGCTTAATTTATGATGATACTCGAATAAAAAATATTATCTAGTGGTAACATATTTTATTGAATAATTTAGAGCTTCTATTAATTGATTTATTGCTTTTTTAGCATGAAAAGATGAGACATCATTGCATGGGCTACAATTATTTTTTTTTTTTTTTTTTTTTTATAATGTGTTTGCACACATTACATGTACAAAGTCATTACATATCATAACTGTTGGTATGTCACTCAATTAAAAACATATTTACAAAATTTTTGTGTCCCATCAAATAGATCAGGAACCAAAAAAAAAAAAAAAAAGCAATAGGAAAATGACAATTAATTATCATGTATATTGTCATAATGACATTTTGATTCCAATAATTTTAAAAATATAAATTTTAGTCCATGTCATTAAATATTTTCTGTTAAATTTGATTATTTTTCATCTGATTAGTGTTAAATGACTTGAATACCTCGAAACCTTCAAAATATAATAAAAACTTCATCAAAATTAGATGAAAAGTAATTCAATTAACAAAAAAAAAATAACGGTATAAACTAAAGTTTGTATTTTTCTAAAACTATTGGGACTAAGGTTTATATTTGTAAAACTACGGGAATTAAAGTGTTATTATGATAATTTGTAGATGGATAGATATATTTGGGCAATTTAGTAATTTCCAAATGATGAAACAATTCATTAGATATGGAAAATTAAAGGTGGATCCAAGGCCCATTTTCAGTATTGACCTGACGAGAGAAGCAACAACTCAAAAGGGGTTTCTGTTCATGAGATCTAAGACAATGCAAGGCCCCCCCTCCTTTCTCATTTAACACGTGTGGATGCACACGTGCCAATGTGCATGCCAGTGAAACGCCACGTATAGGGTCAAAGGTGGAATTGCAACTAAACGACTTATTAATATAATATTCCTAAGACAAATAGATCAAATTTAGAAAAATCAAGTGTTGTTTATTTAAGTATGTGTATAAAATACATATAAAAATATCAATTTAAAATTATAAAAATATCAATAAATAATATTTAAATTGAGGAACATATCAAACCATAAACCCTCACACTTGAGAAAACGATGCACTTTTTAATTATTTAATTCATGCATAGCAAATGGGATGAGGCCAAAAGGGCAAAATATTTAGCTTAAAAAAATGTAGCTATCCTAGGAAGGCTCCTTTTTCAATTAATTAACACACAAAGAGGGTAAAATTTCAAATGGGATGCTTGGTACAACTAACATCAAAATGGAATCTAGCCATGTGTAATGGTAGGTCGACATTACTCATTATGGTACACAATTATGAAATAGTATTAGGGTTTATCTTATTATCATACATTTGAATAGTTTTTTTCTTTTCAATTTTCTTGATAATGAAAAAGAACTTTATATATTAATTTATTTCTAAACAATCCAATGAGGTATCTTTTCTATTTTATTATATCACGACTGCAAAGTCAAAAGCTTTCTAATCAAATAATTGATCAGAATTTGGTAATTATTTATCATCTACTTAAATGGGCCACTTAATGGAGTAATTATTTGATGTAACGGAGACACAAATGATATAATATTATTAATAAATTAATAAATGATTCATATGATTTAATATCCAGATTTTTAGTTATTTTTTAATATTTTAACACATATGACAGTGCATTATATTTTAGTATTTGAGTGATTGAGAACAAAACTCAAAAGCAAAGCAAAGTTAGCTAGTTATATGTTTCACTTACTTGATTTGGTTATTGTGATAATAAAACAAACAAACAAACAATGCTTCCAATATTGTAACTAGGTCAAACAGATGATACTGCATTGAAGTGAAATGTGGAGCCCTTGTCACGTGTCTGGCTTGTGCAACTTTAGTTGGCTGTTTGCCTGTTTTTGCTCGACGAGTAAAATGCCAACAACTCCAGACCGAACAACAATTAATTTGTTCAACCTCTTCGATGTGGATAAGGTTGGCTCATGCTGCCGCCACACACTTTCAACTTTCAGTTCTTGTTTTTAGTAAAGATAGCTGCTTTGGGGATCTCCTCCAGCATTATCCCTCCCTTATAAAATCATATATATATAATTATTGATTAATTTTTTTATTGTTATTTTTACTTGATTAATTAATTCATTTATTTAATTATTTTTTAATATCTTTTATTTTATTTTATTCATATCTTTTATTTATTATATTTATATTTTTTTATACTTTATTTATCATATTGTAGTACGAAGTAATGAATATATCACAAAGTTCACCAAGATGAGACTTTGAAGGCAACATAAAATAGAATTTTTTATTTTGTATATTTCTTTTCGTGTATTATTATATGTACTCTTATCTGAACATGACTAAAATAATATTGGTGTAAGAGACTTTTCATTTGAAAAAAATATTTGTTCGCAAACTATACACAAATGAAAAATTATTGCTAACATAAAAGAAAATATTTTTTATTATATATAAGTAGTGTTAAATAAATTAATAAAGAATTAAAAGAAAATTAAATAAATAAAGAAACACGAAAAAATAAATGAGATTAACAAAAAATTAAAATTAAATTATTAAATTATAAAATAAAATAAGTGACTTTTCATAATAAAAAATAATTTAGAATTTGGATAATAGAGTAATTTTGTAACGGGATATCAGGGGAGGGGAGGGGAGAGGGGAAAGCAATTTTCTTTGGTAAATTTGGTGCCATATTTAGGAGGCAATGACAGCTAAGTATGTGTTTTTTAGAGAGGATTTTTGTGAGGCTGACGCACTAGATCAGCAAACTCAATTGATGTGTTAGCCTAATCATGTTTTTATCTTTTGATAAAACAGATGGGATTTTAGACCACTGCCAAATTCGAGTGCCTACTTACCATTTGTATGTTACATTAAATATATCTTATGGTATTGGTAGCTCACCTTCTATTATATTCTGATTATATATATATATATATATATATATATATATATATATATATATATATTTTACTGTTGATATTTTGATTCTGGAGATATTAATTATTTGAAATGAGTTGAGTTGGTGCAGCAGTCCAGTCATGTTACTGTAATTTTAATAAAGTATGTGAACTCACGTGGAGCCATGGGTCTAGTGGACCAATGCTCTCATATTTATTTATTTTTACTGTTGAGATTTTGATGGTGGAGAAATTAATTGTTTGAAATGAGTTGAGTTGGTTTGCTATCTCGATCCTATCCTATTTTTTTGATAAAGCAGGCGGACCCATGTAGATCCATGGGTCTAGTGGACCACTGCCAAACCTCCCATTTTGATATATTTTTTTACTGTTGAGATTTTGATTGCGTATAAATTAATTATTTGAAATGAGTTGAATTGATGCATCGGTCCAATCCTATTTTATAATTTAGCAAAGTAGGTGAACTCATATGGAGTCACGCGGTCTCAAATGACATAGTTTGATGGTGTATGATTCATGATATGATTTTCAGGTCCTGGATTCGAATTTAGAAGATATGTTTATTGTAAAAGACCGAGACGGTTAGAGATTTTACCTACTTCGTTTAAGCTCGAATCGAGTGATTTAACAATGAAATTTCAAATATTTCCAAAAAAAAAAAAAAAATGGAGTCATGGGTATAGTGGACCACCGCCAAACCTCGAATTTTGATAAATTTTTTGGGGTCAAGAAAATAATCGTATGAAATGGTGGCAACAGTTGAAGAGATTCAAATTGAAACCATTTTTTATTTTTATTTTTTTAATTCAGACAATTATGGAAATGATTGCATATTTGACCACAATATGGAAAGCCTTCAAAGTTGTGATACAGCCATATACAGGGACGCATAGCCCATAGGTGCCATTAAGACCACCCCGTGAAGCTTTACTAATAATTACAGCCATGCATGCTCCTGTTAGTATAAAATGAGCTTTCTTTTCTGGCAACGATAAAGTGATCATAAAATAAAAGTAAACTAACTTTTTTCTTTTCCTTTTTCTAGCTTTTACGGCTGCAAGTGCTTGGAATCACGACCACATTTGCTTTTGTATTTTAATTCTAGATGGGAAGCTAATTGAGTGCTTTATGGAAGGTATAATAATTTGATGCCATATTTTGAATACTCGATATTATTAGACTCAAAAAAATTATCTGATATTTTAAGTATGTTGAATAGTGATTATATAATGACCATACATTTTTAATTAGGGTATTATTGTCTTTTCAACAAAATATCTTAATGATAAATTTTCATAAGTTTGCATCAAATTTTATTTGACCAAAATTTAGGGGGATTTACTGAAATTTTTCAGCAAATTATAAAAAACTTTTTTTTTTCCTCTTTTCTCCAAAAACGTGTCTGCCATTTCACATTTCTTTTTCTTTTTCTTCTTCCACATGCGTGAGAGAGAGAGAATAGATCCGACGAGTGGAGGTGTTTTCTGACCATCGGAGATGGGGAAAGATAGAGCAGGCAGTGAGAAGTATTTTGGTGGTGGTAGTCGTTTTTCGGCGAAGGGAGAGTTTGAAGATTCCGGTGATTTTTGGGCGATCCACGACAAATCAGAGCTCTGTTGGGCGCGTGACCACCATCATTGGACTCGGCTCAAAGACACGCACATTCTAGTGGCAGCAGTGTGGCGGCGCGCCGGCGCGTGGGCTCCACTCGTCGATGCGTGTGGCGGCGCGTGAAGGCCCCATGGCCATGTGGCACATTTTTTCTTTACATCTCCGGTGTTGGGAGTATGGTTACGCGGCCCCGTGTGGCATATCACTCACACATTTTATTTTAAAGATTAATGTAGTCGAGGATGTATATTTTTATTTATATTGATAAACTGTATAAATTATAGTTATTTCTTAATTCGCATCATCAATATTGTTTTATTAGACATATATATCTATGAATATACTAACCATGAAGAGTTTTGGTAAAACCAATTAAAATGAGTACATTAATCCATACTAAGCATGTGGTTTCGTTCATCCCTTAATTTAACATTTCATATTAGACCTTGGAGCCTAGGAGAGTGAGCAGGTTTGACTTCTCGAGAGTGTTCGAATCGTGTTAAGTAATTTTCTTCGTTTCGATAGTGCTAGGCATTATTGGAGATAATTGACTTGTATTTGAGATTATCAGACTATGTAGTTGTTTAGGTGATGCATTGCATAGTCGGACCATTATTTGAATTTTGATTATTTATTTCATGACAGGTGTTCACATTTAAACTGTGAGAACATTTTGGATATTTTCCGTGTGATTTTATATTTTATTTTGTTTTAAAGTCCCTGGGGTATGTTTTGAAATTTTACATTTTGGTCCTTTTGACCAAGTAATGTTTTGACTTTTTGACCGTTTTCTGCTGACTTTTTGACCATTTGACTGGTTTTGTTATAATTTTATTTTATTTATTTACCCCGTTGTCATTGGCCTCGATTTTGGACCATGACATGTTAGATCTTAATTTTGAAAATATATAATCAAATTGATTTCGGTCGATATGATTTTCAGTATTTTGAATATTTGATATCCCATCAAAAAATAAAAATATAATCATAATCATAATCATAACAAAAAAATTAACTAAATAATAATAATAGCATATACATTTTAACAATAATGATAAGTGTACATCCAAATGGCACACCGAAATACACACTCTAGGTAAAAAAAAATTGAAAGATTAAATAATTAAAAAAAAAATCCTAATTTTATGTATCATTTGGATGTATATTTATCATTATATATTTTAAAAAAGAAAAAAAATAAATACAAACGAAATAGAAAATATGATATTAATTGGATATTGGATATCAGATATCCAATATTTATCGGTATTTTTCCTTCTTTTTTTTTTTATTTTGGTCAAGTATTATATATTTGAATTTTTAATAGGTTTCGGAAATAGATACCTATTGTAAATTTTGTCCGATTATAGATTAATATCGAATATTAAATATCAGTTTTGAATTAAAATTTAAATATCCCAAAAATGTCTGATATACAGAAAATCGGATAAATTAGGCGAATGTAAATAAGAATTGTGGCTTATGGGCTCAACTTCAGCTTTAGCACATGATTGGGCCCATTAAATAAAGCCCATTAGGCAGATAAAATCAACGAATTAAGGAATGAAACACGTCACATCCTGATAAGGACAAGCATATGGTATGGTCCCATACCTCACTAATAATTTTATTTTCCTTTCTTTTTTTTTTATATTTGTCACCTTATATGCAAAGCTGTGGGCTGAATTTAGAATTAACCCACTAAAGTCTTAAAAGTAAATGGAGCTACAGCTTATGGCGATCATATCACCAACTTTGTCATCAATCACAAAGTCTAGAATTTAATATCTTTATGTATACCTCCAAGAAGGAAAATTATCATTTTAACATTCGAAAATTAAAATTTAAAAAATTTAAATTAATGATGTAAATTAAGACATTGATAGACACTCTAAATATATAATTACACTTATTTAAATTTTTATAGATTTAATTTATTAAAAAAATTTCGGATTATTTCATACATAAGTCTAGAAAAATGATAATATCTTTTCAAATAAAAAACTATAGTTCGTGGATAAGAACAAAGTAAAAGATAAGTGTCACTAGTACTATAAAAAAAAATTATCAAATTAAAAGTGGAACATATTCTCTCGAATCTTGATTGATCTTGTAATTGAAAGATTCTGGTAAAAAAAGAAAATGGGTTCTCTAATGGCAGGATGGGATTCACCTACATCAGATCCTAAATTAGGTAATCATTTTCTTAAACATTTTTTCCTTAATGATAATTTTATGTTAGTTGTTAATCTTTATTTTTTAATTTTTTCCAGTGAATATGAAGAGGAATCAGTCACTTACCAAGGAAGAAATAGAAGGTTATTGGAAAGCAAAGAAGAAAATTGAAGAGGAACATCTTAAGGCCATTTCTAGTCCATTATCTGACAGCAAACAGGTCCAATCTCGAAACAAAACTTTATTCAGTGTTAAAAAATAAAAATAAAAATAAAAATAGAATATAAATACTAAGATATACGACAAATTTATGACAGGAAAGTTCATATGAAGAATCTGAAATAAAGTATCAGAGATCAAGCTCACTGCCTATGGCTAATACCAAGACTGGTTCCATGGACATGGATAAAGAAAAAAGCTTGGAGGAATTCATAAAGAAACATGGCTGGTAAAATTGATTGGTGATTGAGATATTTTCATATTTCCATCCGAAAATTAAGTTCAAAACAATAAACTAATTTGAAACTTATTAATTGTAACGCTGGTACAATGATCGTATGTAAAATAAAACTTGTGTTCGAGTTTTTGTTATATATAAGTCAATCTTCGAGTATGAAGGAGTTGTTAATTAGAATTGTTGGAGGTTGCAGGTGGACTAGGAGCACGTCGGCATTTCTGAACGAACCTCCAGTACTTGAAAGCAGTTCAAAAAGTTATGCAGCTCAGTTCCATGTTGCCAATCTTGCAGCAGCATCGAAAAAATCGGACGCGGATTCTGGAATTAGTACATTTTAGTACGTATATAATAACTAGTTCCTATCTGTTTTTTTTTGTGTTACTTTGTGTTCTATAAACTTAAAACTGTGTGTTGTATGGAACATGACATAGCTCTAAGCTGCAGTGCAGCTTTTGACTTTGTTGAAGTGTCTTAATTATTGCTGCGTTTCGAGTTCTTGTTATATACCAATTGTGAGTTTTCTTGTTTTGTATAAGTTTCTGTATGTATGTATTAAACTTGGGAGATTTGGACAAAATTTTATACTATGTTTTTCTACTTGTTCTACAATTGTACATTATTATTATTTATTATTATTTTTGAAATAGTTGGAAATTCCACTATCAAATCAAAAAATTTATGACTGTCTCATATTCTTATAAAAAATGTACTTTTAGATTTGAACCCAGGACCTCAATTACTGATCAATGCAAAGAGTACCATTAAAACAGTTCAAGTGAGAGTTATTATATCCATATAAATTACGTCACTGGGATATTAGTGATTAGTGAATCCGTCCTTGAAAGCCCTGAAAATTGGGTCCATCAGCCTTAAATTGGGAAATTTATGAATGTATTATTTTTAAATGTTTAGAATTTAAAATCTCATGATGGAAAAATAAAACTCCCAAGGAGTATAGTATATATTTGATCCTCAAGAGGCATGGTGTGGTTTGGTGGCAAATGACTTACGATTTAATCATGAATTCAAATAGAATATGTGTATTTTTTTTTTTATATATGAGTATGGATAATTAGAAGTTTTATCTATAATGTTTAAATTCGAATCGGATTTAACGATGAGATTTCAATTATTTTAAAAAAAAAATGTATTTGATAATTTATATTGCAAGTGATGTTAGATTGCATCAAATCCTATCTGCTTACAGCCATTTCTATAAAAAGTTAAAGTCGGTGCGGTTAGGAATACAGAGATTGCATTTAAAAAAGACTGTTCATTGATCATTCCACTGGATTTGATCGTGATAATTTTGGGCCCCGTCATTCCATTTCTTTCTACTTTATTTCTAGAATAATTATTTCCTAAAACATAATCAATCCTCCTTACTCGAAAACATAGGAACAAGTATATTGAGTATATGTTTGGTAATTTAGGTTCCCAAAGAGCGTGGTTTGATGTTGTAGGGTTTAAGTTCTCACATTGAGATCATGAGTTCGAATCCAAAAAATACGTTTCTTGTAAGAACTTGGGACAATCGAAAATTTTACTTATTCCACTTAAGTCCGGAAAAAATGTTAGTACGTATATAATGACTAGTTCCTATCTGTTTTTTTTTTGTGTTCTATAAACTTAAAACTGTGTGTTGTATGGAACATGACATAGCTCTAAGCTGCAGTGCAGCTTTTGACTTTGTTGGAGTGTCTTAATTATTGCTGCGTTTCGAGTTCTTGTTATATACCAATTGTGAGTTTTCTTGTTTTGTACAAGTTTTTGTATGTATGTATTAAACTTGGGAGATTTGGACAAATTTTTATACTATGTTTTTCTAGTTGTTCTACAATTGTACATTATTATTATTATTATTTTTGAAATAGTTGAAAATTCCACGTGAAAATTTCTGACTGTCTCATACTCTTAAAAAAAACGCATTCGTTAGATTCGAACCAGGATCTCAATTACTGGTCAATTCAAAAGAGTACCATTAAAACAGTTCAAGTGAGTTATTATATCCATATAAATTACGTCAGTAGTGAATCACTGGGATATTAGTGATTAGTGAATCCGTCCTTGAAAGCCCTGAAAAATGGGTCCATCAGCCTTAAATTGGGAAATTTATGAATGTATTATTTTTAAATGTTTAGAATTTAAAATCTCATGATGGAAAAATAAAACTCCCAAGGAGTATAATATATATTTGATCCCTAAGAGATATGATTTGGTTTGATGTCAAATGACTTACGATTTGCTAATGAATTCAAATAGAATATATGTATTTTTTTTATATAAGAGTATGGATAATTAGAAGTTTTATTTAATATATTTAAATTCGAATCGGTTGATTTTGACTATAAGATTTCAATCGGTTAAAAAAAATATATTTGATAATTTATATTGCAAGTGATGTTAGATCTGCACCAAATCCTATCTGTTTACAGCCATTTCTACAAAAAGTTAAAGTCGGTGCGGTTAGGAATACAGAGATTGCATTTAAAAAAGACTGTTCATTGATCATTCCACTAGATTTGATCGTGATAATTTTGGGCCCCGTCATTCCATTTGTTTCTACTTTATTTCTAGAATAATTATTTCTCTAAAACATAATCAATCCTCCTTACTCGAAAACATAGGAACAAGTATAGTAAGTATATGTTTGGTAATTTATGTTCCCAAAGAGCGTAGTTTGATATTGTAGGGTTCAAGATCTCATATTGAGGTCATGAGTTCGTATTCAAAAAGTACGTTTCTTGTACGAAAATTTTACCTGTTCTACTTAAGCCCGGAAAAAAAATGATTTGACTGCTGGATTTCTTATAATTTCAAAAAAAAAATATTTGGTAATTAATTTTTAAAATGATATTAGATCCTCACTAAAACCTAGGTGCCGACTGGCATGCCTACAATAAAATTAAAGTGGGTGTATTTATGAAGACAAAGGCTGCATTTAAAAGAGAGTATTCATCTATGATTCCACAGGATTTAATAGTGACAATTTTGGGCCCAGTCTTTCCATTTGTTTTTATGTTATTTCTAGAATAATTACTTCTCTAAAACATAATCATTTCTCCTTAATTTTTACTCATAAATCACTGCACAAGACACAACAAGTCAAAAGGTGCATCAAAACATGGCTTTCCCATTTTTCATCCATCAAGAATAAACTTTTCAAAACAATAAAATTAGGGATGGTATAAATTTATATGAGAATGTGTCCGTCGGGACCCGATATTCGGGATGGTTAGAGGGATATTTTTATATTTGTTGGTTAGATGGATTGAATACAAATATTTTTTATAAATTTATTTACGAATGAGACCCATACGGGAGCCCCGGGTTTGATATGTTAGGGGAGAAAAATGGATAATTTTCGTATTCGTTAATTGAACGAAATAAATAGAAATATTGATATTTTCGTATCATATCCAGCCGTTTGACATTTTTGATTCATTAAATTATATGAGATTTCTTCGAATTGTCAATTTAGCTCAACTCTGGCCGGCCTCGGCCGTCGGGCTATGATCCAAGGCAATGGCTATTGACAGTATTAAGAAACAAACATGGCCAGGCCCAGTACGTGAAGTATCTTTAACTAAAAATTTTAATTTTATTTTTAAAAAATCACTTAATTACTTGTTTAACTAAGTATTTAGTTACAGATAATACAAGGTTCACGTTTTGTGCAAGTTGAACAAATATTTTAAATATTGATATTATATATACTCTGATTCTTGTCGATTTTACAGTTTAAGTGAGACAATTGATTTATGCCTATTTCGTTTTTAGTAAAATAATTTGTTTGTCTCTCAGTTCTGAAATAATATTTCTAATTTGACACACTCACAAAATGGTTCTTTACTTCAAAGTATAAGAGTGTCGAAGTAATAAAATAACCCGATAAGTTCGAAGTCGATTCTTATGGGATAGATTTAGTAAAATAAAATAATAATTCGAGTGAAAATAAAAAGATTGAATTGTTTGAGGTGATTGACAATTTTAAATTGGACTGTAATAATAAAATAAAATGCTGGGACTATGGATTCACTTTTAATATTTTAAATTTAGAGAAAACTTATTTATTATAATATATAAATTGTCATTATTATATAGTTAATTTATTTCATGAATTAATTATGCCAAAACATATAAAATCAGTCATAAATGTGGTAATAACATCTGTCTATAACAAGTCTAGTTATGTACTTAATTATGCCAAATATATAAAACCAACCCTATAGGCGGTAACAATGTTTGCCAATAATTAATCCAGATTTAAATTAAATATTAGACTTCATATTACAATTCATATATTATAATATAAGATTAATCAATATTTTTATATTAAGAGTTTCACCATTTACCCCAGCAGAATGAAATTAGCTACTTATGCTTTGAATAAAAACACATATAATTTTATTCCTGAAAGAAAAAAAACTACAACAAATCTTGAAAAATAAAACACACAAAGGTGTAACTCCACAAATTTTGAGAGAAAACTATGGAAATTACAACAAATCTTGAAAAATAAAACACACAAAGGTGTAACTCCATAAATTTTGAGAGAAAACTATGCAATCCTAGTTAAGTTTCTAAAGTGCTGAACACCTCTATTTATAGTAGAGGGCACATCATCCTCCAAGTAAATTTACAAATTACAAATTTACAATTTATAAATTTGCACGTTTGGTGGGAATTGATAATCCACCGAAAGGTGGATTGTCATTTCCCACATTTTTTTTATGTTTTTTATAATAATAAAAATTATATGCAACACATTTTGAAATTTTCATCAATCTCAGCTTTGAAAATTTCAGAACTATAAAATATTGTCAACATCAAAGTCATATATATTTGAGTCTTCTTTCATCTATAACTAAAACGCCTCAATTTGATATCGGAGTAAAAAATTATGGCCAAAATACGAAAATTACGTAAAGTTGGAATTTACGAAAATGTACACTATTAGAACGTATTTTTAAGTTTCTAGTCTCCAAAATCCAAATGTCACATCTATTTTTCTCGTTATATATATAAAATATTATTTCACCTACATAAGAAATAAAAATCACAATAAAAATATATAAAACATAAATTTAATTATTATTTCACAAATGTGCTAAATTAAGGGGATTCATGAAACTATAAGTGTTAAAATGATTACTCTCTCTTTATTAAATGTACACTTTTTAGTGTCCATCAAACATATGTAACTTGATTATGTCTACCAAGTCTATTTACACGCAACACAATTACCATATAGGCCCATCTAATTAATTTTTCGCACACCTCTATAAATTAGAGAAATTAGCAAAATTAATAAAAAAATATTTATTTGTCAAAATGAGCCACAACATTTGCCATTTGTATTTACAACCCCAGTATCCGAAGTGTACTTCGAATAATATGAATTCTCCAAAGTACACACTGAAGTTGGTGTAAAATTTGGAGATCCAAAGTTAAAAATTTGGATCTCTTAAATTTTTAATTTTATTTTTATTCAAAACTTCAGATATATGAAGTACTCTTCGGATGTCCGAAGTTTGAAAAATTATTTATAAAACTGGGTGTAGGGGCAAATTTGGGCCAATGTCATTTTTGACTTTTCGCTTCAGGCCCTATAGCAGTAATAGCCCAATCCCTCCAAACAATACCCAGAATAGACTTGGTCCCCAATTACCTTCTTAGGCCCACGCACAAAAAGAGGCCCGACACTCATCACCTACTAGCCTAAAGAACCCAAAGCTCTTAAAGAAGGCCCATTCACAAGCCCATACCCAAGAAAATGACTGACCCAAATGGCCTCCTAACTTATCAGTTACCAACCCACGAAACGCTTGAACTCATAACTTCCCCACTTCTCGTGGATCAGCCGTTTCCAACATCCAACAGACAAAATAATTAAATGTATTAAATGTGCTTACATCTCTAGTGCATATAAATAGAAAAGGCAATCCACTTTTGGGGGGAGAGGCAAAAAGTATTACAACCCAAAGCTTAATCATTCTCACCAGAGCCCTCAAAACCTCCGACCCACCGCCCTCACGGCAATCCACAGGGATCAAGGTATTCTCTAGCCTTGCTCTTCCATTACTTATAGCTTGTCTTCATCACTGACTTGAGGGTCGGAGTGCCTACGGCACCCACCAAACCGGTGGGTAGTAACCTCCACGCTCACTCTACCTTTGTTTTACAGGATCGCTAGTGCTCCTAACCTATAAATTCTCGATTGTGGACCTCGGGCGAAAACCAGCATCCACAATTTGGTGCCCACAGTGGAGCCTTAGTGATTCATAGCAAACACAGATCTCTCAATCTACGATTCCTAAAACATAGACGTTCGTGGCTTCTAGTAGTGAGTAGACACCAGATCACGTGTCTACACAGCTGGCCATACTTTAAGAACAATTACGCGCATTAGAAGAAGAGAATTAAGCCATGCAAAGCTCCAACACAACCCTCCAGAAGTAACTGGAGCAGATCTCCTCAACTTCCAACAATGTGATACTCTAGACAATCCCAACAATCATACAATCTCATCCAATCTCTTGGGGGCATTCAATGATATGGCAAGTGATGATCCGCCACCAAACTACTACCCCCAAAACCATCCAAGAAATGAACTTATTTCTCCAATCGACCAAGCACAACAAATCGCATCCACCATGCGCAAAGAAATGTTAGAATTCAAAGAAGTAATTTTGTCTAGCCTACCCGGTGTCATGCTACCAATAAGGAAAAGCCAAGCCGGTATAATTTCAGACACCCCATTCTTAGAAACCATCACTTCTATCGAGCTACCAAGGAAATTCAGGCCTCTAAACATGAAATTATATGATGGATCAACAGACCCAGACGACCATATTGTCTATTATAAATACAAAATGATGTCAACGGGTTTGGCTCCACATCAATGAGAGGCTGGAATGTGCAGAGGATTTGGAGAAACATTGGCTGGTCCTGCCCTCACCTGGTTAATCAATCTCCCATACAGATCCATCGAATCTTACCAACAGCTAGCAGACAAATTTGTGGAGCATTTTTCAATTTCTTGCAAGCTTGAGAAGACCACCAATGACCTCAACGCCATCCAGCAACGGAGAGGGGAGTCCTTGGGAAGCTACGTGGCTCACTTCAATAAAGAGAGGATAACAATCACAGACCTCCATCAACCTACTGTAGTAGAAACTTTCTGAAATGGACTCCTCTACGAAAACAGACTCTACAAAAAACTCACCAAGTTTCGATGCTGCACGATGGACCAGGCCATGGCTTGGGCCCATATTGAGATTATGTGGGAGGAGGATAAGAGGAACAATAAGAGAGGAAGCTCCACCAACCATGACAATGAAAGTATATTGAATCCTTCCAAGCGACCTAATAAATGATGTGCTAGCAGCAATATATCTCAATAAGGTATCAATTGATGCAATTAGACCACAAAAAAGAGCCATAAACCACCCATTTTTACCTTGGGGACATCATAGTTTCCCAAATAAGTATTCATTGGTTACTTTAGAAAAAATTATCCTTCACAAAACTCCAACTTAGGGAGAAACCCATTTGCTCCAATCAACCACATGAACCATTAATAAGTGTGGTTTATACCCACTTATTCTAGCATCTTTAGCCTATTATTTTGTTATAGTTCAAGCCATTTAATGTATTTTATAGTTTATTTTATGTCTTATTTGTAGGAAGCATTATAAAATCAATAATGGAGCAAATACGTGTATTTCGGGACCTATCAGGAGTATCAGACTCAATAAGCAGCAAAAATCTGCATCAGCTGCGCACTAAAATTAAAAAGGCTATAACTTTTGATTTAGAAAGAGTTACGAGATCCGTAATATATCGATTTGCATCTACTCGAAGAGATCTAATCATTTACATACATTTTCCCGAGATATGGGCGCTGCAACGCCCACTGTTTGGCGCCGCAGCGTCCCCCGCGGACCAGGATTTTAGGTTTTTTAGATGTTTAATGACTCATAACCTCTATTATAAATAGAACAGTTCGTCCAATACTCAAGGGGAGGCTAATACACTGCACAAAACACATAAATAAATATTTTTAGAGATCCAAGGAGAGGATTGAAGGGCGACAAGGGGAGAAAAAGGCTGTGACATCCGAGGAGGAAGAGATTCAATTCGGGTTTTACCTTCTTATTTCTTTCTTAGAACTCTAATGATTTCCATTAGATTCATGACTTGTTTATTATTGTTTTTATCTTTTGTCATGAACTAAACTCCTTAATTCTGGAGAATGATGTAATCTATACTTGAACCTTGTAATTGTTTGTCGATTTTGTTATGAAGTTTTATTAATTTATTTATATTCTTTTGAGTTTAATGTTTCTTGATTGTTGGCCACAATTGAAGATGATATATGTTTAAAATCTATCACTAAAGAGAGGGGATTTTGAATAGATCTAGAGAATATAACCTAGGATTTTATAGAGTTCGAGAGAATCTGTAGTCCTTTGAAGTCGTTAATATAGAATCACAAAACGTAATGAGTTGTTAACTATTGGATTTTTATAGGGATATCGAAGTCTGTAGTTGATGATATTTTCACTGATGCTCGAGAGAGGGAGTGAATATTTGCGGAATCTTGACTTATAAATAATATAACTGAACAAAGATTAATTGACATAACAAATACATAGGCGACAACTAGGTGAAATCAGGATCCAAAATCTCTATCGTATTAGTTCCTCCTATTTTATTATTTTTATATTTTATTTATTTATTAAAAATCTTTATTATTTATCGTCTAAATAAAGTTAGGATTATCAATTGTAGTACTTAATGCAAGTTAACGCAATCCTTGTGGGTTCGACACTCTTTCACTGATTTATACTAAAACTTGACACCGTACACTTGCGGTACGATATAAAAATATCACAACAAGTTTTTGGCGCCGTTGCCGGGGATTGTTTGTTTAATTCAAATTAATACTACTACCAAGTAATTTTAGCTTTAATTTAGAATTTTTATTTATTTATTTTTTTTATTTTTATTTCCTTTATTTTTGTCTTAAGTTTTATTTTTTTTATTTCTTATTTCTTATTTTATTTTATTTATTTTTGTTTTATTTTTTTCTTACGAGGTGAGTTTGAAAAGAAGCAATGGCAGATCCTGTTAGTGCACTGATAGCTCAAGTATCGTCCCTCACGACTCATATAGCAGTATTGACAAATCAAATGGGCCAATCGTCTATTGAAGCAGCTTATACTAATGGAATGATTTTACCCAACAAAGGAGCATGATTTGAACAAGTACAATATGTGAACAATCGGAACTTCAACAATTATAGAGGCAGTCTTATGCCTAATTATTATCATCAGAATTTTTCATATGCTGATATGGAAAACATTTTACAACCTCCTCATGGTTTCAATTATCCAAGAGCTGAGCAGAAACCTTCCTTAGAAGACCTCATGTGCATGTTTGTAGCTACAGCTTCAGAGAGGTTTGAGAAGAATGAGTCAAGGCTGGATAACATCGAAACACGAATGGGCAATATAGAGGCAATTATGAAATTTTTAGAAGCGCAAATTGGGTTGCTTGTTTCTTCCATGGCCAATCAACAGACATGGGTTTTTCCGAGTGATATTGAAATCAACCACAATGAGCAATGTCAAATCAGAACCTGTAGGAGCGAAAAAGAGTTTAAAGACACCTCTCAGGACTTAAGCAGTAAAGAAAATAAAATGGTATTTCAGGAGGAAACAGTAACAGAAGAAGAAAACAAAGGTGAATTGATAATGAGAGGTCAAAATGAAGAAGTCACCTTCAGTGTTTTCAGAGCCATGCCGAGCCCTCAAGGTGATGCAGAATGTCACAAGATAAATACAGTAGAAAATGGAGTTGTAAACACACAGGGTGAATCATTTCAGCGACCTATGAGCATAATACAGTCATGCATAAAGGAAGATTCTCTGCAGCTAAACCTGAAACCACTCCCAAAGCATCGTAAAAAGAGGAAAAGAAAGGCCAGTTCTCACTTGGAGATGATCCCTGGAAGGTTAAAAAGGAAGCCGAGCCAATTTTGCCGAATGTGCAGTCCAAAATTTCCAACTGGGGGACAATCTACATATTCTGGAGGACCATCTAGGGATAAATCACCACAGCCTGCCAAGCTGTCTTTTTCATGTCATAATAACCGGTGGATACCAAAGAAGAAACCATATGAAATTACCCGGTTCACTACGTTTAAGCCACCATAACCATTTTGGGTGGTTGCGTCTGGCTGAAGACGTTAAACTTAGCGCTAGCGGGGAGGCAACCCTTGCATTTGTTTTATTATTGTTTTCTTTATTTTTAATTTTTATTTTATTGTGTGCTATTCATTAAATTGCATGTTATTTATGCAGGTAGCACGAGACACACAACGCCCGCGCAACCAAATTCTAACCAGCAAGAGTCTGATCAACTCCATGCACGGTAGTGTTGTTCCTCACTCTTGCTCTTGATATTTATCTTACATTGAGGACAATGCAAATTTTAAGTTTGGGGGTGTGTGTATGTTGTTTACTTGCTATTTAGTTGTTTAAATTTATTGAAAAAAAAAATTTTGTTTTAGTCTTTGATAGTAAAGCATAAATCCTGTGATGATATTGTTTGTTTATGAGTGAAATTTTAGAAACGATAAGTGCCTGATTTACTTTTATCTGATGCCTTGAATAACTGATCTATGTTAGACTCGTAAGCACTTAAAACCAGGTTTTTAGCAGTTGTAGTTGACAAGGTGATTAGTTGAAGAAATTACATGTCGATGAATGACCATTTGCTTAGATATTTATCTTGATTTGCTAGTGTTATGAAGTATGATATAGCTAAAAAGAAAAATGTCTCTAAAGAAAGAAAATAAACCACATATAACCGATAAGCGTGAAGCTACCCATGGGCGAGTATTAGGACCGCCATGAGGAGAAATGCTACCTTAAAGGGTAGGTGAGTTGAAAAAAAAAAGAAGTGCAAAAAGAGAAAAGCAAAAAGAGACAAGAAAAGAAAAGAAAAATCATACCATACTGAGCACGAAATAAAGTAATTATAGAGCATAATTGAGATATCTAGGTTGGTTTGACCCATCGATTCTAATTTTTAAACGAAATCATTGAGTTGGCCTACTTAGGAGTCAAGCTGTGACCGAACCTTTAAACACACACACACCGTGAGTCTAGCTTAGATAATTTATTCACGAATTTGGATTCGAGTTGCAATTGTGTACTTTGAAGGTTCTCTAATTTCATTTATAAGCTTTCTTTGAGGAAAATTTTATGTGCAACTATCGAGACTATCTTTTATTATTTTTATATTTTTTGCATGATTTTGTGTGAATGACGTTTGTGGGTGTCGTCGCTGTAAGTCCTCACGAGACTATAACTCGTCCACTAGGGCCGCCTAGGGGTTTAAAGGCTTGTTGCATATGCTAAATGCAATTGTGATCCCTACGAAAGTGGCTTAGTTAATTTATTTATTTTTAATTATTTATTTGAATTTAGTTTTTATTTTATATTTTGCTCGAGACTAGCAAAATATTAAGTTTGGGAGTGTTTGATAAGTGTGGTTTATACCCACTTATTCTAGCATCTTTAGTCTATTATTTTGTTATAGTTCAAGCCATTTAATGTATTTTATAGTTTATTTTATGTCTTATTTGTAGGAAGCATTATAACATCAATAATGGAGAAAATACGTGTATTTCGGGACCTATCAGGAGTTTCAGACTCAATAAGCAGCAAAAACATGCATCAGCTGCGCACTAAAATTAAAAAGGCTATAACGTTTGATTTAGAAAGAGTTACGAGACCCGTAATATATCGATTTGCATCTACTCGACGAGATCTAATCATTTACATGCATTTTCTTGAGAGATGGGCGCTGCAACGCCCACTGTTCGGCGCCGCAGCGTCCCCCGCGGACCAGAAACATGATTTTAGGTTTTTTAGATGTTTAATGACTCCTAGCCTCTATTATAAATAGAACAGTTCGTCCAATACTCAAGGGGAGGCTAATACACTGCACAAAACACATAAATAAATATTTTTAGAGATCCAAGGAGAGGATTGAAGGGCGACAAGAGGAGAAAAAGGCTGTGACATCCGAGGAGGAAGATATTCAATTCGGGTTTTACTTTCTTATTTCTTTCTTAGAACTCTAATGATTTCCATTAGATTCATGACTTGTTTATTATTGTTTTTATCTTTTGTCATGAACTAAACTCCTTAATTCTGGAGAATGATGTAATCTATGCTTGAACCTTGTAATTGTTTGTCGATTTTGTTATGAAGTTTTATTAATTCATTTATATTCTTTTGAGTTTAATGCTTCTTGATTGTTGGCCACAATTGAAGATGATATATGTTTAGAATCTATCACTTAAGAGAGGAGATTTTGAATAGATCTAGAGAATATAACCTAGGATTTTATAGAGTTCGAGAGAATCTGTAGTCCTTTGAAGTCGTTAATATAGAATCACAAAGCGTAATGAGTTGTTAACTATTGGATTTTTATAGAGATATCGAAGTCTGTAGTTGATGATATTTTCACTGATACTCGAGAGAGAGAGTGGATATTTGCGGAATCTTGACTTATAAATAATATAACTGAACAAAGATTAATTGGCATAACAAATACATAGGCGACAGCTAGGTGAAATCAGGATCCAGAATCTCTATCGTATTAGTTCCTCTTATTTTATTATTTTTATATTTTATTTATTTATTAAAAAATCTTTATTATTTATCGTCTAAATAAAGTTAGGATTATCAATTGTAGTACTTAATGCGAGTTAACGCAATCCCTGTGGGTTCGACACTCTTTCACTGATTTATACTAAAACTTGACACCGTACACTTGCGGTACGATATAAAAATATCACAACAACCATCATCCGGCCCAATCGACATACTTATATGAAAACTCGGTCTGAGGAGGATATTCCAATCGACAATACATGTATAAAGAATTACTTGGACATCCCGCTTTACACTACATGGGGACTTGGTGTGAAGACATTCCATTCGATATTATATGGGAACTAGGCGTGTACATCCTAGTCGACATTACCAGGTATGACTTACATTTTTAAGAATGTCCCATTTGACATTAGTAAGGCATGAGACTTGTTAGGGATATCTCACTCGATATTAGTGTGTTGTTTGACACTTGTTATGGGTGTCCCAGTCGACATTATTATATATAGCTTGATGATTATTATGGATGTCCCAATCGACATTAATGTGTGGCTTGGGACTTGTAATAGATGTCATAGTTGGCATTATAATTTTTGGGACTAGTTATCGGTGTCCCAGTCGACATAACTAAAAATAGATTGATAATTGTTATGGATGTCTCGGTCAACATCAACACGTGTGTAGCTTGGGAATTATTGTGGATCTTATACACATGTATGACTTGGGGTTTGATGTGCATTCTATTCGACATCAACACGTGTGTAGCTTGGGAATTGTTGTAGATCCCAAACAATCGAGTATAGCTTGGGTCTTAATATATATCCCATTCAACATAACACATGTGTAACTTGGGACATGATGTGGATCCCATTCGACACTATACGCATGTAGCTTAGGACTTGTTAAGGATGTCCCAGTCGACATTACAATATGTGGTTGGTCATTTGTTAACAATGTCCCAGTCGACACTACAGTCTGAAGCTTGGCACTTGACGAGGATCTCAGTCGACACTACAAGTGAGTATGGAGCAAACTTCCAAATCTCCATTGCCCAAATAAAGTGGCTCACTTGCCAAAGTTCCAAACACATGCTGCAAGAGCCACGTTCAGGCTACGTGAAGACCGGTCCACCCGTGAATGCATGCAAGAGCTACATCGGCCCAAATGCAAGCTGCCAAGAGAGACCCAACAAAATAAACATTCTTCAAGCCACAGGAACGAGACAGCTTCCTCTAGAGGAACCACTATACTTACTACTCATCCCAGACGATGAATCAACATATTGTGTATAAGTACTTGCAGCTGTCTCATTCGACACGGAGATGACGTACCTTTCACAAACATATCTCCACATTTCCCATTCGAGAGAGGGCCTTGGTGTACCAATCCAACTTGCTCACTCAATTGAGCTGCCAAACAATAGAGCATGGCATTAGAAGAATGAGCCACTTGACACGATGTATGTGAAACAAATAAAGGCTTGGCACTAGGTGAATATACCACTCGACAGGATATAAAAGAAGGCTTGGCACTAAGGCAATATTGTAGACACTGTATTTTTGCATAAAGCCCAATGATGAGCCTCGTATGGAGGCACTACCCGATAAGTTACGGAAGTCGCGGGAAACGAACTTCGGAAGGAAAAATTCAAAAATAAATACCTCGTCAAAATTTAAACTCATTAGTTTAGCCTCGGGTTCGTTTAGTCGATTCCTGGATTAAAATATTTAGCCTCGGTCCAAAACCCTAACAACCCATAAAATAGCCCATTTCGCCCAAGTCCAATCCAAAATAATTAAAGCACATACAAAACACATGCCAAATCCCTCCAATCCCCACCAAAATTACACAAAGTAATTCTCTAAATAACTTAATAAAATACATCATTTTTTTTACATGATTTATTTCCTTATTTTGAAAACCCATGCACAACCCTAACCCTAGCTTGCAAAAATAAAAACACAACAATTCTAAACCCTAAGGCTCTCTCTTAGACATTCTCGGCAATATTAAAACTAAAGAACCCTAATCTTCGCCTCTCTCTGGACGACTTCCCTCTCTCTACTCTCTTCCCCCCTAAGACTCTATCGCCTCTCTTATATCTCTCACCACAAAACCTATAAACTCATCTCACGTAAACAACAAAAAATAAAACACAAACCTTAATTCTCTCTCGCCTTTAATCTTCACGGCCTCACTCTCTCTTCCATCTCTCTAAAAAACAACTAAACAAAACCCTAATAGCCTCTCGGAGAGATCTCTCTCTCTCTTCTCACACATCACCAAACATTAACAAGACACACATTTAACACACAACCACAAACCGACCAAGCCATCCACTAAGCCGAAGCCCACAAACGCCATCAACACACATCTTACACACACACACACACACACACCTGACACACACTTACACGCATCAACACACCCTACAGCCCATAAACATATGCACAATCCTTCTCGACAAAGACACACAAATGAGCAATAATTCAGCCGCACACAGACCACTCAACCTCACGCCACTCGAAATATACACAAACTAATAGTCAAAAACAGCCCTCCACACGTGAACAAACAACCAACAAAAAGGCAGCCCTCACTAACCAAATAATAACCCCCAAACCGACACAAAATAACCCACAAAATTGAGCCATTAATGTAAAGAAAAACGGTCCCTGAAATAACCCAAATGGTCACGAAAAATACTCTCCAAACCAGTCCAAAACAGCGAAGAAAACAGTCCCAAAAAATCACCCAAAATTAGTCAAAAAATAGCCTGAAAGCAGTGGGAAAATAGAGAAAACAGCAGCCCAAAATAGCGAAAATAGCGAATCAACGAACTAGAAAAAAATAGTGGAGCATTAACCTTTCCAGCGATGTTTCGACGCACTTCCGAGAAGCGACTTAAAAGGTAAGACCTGAGGGCCTTCTTTTTAATATTCGTTTTGTTATCCTGGACACGACATGCTTGGTTGGACGTGGAATACGTCCAACCGAGCATGCGAGATCCCACATTGCCTTTTATCATCGTTCATTTATTTATTTACTCTCATTATTCCGCATTTCTTATTGTTTATTTTCATTTTATTTTACGCTATTTACTTTATGTATGTTATTTCATTTATTTATTTATGCATCGTTATTTAGTGCGCATGGGCTAACTACGTCAGAAAAACTATACCATATTGAGCACGGAAAAGCAATTGCAGAGCATAATTGAGATACTTAGGTTGGTTTGACCCATCGATCCCAGTTTTCGAAACGAAATCATTGAGTTGACTTACCTAGGGATCAAGCTGTAAAAGAACCTTTACACACACACACACTTTGAGTCCAGCTTAGATCATTTATTCAAAAACTCGGATTTGAGTTGCATTGAGTGCTTTGAAGGTTCTTTGGTTTTAATACTGGGCATTCTTTGAGGGCAATAATATGTGTAACTATTGGGAGACATCATAAGCAAAAGATAGTACGAACCTGCAAAACAAGGAAAACTTTGAAGGCCTCATGAGGGTATAAACATTGGAAACACAACATCGTCGAAAGGGTAGTGGAAGAAAAATCCAAGCCAAGAATAACAACAAACTTCTCCGAGAGAAGACATATTTCAAAAATATGGGAATTAGAAGACATGACTTTCAGTATCCCAAAAGGATGAGGTCGCTTTCAAAAAAGGCATAATTCACCGTGAACCAGTGCAAACGGCGGAGAGTAGAAAGCTAAACCAGGTCTGGGGGCGACCAGTCTACCACCTCGCGAATAAGGGACATAACAAGATCTTAAGCCATCAGACCAAAGAAAGCTGAGCAATCACCAGAGTAGAACTGGCAGAAGGAAATTATAAGCAGACCCAGGGGGCGACCGAAGACATTTATAGGCAAAGGGCACCAAAGAGCACAAGGAAGGCCTAACCCATCAGAATAGGAAATACATCCATGCATATATGCATACACGTCACATACACACAATTTTTGTTTTGTGTTTGCAGGTTTTTTTAAGAAAAAGGAATAAAGCCCGGGGAACAAAGCCCACTCTCTACACAGTTCGGGAATAAAGCCCAAGGAATAAATCCCACACTCAACATAGTTCGGGAACAAAGCCCACTATCTGTACAGTTCGGGAATAAAACCCGGGGAATAAGGCCCACTCTCTACACAGTTCGGGAATAAAGCCCACACTCAACACAGTTCGGGAATAAAGCCCACTATCTACACAGTTCAGGAATAAAGCCCAGAGAATAAAGCCCACACTCAACACAGTTCGGGAACAAAGCCCACACTCAACACTGTTTGGGAACAAAGCCCACTATCTACACAGTTCGGGAATAAAGCCCGGGGAATAAAGCCCACTCTCAACACAGTTCGGGAACAAAGCCCAGGGAATAAAGCACACTCTCAACATAGTTCGAGAATAAAGCCCAGGGAACAAAGCCCACTCTCAACACAGTTCGGGAATAAAGCCCACTCTCAGCGCAGTTCGGGATTAAAGCCTAGGGAACAAAACCCGCTCTTAACACAGTTCGGGAATAAAGCCCATATTCAGCACAGTTCGGGAATAAAGCCCACATCAGCATAGTTCGGGAATAAAGCCCACTCTCAATACAGGTCGGGATTCAGAACAGTTCGGGAATAAAGCCCACAGATGGTTCGAGAATAAAGCTCAGGGGTCAAAAACACCTCGCCATCAATTCAATACAGTTTGGGAACAAAGCCCAAAGGTCAAAACAACTCAACTCAGTAGTGGTTCGGGAATGAACCATCTCTCATCAGTAGCGGTTCGAGAATGAACCATCACGTCAGCAACGGTTCGAGAATGAACCATCTCATCAGTAACGGTTCGGGAATGAACTATCTCAAGTAAAGATTCGGAAATTAACCATCTCATTAGCAACAGTTCGGGAATGAATCACCTCACATCAGCTCAGTTTGGTAATGAATCCTAGAGATCGCAACATCTTGCAGGGATGAACCTTAGGGGTCGCAGCACCTCACCACCAGATCAACTCAGTTCGAAGCATCTCCCAAAGCAGCAGGTAAGTGCGACAGCAGCGAACCAAGTAAGTAAAAAATGCATGCATAACTTTGATAGGGTTGTCACTGTCACACACTGCACAAGCCCCATCAAAGTGGGGGCGACTGTAGACATTGTATTTTTGAATAAAGCCCAATGATGAGCCTCGTATGGAGGCAATATCCGATAAGTTACGGAAATCGCGGGAAACAGACGTCGGAAGGAAAAATTCAAAAATAAATACCTCGTCAAAATTTAAACTCACTAGTTTAGCCTCAGGTTTTCTTAGTCGATTCCTATATTAAAATATTAGCCACGGCCCAAAACTCTCGCAACCAATAAAAAAGCCCATTTCGCCCAACCCCAATCCAAAATAATTAAAACACATACAAAACACATGCCAAAATCCCTCCAATCCCCACCAAACTTACACAAAGTCTTTCCCTAAATAACTTAATAAAATACAATTTTTTTTACATGATTTATTTCCTTATTTTGAAAACCCATGCACAACCCTAACCCTAGCTTGCAAAAATAAAAACACAACAATTCTAAACCCTAAGGCTCTCTCTTAGACATTCACGACAATATTAAAACTAAAGAACCCTAATCTCCGCCTCTCTCCGAACGACTTCCCTCTCTCTACTCTCTTCCCCCCAAAACTCTCTCACCTCTCTCATATCTCTCCTCTCTCTCACCACAAAACACTAGACTTATCTCACGTAAACAACAAAAAATAAAACACAAACCTTAATTCTCTCTCGCCTTTAATCTTCACGGCCTCACTCTCTCTTCATTTTCTCTAAAAAATAACAAAACAAAACCCTAATAGCCTCTCGAAGATCTCTCTCTCCTCACACATCACCAAACATTAACAAGACACACGTTCAACACACAACTACAAACCGACCAAGCCCTCCACTAAGCCGAAGCCCACACACGCCATCAACACACACCTTACACACACACACCTTACACACACACACCTGACACAAACTTACACGCCATCAATATACCCTACAGCCCACAAACATTTGCACAATCCTTCTCGGCAAAGACACACACAAATAAGCAACAAATCAGCCGTGCACAGACCATTCAACCTCATGCCACTCGAAACATACACAAACTAATAGTCAAAAATAGCCCTACACACATGAACAAACAACCAATAAAAAGGCAGCCCTCACCGACCAAATAATAACCCCCAAACCGACACAAAATATCCTATAAAATTGAGCCATTAACGTGAAGCTAAACGGTCCCTGAAATAACCCAAACTGTCACGGAAAACAGTCTCTAAACCATTCCAAAATAGCAAAGAAAATAGTCCCAAAAAATACCCAAAATTTGTCCAACAATAGCCTGAAAAATAGTAGGAAAATAAAGAAAACAGCAGCCTAAAACAGCAAAAATAGCGAATTAATGAACTAGAAAAAAATAGCGGAGCATTAACCTTTCCGACGACGTCTCGATGCACTTTCGAGAAGCGACTTAAAAGGTAAGACCTGAGGGCCCTCTCTTTAATATTCGTTTTGTTATCCTGGACACGCCACACTTGTTGGACGTGGAATACGTCCAACCGAGCATGCGAAATCCCACATTACCTTTTGTTGTCGTTCATTTATTTATTTACTCTCATTATTCCGCATTTTATCTTATTGTTTATTTTCATTTTATTTTACGCTATTTACTTTATGTATGTTATTTCATTTATTTATTTATGCATCGTTATTTAGTGCGCATGGGCTAACTAAGTCGGATTAAAGGTCCCATATTTGAGGGAAATACCTTAGGACAGCCTTTACCACGATATTTTACCGCGCCGGACGAGGTACGCTTCATTGGATGTGAAATATGTCCAATCGGGCATGCGGGGTCCCATATAGATGTCAGCCAAGTCTCTTAGTCGCATCTGTTTTATTATTCCGTTATTTACTTTCTATATGTTATTTCATTTATTTATTTATGCATCGTTATTTAATGCGCATGGGCTAATTACGTCAGATTAAAGGTCCTCCCATTTGAGGGAAATGCCCGAGGGAAGCCTTTACCATGATATTTTACCGCGCCGGACGAGGCATGCTTGGTTAGATGTGAAATACGTACCGGGCATACAAGATCCTATATAGATGTTGGCCAAGTCACTTGGTCGCATCTCCTTTCTTTTATTCTGCCATTATTTTTTATTTCATCGTTATTTTATTTCGCATTTAGATTCAACGTTATTTATCTTTTATTTAGTTATTTACTCACTTTTATTGTCGTTTTAAGTTCTGCCTTTATTTGTGTTTATGATTTGTCTACTTTCACGTCCGTTTACATTATGTTAATGATTGTGCGTATTATCCCTTGCGGTATATCGGATGGAAACCTAGACGTGAATTTCGTAGCCGAATCCGAATGGACGGTAGTGCGGTCTGTACTTGGGATACAACTCCACGTACCACTTGGGAAATACTTGAATAAGCCTGACTAACCTCCCTTCATTTTCCATTTATTCATTGTCGCTTTTCCGCCTTTGATTATTTATTATTTTCATTTTCGTATCTCGTACTCCTTAATGTAATATGCTTCTATCATTTTCATTTATGTTTATGGGTGTGCAAACTTGTATGTTATTTAAATTATCTCGCATGTTCTGCATAATACTTGGTTATATTATTGCATAAACCCATTCATTACAACTGGCATAAGTAAGGGACCATTCCGAACCCAACGGTTTGAGGTATTCCCTTGCGAGGGGTGAGTGCGGCCTTAAATCATTTCCCAGTTCACACTGGGTGGCGACTCTTTTATTCTCCGGTTTAGTCCCCGCGGGCTACTCAGTACTCCCGATGGGCCGCGAGCCCGGACAGCGTCGCCTCGCTCCCTACAAATGTGCAACTCGACACAACACATGTGAAGGCTTGCCACTAGGGAAAGATCCCATTTGACACCACAAGTCCAATGATAACTGAACATGCACGTATGAAAAGTCCACTCGATACAACTCGATGATTGTCGAATGGAGTTCTTCCTTTATTCCAAACAATTTTAATTTCAAGAGCACTTATAGTATCATATCATATGGTCTCACTAGACATATATGGGATGATAAAATATCTTGTTCATTCAATTCCCAAATAATAAGGTGGACGACCATAAACTCCATGGTTCATGAAAAGATTACCATCTATTTCATACAAAGGATAGTCATATTCTCTATGTGATAAGATGGACTGCCAATAACTCCATACTACATATGAAGATAATAATCTCCTCCAGCCTACATATGAAGATTATCATTCACTCTAGACTACATGGATGGATTTCCATCCACTATAGAATGCATTAGAAGAGCCACATGGAACTCCATCAGGTCTATTCGATCGTAATATTATTGACCTTAATCAAGTCTAGTAGAATGGAGATTCTCATGAACCTTTATCAGGTTCATTGGATCGTAGTTTCATGTGCCTTTATCAGGTTCATTCGACCGTAGTCTCATGGACTTTCATCAAGTCTAGTAGAGTGGAGATTCTCATAAATCTCCATCAGGTTCATTCGATCGTGGTCTCATGGGCCTCTATCACGTCCATTCGACCGTAGTCTCATTGAACTTTGTCAAGTCTTATAGAATAAGGAATGAAGACCCTCACTGACCTTTATCAGGTCTTGTAGAGTGAGGATTGTAGAATGAGGAATAAAGACCCTCACTGACTTTTTTCAGGTCTAGTAGAGTGAAGACTCTTATAGACCTAAATTAGATCTAGTAGAATAGGAAGTAAAGACTCTCTTGGACCTTCATCAGGTCTAATGGATTTTAGACTCTCATGGATCTTCATCTGGTCCAGATGACATTGAAGATTCCCCTGGTCATTTGAACCATAGTATGAGGATTATCCTGAACTTCATCTGGTTCAGTCGACTGGGAACATTCCCCATGACTCATGTAGAGTCAAGTTGAAGACTTGGCCTTCATCTGGTCCAGATGTCATTGAAGATTCCCCTGGTCCTTTGACCCATAGTATGAGGATTATCCTGACCTTTATTTGGTTCAGTCGAATGAGAATATTCCCTCATTCTCGTGGATCAGCTATTTCCAACATCCAAGACAAAACAATTAAATGTATTAAATGTGCTTACATCTCTAGTGCATATAAATAGAAGATGCAATATACTTTTAGGGGGAGAGACAAAAAGTATTACAACCCAAAGCTTAATCATTCTCACTAGAGCCCTCAGAACCTCCGACCCACCGCCCTCGCGGAAATCCACGGGGACCAAGGTAGTCGCTAGCCTTGCTCTTCCATTACTTACACCTAGTCTTCATCACTGACTTGAGAGTCGGAATGCCTACGGCACCCACCACACCGGTGGACAGTAACCTCTACGCTCACTCTACCTTTATTTTGCAGGATTGCTAGTGCCCCCAACCTGCAATTTCTCAATTATGGACCTCGGGCGAAAACCAGCATCCACACTTGGTAGCCTTTTATGGTGATACGATATTGATTTTGATGCTCAACAAAATAGTTAATGATTTTTATTGATACATAAGATTTTTACATATAAATTCGAAATCATAAATAAAAAAGCATAAATTTCTAATGCATCAAATCTATTTACATAAATTCAAATTACTATTGACTTTGACTTTGATTTTGGCTAAGAGGAGTCATGCATGAACGTCTATTGTGTCCACGTTTTCCACATCAACTGCATATGACTTGCACCGTTTGTTCCTCTTGTGACAGTATTCTATTTGTTTTTGGTCATCCCGTCGAAACACGCTCATTTGGTGGCAATACATTCAAACATGCATCCGTCGAAGAAATGATAAGAGAGAGACACCGAGATGCATCATGTAGAATATTTAAGGGAACTTCTCGAACTGTTGTTGAAGGAACGACCATCTCACCTCCAGCAAACCCACCAGTTGACCATGACCCACAAGTTGATCATGACCCATAGACATTTTCATCATTTTTACCCGTTGTATAATTATCCTAAGAAGCATCATCCGACCTATAAACTGGAACCGATTGACTTACTACATTACAACTCGAAGAAGAAAGACCTCCAGATTGTTGACCTGTACTAGTTGTAATCTTATCACAACTCAAATTTAGCTCGACCACACTACCTTGTCGAATGACATTTGAGGGTAATTTAAAAATCACTCTCAATCTTTTTCTTTACCAATTTCAATAACTAAACGTCGCTGCGAATATGACGAAATTAAACTTTTAATACTGACTTTATATTCCATTTTACTTATCTGCATCCGCACATACAACATTTCCACTAACTCTAAAACATATATCCTCATATGTATTCATTGCTTCCATGATCTAATTTCTTCCAAGACCTTTAAATCAATTGCCTTTAAATCTTTAAGACAAGGTTTTTACTGGCCGACTATGCATTAGGACGGGATAAGAGTAGCCCGGAAATGCGAATGATGTCAAAAGAATGCCAACATCCACCACCTTCCGGTAGAACAATTGACTACATTTTCCAGCCCGTGGCCGTTCTCTTAGTGGGGCCTGGATATTGTTGGACCAATGCCGAAAGGGCGAGGACAAGCAAAGTACGCTATGGTGGCCATAGATTATTTCACCAAGTGGGTAGAAGTTGAGCCTTTGTCTGCAATCACAGAGAAGAAAACAACTGAATTTTTGAAGAAGAATATTATCTGCAGGTTTGGGATTCCCCGGGCCGTCATCACAGATAATAGGAAGCAGTTCGACAGCAAAGGCTTCAGGAAGCTTTGTGAGGATCTCCAGATCACCTTAAGATTTGCTTCACCTGCCTATCCCAAGTCCAATGGACAGGTCGAGGCAAACAACAAAACTATCAAAGCAAATCTTAAGGCTCAGCTCGGAGTTTGCAAGGGGTTATGGGTAAAAGAATTACCAGAGGTCTTGTGGGCGCATCAGATAACTTGCAAAGACTCCACAGGAGAAACCCCATTTTCTTTATCTTATGGGTTTGAGGTAGTCATTTCGGTAGAAATTGGGATGACTACCTATAGGGTTTAGCATTTTGAAGACGAGCAAAATGAGGAACTCATCAGAAATCATCGTAAAATGAGGAACTCATTAGAAATCATCGCAAAATAAGGAACTCATCAGAAATCATCTTGACCTGGTCGAAGAAAAAAGGGAGAGGTCGGCTATGAAGACTGCGATCTATCAATAAAGAATGACCCAATTCTACAACAAGAAAGTTTGGACCCGATCCTTCCTTCCAGGCGACCTAGTTTTGAGAATAGTAACTCTGAACACCCGAAGGCAAGAGAAGGGTTCGTTGGGTGCTAAGTGGGAAGGGCTGTATAGAGTTGTGGAAATTGTGAGTTCGGGTGCCTATCTTTTGGAACAGCTGGATGACACTCGACTGAAGAAACCTTGGAACGCTGAGATGCTGAGGAAATATTTCCAGTAAGTTTCTTTCTCGGGCAGCAAAGCCCCGTGAGCGACCCGATCAGAGTTAAAAACTTAGTTGTAGAGCCTCTCTTAAAATATCCCGCAAAGAGTTGTAATAAGGGCAGTATGTCCCACGAATATGAATAAAACTTTCACTTTTAAATTAAGAAGCTTGTCTATTTTTTTTTTGCTTGTTTTCTAATTAAATGTGAAAGCTATGTTCAATATTTCGAGGACATGCTCGATGCGAAGGGATGAATTAAGGTCAGGAAGGGCAATAAAATCGTGGCACGCCAAACACTGGTGTCATTATCAAACCACCGGGTAGAAATGCGCCGACCTAGTTCTTTTCATTTTAGGTGGATCTAGATCGCTTCAATGGATGAAGTGCATGAGAGAGCGCATGAACCCCTTGTGGCAGCATCAGACTCCCGAGGCCGGAGCGTAACTATCCCATGACTTGTATCTTTAAGGGACACCTCGAGATGGCGACCGCGGGGAGGGAGTGCCCCTGTGAAGTAATTAGCCCAACGGAGTCAGCAGTATTACCCCGGGATGGCGATTGCGGGGAGGGAATTCCCCCGTGAAGGAATCTGCCTAACCGGTTTAGGGGAGGCGACTGCGGGGAGCGTGTTCCCGTAAATTTAGCTTGACCGCTTGGATCAAGAGAAGTATATCACGTGGAGGTCTTTGCCCTTGTGGCATTTGCAGGCTCTAGAGCCGCCCAAGCATAAGGAGGTTTTTTTGTCCTTAGGGTCTCGGCCGCTCACCGATCCATATCTCAGCTCGCCAGGACGCCGAATTGTAAGATTCAGAATTATATTTTGGAGACCTCGGGCAGGACGCTGTCTTGAGACATTCAAGTTGTTATTTTCACTTGTGAATTTTTTTCGTTTGGGGTATGTGCTAAGTCACCCCCACATTTTACCAGTTTTACTTTACTTTACTCTAATCTTTATTTTTGTTTTTCGCTAGTCTGGCAAGGGGACGCCCGCGCGAGAGTTAGCAGAGCCTCAAAGGTTGATTTTCTTCCATTATGTGTAAGTCTTGGTTAGTATTCGGCTCGGGACTGGATTCGTTCCGCCGAGACCTTTGTGTGCCATCGGCTCGGGGCTGGATTCGTTTCGCCGTGGCTTCATGGTTTGTTTAGCTCGGGACTTGATTCGTTCCGCAAAGGCCTTTGTGTGCCATCGGCTCAAGGCTGGATTCGTTCCGCCAAGGCTTCATGGTTTATTCGGATCGAGGCTGGATTCGTTTCGACGAGGCCTTTGTGTGCCATCGACTCAGGGCTAGATTCATTCCGCCGAGGCTTCATGGTTTTTTCGGCTCGGGGCTAGATTTATTTCTGCCAAGGCCGATTGGTTACTCAGCTCGGGGTTGAGTTATGTCCCACCGAGTCAGCCTTTTGTTCATGGCACATGACATTCCCCCAGAGCCAAGTGTCTCTCTCAGGTCAAGGTCAGGTTACGTCCCACCGAGTCAGCCTTTTGGTCTGGGGATGTAACATTCCCCCAGAGCCAAGTGTCTCTCTCAGCTCGGGGTCGGGTTACGTCCCACCGAGTCAGCATTTTGGTCCGAGGATGTAACATTCCCCCAGAACCAAATTTTTCTCTCAGTTCGGAGTCGGGTTACGTCCCACCAAGTCAGCCTTTTGGTCTGGGGACGTAACATTCCCCCAGAGCCAAGTGTCTCTCTCAGCTCGGGGTCGGGTTACGTCCCACCGAGTCAGACTTTTGGTCTTGGGACGTAACATTCCCCCAGAACCAAGTGTTTCTCTCAGTTCGGGGTCAGGTTACGTCCCACCAAGTTTGTCTCCTCAGTTGGTCAGACCTCGAGTGGAAGTTTGTAAGAATGCATCCAGAGCCGATTATGGAAGGCGAAAAGTGCAATAAAACAAGCTTTGATAAAAGGAAAATAAAGTTGTAAGGAGTTATTACAAGAGTTATATTTTGTTCAAAGTTTACAAATGGCCACGTACGGGTTACCTCCTACTCATCAGCCCACACAGGGGCAATTGGCTCCTCTTCAATAAACTCGGGTGGCAGATGACTAGGCTCAACTTCAGGAGGAGGGACAATGGCTTCCATGGGAGCGGCTAGAGGGGCCTCAACAATTATAGCTTCAGGAGCATGACTTTCTGGTCGGTTTTCTTCAGGATTTGGAGATGTCAGGACAACTGAAATGAGATCGGGGTTCAGAACTTCTTCAGGAGAATGGGGCAGCCATTTCTGAAGTTCTTCTCGGGAGATCTCCCCCTTGCAAAATCGGATGGCCGCATTGATGGGCCCCATATCCAATTTGGGTAGCACCATCAGGATAATTTCAGTACAGTCTCCGACTCCCTCAAGTCTGATTGCGTCCCGCTCTTCCTCGAACTCAGCTTCCTTCTTTTTGAGCTCCTCGTTTTTGGCCCCCAGCTTGGACTCAAGACTGCATACTTCTACTCTCAGGACCCTGTTGTCAGCCTGGGCCGTCTCTAAATCTTTCTTCGCAGCCTCGACATTTTTCCTTTCTATAGAGGCCGCGGACCTGAGAGATTTGTTGGTTGAGTGAACCTCGGCGGCGGTTAGCTCCAAACTCTTTATCTCATCGTTTTTTTGGCCAGCTCGGCCTCTATCTCAGTAATTTTGCTATGAAGCCTCTGGGATTGGCCTCATTCAGATAGAAGGCTTAAGAAAAGATCTTAATTTTTGGAAGCCAGATAGTTTACCTGCCAAAAAGAAATAGAAAGTCAGAAGTTCGATTAAGTCTTGAACTCAGAACGGAAGTGGGATAAAAATCGTTACCTTAGCCAGTTGGGAACACACCACGGAGATCGCATCCTCGGGGGAAAGGTCTTCATACTTTGGGATCTTTGCTGGAGGAACTGCTTCGGCCAATTCATTGATCGCCGGCACGAGATGGGAAATGGCCTCTCTTACGTCCTGGCTGAGGTCCTTGGTAGGGGTGTTCCTAGGGTCGGGTCGCGGGACCCGACGTGACCCGACCCGCGCGGGTTTATAAAAAAATTTGTAAGATTTTGACCCGAACCGACCCGAAATTTTTGGGTTGCTCAATGGGTTTGATATCCTTGACCCGACCCGATCCTATACAAATATATATTTTTCTAAAATTTTTATTATTTTCCTAAAATATTTATTATTATTTTTAAAGTTTTTACTATTATTTCATTTGTTTATTACTTTTTTTGTATTAAAACTTTATATATATGATATTTTTGGGACATAAAATAACTAATATTAATATTTCAAAATAATTAATTCATTTAAAAAAAAATATTTTTTTTAAAATGACCCGACGACCCGACCCGACCCCGATCGGGTTCCACTTCTCCGCGACCCGACCCGTGACCCGATTTTCCCTTGAACCGACCCGATCGGGTCTAACAAAATTTTAAAAAATCCGACCCGACCCGTGAACACCCCTAGTCCTCGGCACCGAGTATCACGACGCCCTTCCATTTTTTGGAGGAGCCCTCCGGCACTTTCTTCTCTTTCCGAGCAGCCTGTTTTTCGCTCAGAATTTGTTCTTCCTCGATCTCCCGAGCAAACTCGGCTTCCCCTTCCCCAATCAGACGTCTCCTTTTTCTTGTAGGCTTTGGGGGGCTGGTAGGCCGGGCGGTGGTTGGTGGAGATGCACTGGAAGTGGGAGCCGAACTTTGGATGATCAGCAGAGCTGCTTCTTCGGCCACCTTTTTGGTCTCAGCAACTGTTGGCCGTTTCCAAGAAGGTCCGGCTCCAGATTGACCGATTTTCTTTATTGCACCGGCAAATTGTTCAATATATTTTGGTCTCTTTGACATTCCTGCAAAAGGCAAAGGCAATAACATAGTCAGATCAGAATTTGAATAAGTTTGAAGTCATCATTATGTCTAGCAAACAAGGGGGGGTTAGTTTGGAGGTTAGTGAGAATCTACCTATCCGCCCAGGGATCTTCAGGGGAGTAGTTCGAATGAGGCCCGACTCAACGAAGGCTGCATCATTGACCAGATTCTTCCAGAAGTCAGCATAGCGCCGGGCATGTGTTATTCGCACCCGGACTCGATGAGAGACCTTTGGAGCATCCCTCCAGCAGGCTGAAAAGGGTCAATGAGTTAGAATTTTATTGTGGAAGAGAGAAGCATAAACACTAAAAGTTAGGGTCCTAACCTCCCGCTCTGAAGATATCTGGGACTAAAGTCTCCTCCTCATATGTTCTCAGGACTCGTCCCCAGTTCCCCGTAGCCCAGAACCACGAATCCTTTAGTTTTTTGTTGGAATCAGGGAGCTTGCGGAAAATGTTCGATGATTCGGCATAGACGGAGAGGTAATACCAACCGTGATGTGTTCGAGGGTTGGCCTTCAGTCTGTACATCATCTTCACCTCCTCAAGGGTCGATTCACCAAGGCCCTCATAGTGCCAGATTATGTAAAGGTCGGCCAAAATCCTCCAACTGTTCAAGCTTAGCTGACAAGGAGCGATCTCCATCTCAGCCAACAGCTAGCCAAAATAAGGTTGAATTGGTAGCCGGAGGCCACACTTGAAGAAGGCTAGGAGAAGAGCCATTGAGCCCTCATCGGGCTGGCTAGCAAGATCATATGGGCGAGAAACTTCAACAACGATGTCTATTGGGATATCATAACGTTGTCGAAGCAGCTCCAGATCATCATCCGTTATCTTGGAAGGCCGATTCATGTCAAGTGCCGAGTGTTCAAGCTCACCGGGCTCCGGATCCTTCTGAAGGACTCTAAGACGGTATATGTCCTTCTCAGTTTCAGAAGGGGTATGTGTGGTGTCAGCATCCTATATTTTAGATACTTTCGAACTTGAAGAAGGCTCAGTTTGAGGTTTCAAAGATTTTGCCGAGGAGTTTTCACTGTCAGACATTCCTAAACCGTCGAAGTGGGTAAAAAAGGGTTAGTCAGTGACTACTTTAATTCATCCAAGGCTCAGACATCTACCCTAAAAAACCGACATCTAAGCCTATAGTCTCTATACGCCTTATCAAAATCCACAAAATAAAAGTCTCTTTTTAGCTACATCAAGCCAAACACAAGTCCAAAAAACAACTCGAAGTTGTCCTAACCTATTACTAATCATTCTACCAAAAATATATACACTATAAAAAATCGTAAAACAGAGAGACGCCTCACCACATGCAAGAACACAAAACAAACAAGAAGAGAAAGAAGAAAAAGAGGAAACAACAAGATACGTAATTTGTGAAAAGCGAAAGCAAAGAGATCGTTCTGAAGACTTACTTGTTTCTTTTGAAGAGTTGAAGATTGATCGGTGCGGTCTGGTCGTTCGATAAGTTCGTTGGTCGCAGTTAGTAGAGAAGAGCTATTGCAGGAGGAGAAGTTCAAAGTATTCGTAAAGGAAGGCAACAATGTCTATTCTGTTTTCTTATAGTCTGTTCGATGCATTTATGGCCGTTGGATTGGGCAAAAGCGTCGGATATATGCCACATGTCACTTTTTAAAGTGATCTTTCTGAGTTGGATGAACGGCTGAGATTGAGCATCCTTTGAGTTGGCAATATCGGTCGGATTATTCGTTTTTTGGCGGGAGAACGACGGATGGCTGACAAATGGCAGGATCCCATTAAACTCTAGAGGTGATCTGATGAGCATTTAGGAGGATGTGACCGTTGCGCGTCTCGAGGGGTTGTTTGCAGAAGGGCAATAAAGAAATTTTACTTCAGTTGGAAGGAAGTCAGGCCGAACACCTGAGTCAGACCGAGGACAAGATGAGTATAAGCCGATGAATTTTCTTCTTCAAATATCGGCCACCAATTTATCAGAAGTGCCACTCTTTTTATATCGTTCCCGGCACCAACTTGTACACTTGTTGGAATCGAGAACTAGGGGACAGATGTTGGAGGTATTTTCAAACACCAAGACATTTGAACAGTGCAGCAATGGTAGAAATTGTAATTTCCTTTTGACCGAGACCCTTAATGCCGACCCGACCATGAGGGTGATACCAACTATATGACATAACATGTTCCGGCAGAGGATGCCGAACATTTGGTAATAATGGCCGACCACTTCAGCACGACTAGTCGGATACTATCAGATCGGTAGCTGCTTCTCTCAGATCAGAGGATCGTTGAGACCGACCTCAGGAAGACCGAACAGATAACAAGATATTTTCCACCGCCTCATATTTACTAAATAAGGTGATGGGACACCATCCTTATGGGATAAGATGATGGGACATGGTGATGATGGAAACAAGTTATTTTCGGCCAAGTGGCCTTGGGGGAAGGAATCCCATTAATGAGTTCACATGGGTAGTGTCCTCTAGAAGGGGCATAGAACCGCCTCTTTTTAGTATAAATATGAGAGATAAATACATTTGTAAGGGTTGGTTGATTAGTTAAAAAACCGATTACTAAAAAAATAAGAATTAGAGCTCTCTGTATAAACAACTAGCTCGGTTTCCACACTGATCGATCGCAAAATAGGTCGGCCGAGCACATTTTAGTAATAAAACACCCATCCGTTTTGTGCCCATGGACGTAGGTTGGATTCAATCCGCCTAACCACGTTAATACTCTGTGTCGATCTGAGTGTTTTACCTCTTTCTGTCAAAGTTTGCTTTTGATTTCCCATAACCAAACACATTCACTGTTGAAGGAAGGTTATCCCGGGAACAATATTCCATTATTGTCCCTGAGATGAAAATCAGCTGTCAACAAATGTTAAAAGACATGATTTTTGGTGGCTGAAAATCATATCATTTGAAAATAATATTTGATTGCATATAAGTGGGACGAGATTATTCAGAATACATATAACATTTTTCTTGAATAAGTTCTCAAGTAGATTTTTAATAAAGCGTTGTATTGCATCTTTAAAAAGTTTTGTTATGTCATGGAGTGAATTTATATGTCACCCTTACAACACATCGTGTCAACAAATATTGTTATAAGATAATATTACATATACTTCAAAACTAGATTCCTCACTATTTTTCTTCAACAAAAATAATATAAGTATTAACTTACTTAATTTTGTCAAATGAAATGTGTTAACAATCTATATAGTTTTTAAATTGTGTTAATTTCTTAAAAATCAAGAAATGTACGTTGAAAATTCAAAATTATTCTTTAACCTTTGATAAAATGCTGTATATTAAGTGGTTTGACGGTGAAATTTTCAATGATTTTTTTTTTTTTTAAAAAAAAAGGTGCTCATGGAGAATCCTGGCTATATTTAAAAAAAATTAATGGACGATACCAAAACCGGTCATATACATTTTTTTTGAAATAATTGGAAACCTCACCATCAAATCATCCGTTTCGGGTTTAAGCGGAGCATGTAAAACTTTCGCTGTCCCAGATTCTTACAAGAAACGCACTCTCTGGATTCGAATCCAGGACCTAATAGTCAGACCCTAAATCTTACACCATCAAGTCATGCTCCTTGTAAACACCGGTCATGTACACGCTTATTATTACATACGTAATCGGTTTTGCTAGTCTATTGTCTAATCAATTGATATCATGTAAAGATAGGCTAAGCTCTTGAATTTTTAAAAAATTTGTCATCATGAAATTACTCTCTGGTGGACTAACTTGGGATAATTTTGTCAAAATGTCATTTACGCGACGTCGTAATCGTAGAACTTAAGCATCTGTTATTTGAAAACAAGAAAGAAAAAAATTAAACCAAACAAGAAAGAAAAAAATTAAACCAGTAAATGAACCTAACCGGAATTTGAAATGAATACGAATACGAACATAGTTTATTTATATCAATTTTTTTTCTATAAATGTATACCTATGAAATGCACATTTAATAAATTTACTAAATATAATAGACAATATATTTGTTTTATGACAATTGATAATGATTTATCAAATCTTAATTGAAAAATAACAATAAGAAATAAATAAAAATGAAAAAAAGAACTCTAAATGAATAAACAAATATTCAATTCGTTTAATAAAATAATCGAATCGAATTGACATATTTATCAAACGAATTCATTTTTTCAAATTCATATTCGTTTTAAAATGAATCAAGTCGAATCGAACGAATAAACGAATCATAACTCAAATGGTTACCCTTAATCAATATAGGTGCGATTTAAAAAGGAAAATACTAAGAAGTCATTATTCACAGTTTTTTTTTTCCAGTTGTGATATGCCAGTTCGACTAAAATAACAACAATCTGAAAGAAAATTATGTCATCACGAGATAAGTGATTTTGAATTCAGATATTGTATTTTTTTTTTATAAAAATATGAGATAATCGGTGATTTTATTTATTTCATTTAAATTCGAAATGAGTATTTTAACAGTGAAATTTTTAACGATTAAAAAAAAAAAATAAGTTTGTAGTAATTTAGGATATTATTCAAACCTCATTTACTCAAGTAACGCAATGTCGTAATCGTAGAACACAAGCATCTTTTCATTTGAAAAATAATAACTAATCCGCAGATGAACCTAACCAGCATAACGGCCTTGTTCATCAAGAGCTTCTAGAATTATCTTTTCAATTCAAAATGCAACAGTAATCACAAGTTTTCTCTCTCTTTTTTTTTTTTTTAAAAAAAATCAGGCTCTCAATAAATTTTTAACTTTAATATCGGCAAGGTTGAAAATAAGGATAAATTTGTTAGAATAAACAGTGGATATTAATTAATTCAATTAAATATTTTTTTATAATAATAATAATAATATATCATTCCCACTCATTTCGAATACATGATTATTCTGTGATAACAGATAAGGAATTAAGATTTAATATTAAATTAAATATTGAATTAATTATTAAGATTTATATAAAATTAATGATTTTCCAAAACGATCGAAAATATTATCGTGTAAACGGTTGCAAGCAACTGGACGAAAATATTACAGACCGTATTGGAAGCTCATGATCACAAAATTTAAAACATCTCTCATACAAATTCAAGATGCCACCTTGGCACGGCCACCTAATTAGAGGCTATCTTAGTAACTTCGCATTCCCGGTTTGATCTATATATAGTGCTCCAGCTTGTACACAAACTCCATTAAAACTTCCATTAGCTTTTGTGTAGCATCCCCATAATTTTTGCTTTTGTTTTTTTTGGGTTTGTTTTTTGATTAAATGGCTGAGAAAAGCAAGATTTTGATCATCGGAGGAACTGGGTACATCGGAAAGTTCATCGTAGAAGCTAGTGCAAAAGCTGGCCATCCTACTTTTGCTTTGGTTAGAGAAACCACTGTCTCTGATCCTGTCAAGGGAAAACTTGTCGACAATTTTAAAAACTTAGGCGTCACTTTGCTCCATGTAAGTTTTATAATATTTGTTGTTTCTTTTTCTCAGTTGAGTGAAGAATATGGAACTTCGAATTTAAATGCTTGTGTTATTAATTGTGGGCCTTGCTTCGCAGGGGGATCTATACAACCATGAAAGCTTGGTGAAGGCCATAAAGCAAGTGGATGTGGTAATATCAACGGTGGGCAGCTTGCAATTAGCTGATCAGACCAAGCTCATCACTGCCATCAAGGAAGCCGGCAATGTTAAGGTTGGTGTTTCTTTTAGCAAGCTCACAAATACAATTGATTCTTATTTGATTTCTTTTTTCATTTTGCTTGTGTAACACACATTATAATCAAATATCTACTGAAAATAAAATTGAATCAAGGTTTTGTGTTGATATTGTCCTCTTTGGCGGCTCAATATATCCAATTTTAAAGATTTATTTCTTGAGGTTTTGTTCTTCATATGATCCAAACACTCTTTAAACACATCCTAATATTTTTCGGTGGATATAATAATATATTCCTTTATGACCCAATATTTTCGTTAGATACGTACAACTTCTTATTAATTAATAGAGATCATCATTTATAAACACATTCTCAATATATTTTCAAGCGATATGAGATATTCTATATACCAATATATCAGAGCATGATACACCCCACAACTCACTTTTAGATCAATCTAGTATTTTAAAACGAATGTATCAAATAATGGGAAATAAAATGTTATTATGTCACTAGTTGATTTGTCCATTAATACCCTGAAATCGAATATAATCACTAGGACCACCACTCAAATTATTTTTGCTGAATCCCACTACCACGACGTGACATGATACATAGATTCCAAGCTTATTAACAAAGCTTAATTCATTAATTCCAAGCGTATCATATAAGATCAGTCAAGATTAATGTTTTTATCTTTGAATAGAGATTTCTTCCTTCCGAATTTGGAAACGATGTGGATCGTGTGAATGCTGTGGAGCCGGCAAAATCATCATTCGCTATCAAGGCTCAAATTCGACGTGCTGTGGAGTCTGAAGGGATCCCATACACGTATGTGGTCTCCAACTGCTTCGCCGGCTATTTTATTCCCACATTAAGCCAGCCAGCTCTCACTGCTCCTCCCAGAGACAAAGTCATCATCTCGGGCGACGGAAACACCAAAGGTATATTTTTTTTTCTAATTTAGTTATAGCTACTAATATTCAAGAGATAAGTGATATTCACATGGGTCGATATTTTTAAAAGATTTATGATAGTAGATTTAGTGCTCAGAGCGGCCTTGAGTTATCTCAAATTTTGAGGGTCCTTAGGCGAGTTCTTAAAATGTGACTCTGCCGATAAATGATAAAAATATACGTTATACACTTAAAAATGTAATTTTATTAGATTTGAGCTCCTAATTTTGAGTAAAATTTTGGAATCTCAACCGGCCGTCTATATCTACTCTCTTCAAGATCAATACTGAATCCCGATTCTTTATTTTCATAATCTCACTGAAAATTTGCATATTTTGAAATACAATTTGAGTTAGAAGGAATATTGTTATATATGTTTTACTCTTTGCATACCATTTTTTTTTTTTTTTGCAGCCGTGTTCAATAAGGAAACTGACATTGCAACATTCACCATCAAAGCGGTGGATGATCCAAGAACATTGAATAAAATCCTCTACATCAGGCCTCCTAAAAACACATACTCATTCAATGAGCTCGTGGCCCTTTGGGAGAAGTTGATTGGCAAAACTCTTGAGAAAGTATATGTTACAGAGGATAAACTTCTCAAGGACATCCAAGGTAGCTACTCTTTTAACTTACCATATATAATGTTATAGTTAAAAGTTCAAATCTGTGCTAGTGGTATTACAACTCCACTGTGTTCTTGCAGAGGCTCCGCTGCCACTGAACATTGTGCTAGCAATCAATCACTCGATCTTTGTGAAGGGTGACCAGACCAACTTTGCAGTTGAGTCATCTTTTGGAGTAGAGGCTTCTGAGCTTTACCATGATGTTAATTACACCACTGTGGAAGAGTATCTCCAGCAATTCGTTTGAGCAAGCAAAAAAAAAATTCTTCAGATTTTACTCTTACTGTAATAATTATAATAAACTATTGTGAATTTGTCATGTGAGAGTGTGTTTTGAGATGTTGTTTTTACTATCTACTAGCATATGGTCTGCACTTTGTGCAGGTTAAGTATATCTTTAATTATAATTTCATATCATAATAAAAATCTAATAATATTTTAGGTGTTAATTTTATAAATGATCCGAATCTAGTTGGTTTTATAGTATAAATGATATAATTGATTTACTTACACTTAATACACATGTCTTATTTGTTTGTCTATTAATTTTAAAATAGTGCTTCTAATTTATATTAGAGTTTCTCTTTCGTCTTACTCTCTCATTTGAAATCATATTCTTAATTATAAATAACTAAAAAATTGGATAGTTTTGGTGGATAACTGCTATTTATATCAATTATAATAGAAAATTATGTTTTAATATTGTAATCGATTTCTTATTTATAATTTAAAATTAATTATAATGATTAGGTGTTTGTGCGCGTTATGAAAGCTTAACGACATAGTTCTCATATGTTTAAGTATTGGATACTTATGCAAGTGTGATAAGAGGTTCTCTTAGCCGTTGGATCGGGAACAGTTCGCTCTGGATAGATCCACTCGGAATCCCATTAGTAGTATGACTATATGTCTATGGGAATCTGAATCAGGATAGGTGTATGTGATCTTTAACCTGAGACTTACGTCGCTAGTACTTGCGACAATCAGTTTGCTTTGGTATTGGTCGTCCGGAGCTTTAATAGGTTATGTGTACGCCTGTACTGGGTTTACTGAGAATTGTAGTGTATTGGATGTGATGTCAAGATGGAAGTATCACTTCAGTCATATGGAGATGATGGTCACGCAGGATACGGTAATAGTACTCTTAAAAGCTGCAGCTATCGGGAAAGTATGACTAGGTCATGACTTTCCGATTACAGAGACTAGTTACTCGTGATCCGATATATGCTTCGTACGGGGCAGACACAGAGCCAGCCTCAGGCCTAGCATGTGACATCCGATACTGGATCGTATTACGCATTATATAGTATTACTACGTCTGATACAGATAATATTCCTCCGCGGATATTTCTGGAGAATTGGGTAGGCACGGTGCTTTACTAGAAGCCAATCATGTCTTGTAAATCGGTGAAAACGTGGTACGGGGTACGCACGTGGCGGATAGTCCGACAACCAGATTTACTGTCAAAATATCCAGGTATCTCTTAGGTCGCTTCCCAAAGATTCACCAATAACATTTGACTCGAATAAAATTAATTTGGGATTAATTATGAGAAAGAAAATTAATCAGGGATTAATTACGACAAGAATTAATCTGGGATTAAATTCGTACAGAAGAGAGAACACAATTAATTTAGAATTAATCGGTAAAATAAATTTAATAGTTAACTTAGATTTTTCTATTTAATTTATTTATTTGGGCTAAAATAATATATCAGTTATATTAATTGAAATTGGATTTCAATACGAAATTAAAATTGGATTTTAATTCAAGTGAACGAATTAATTTGGAATTAATTCGTAAGCGACTATCGTAATAATTTTACGATGCATTATTATTTAATTAATTTTGATTTAATTATTTAGCGATGGAAAATTCGTTTAGTTAGATTAAACGAACCCGGGCCCAAAGTCTAGTTATGTGAGCCAACTTGAATTTTGAATTTAAAGTGGTAGGACCCACTTCACTTATATCAACTTGTCAAAAGTGTGATGTGAGTGGTTGGCAAAATTTATTGAAACCATTTTGCTTTTCACCAACCTCGTTTTGCTTTTTGGAAACCAATACACACAACAACTTGTTTTTGGAAACACAAGTTAACAAAACATATTATCTCTCTTTTCTCTCCCTCATTGGCCGAACCTAGCTCCCTTTTGTTCTTGAATTTTTGTTGAAAAAATTCATCAAGCTAGCACTTTGTGAGTTGATTTAAGGTGATAGGGAAACTCACCATAGAGTTTGGAACTCATCATAAAGCTTGGAGCTTCTACATCCAAAGGAATTTTTTGAAAATTCTCAACCGATCAATGTAAGTTTTTTCCGCAAATTTTATTTTTATTCACACACAAATCATCTTAGTGATCTTGTGGCAAGTGTAGGACACTAACAATGGTATCTAGAGCCATCATAAGCATGATTTGAATTCTAGGGTTTATACACTTTAATTTGGGTATTTTTGCTTGGAGCAGTATTATTCACAATTGGTTGTTTGTTATGATTAGATGATGATAACTAAGTGTTGTGCATCATTGGATTGTGAGAATTGATTGGATAAAAAATTCCCAAAAATCTTAGCATGGCTGAAACTTGACCTAGAATTACTCATGGTAAATTTTGGAAATTTTACAATTGGATGTGTTGTAAGCATGAAATGAATATTGATTGTTGATTTAATTGGATTGAAATCAAAACTGGATGTTATTTCTTGCCTATTGCCGTGAGTTAAAGCATGTTGGATGAATTGATTTTGCTTAATTTTGTGTTGGACATGAATTGAAAATAAAGCATAATTAATTAGATTAATTAATGTTTTGGAAATATTAGATTAATAATTAATTATGTAATTACACTTTAATTAAATTAATGTAATATTTGGAATATTATGTTAATTTAAATTAGTCTTTAAAATTGGATTGGGATAATTTGTTGTATTTGAGCTAATAGGCTTGGTTAGACCAAGTTTGGTTTTGGACAATTGGGTTTGATCCAATTGGGCTAAAACCATTTCCATAAAATCCAAAATATGACTTTGGGCCTTTTATTATTTAATTGGACCTAATGGGCCAAAATTAATTTTTGGCATAGGGTGATTCATAAATGGGCCTTGGTATTTTGGGTTTGATCCATAATGGCCAGAGTCCATGCCTAAAGAATTAATTAAAAGTCCATTGGACTTAATGAAAAGGCATTGGATGCTAATTGGGTATTTGAGACATTTGGATTGGATTTGGAATCCAAGTCTAAAAGGCACTAAAATAATAAGTGTAATTGTTAAATTTAGAATTAAACTAGAATTAGTATTGAATACAATTAAAGTTGGATTTAAAGTTGTATTTCGATATAATTCAAGAATACTTACTTTGAGTATTTATTCTTAAACGAGTTGACTCGCGCAAATCAAATCGTTGTATGAACATTGGATGGTCATTAATTGAAGATTAATTAATTGGATTAAATTGATTGAAAACATGCTTTGTGTGAATACTTGGATGTATTTATATGAATAATGTATATTGGATGGATATTAGACGGGTGTGGGTAATTTTGGAAATTGTTGTAAATATAGTATTTATTTGAAATTGGACCTGCTTGTCCAGCCTATCACCTCATATTCTCTTTGTATTTATCTTGTCACCAATTCCCCTCAATGTAAATGAGGTTTCTTATTGTATTATGTAATTGGGTAGAAGAATGTAAAGTGCTAGCGAGAAAGAGAAATGGAGATTTGTTCTAGGAACAATTTGTTTAAATATCCATCCGCATATCATTATTAATTTTATCGTGCCTTATTATGCTTTTAGAATGCATGTTTCGGGGTGTATGATGAGACCTAATCAAAGATAATAAATTGGTTTCCAATTTATGAAAACGCCCTCACATCAAATATTAAGCTTTTCCTTCCATTGAGTGGTTCTTTCTCAAGATCCAAGATTGGCTTTGATTTGTTGGCCAAAGTCAAGATCATTGTCCATCATGGATGTGTTTGAACCATGAAAGCTTTGTTATACATCGCATGTCTTGGGCAGTTGTGACTTTTTGGCCAAAGTTAAGGTCACTTCTGTTCGTCGACGTGGATTACGATGTTTTCCCACTGTCAATGGGTCGCGCTTAACTAAAATCATTAAGCTTGTTGAGCCAAAGCCAATGCTTAGTTGACTCAGAGGAAAAAGGTTAGGAAATATATTGGATATATGTTTCGGACTTTGAGGTCCACCTACCGGATCTAGGAATTGGATGAGATCCAATTGATCTGAGAGATCTACCTAGTTAAGTTTCATACAGCTTGTTGGCCAAAGTCAATATTGTGTGTTATTTAACGGGATCCTAGCCCACTAGGAAACTAGGTTTCTCGAGTACTCAACAGAGGTTTGAGGCTCGCTGAAAATTAGTAGGAGGATAGTATTAAATTTACAATTTCGTTAATACTCGCTAATACGCACGCTATTTCTTTATTATTTATCGTCATTATAAATATTACTTGGACTAATTAATTTATTGTTTTCTTTTAACAGTTAGACTGTACTCAAACACTACTCTACTTGTAGTTGGTTATATAGTTGGACTATAGTAACCATTACATTTGAGTGTACCCAAAATCGTTGATTGGATAGTTGGACTATAGCAATCAAGATGTCTGAAAGAATTAGTGTTAGGGACATAACCATGGGCGAGAATGTCTTTAACGGCGTGAATTTTCCAGATTGTGAGATGAACCTCAGGATAGTGAGAGGTCTCTCTATGTCATAGAGAGACCTCTCAGGGCCTGAGCCCGGACATGAGCGGGTAGTTGATCATGAGCTTTGAAAGACTTATTGACCGGTGCATTCATACGCGTATAACGCAAGCGCACGTATCGTTCAAGTAGTATTAAAATATGGATCCCATGAGGACTTAATTCCTACTGTTATTATTAATTATTGAATCTATTTATTTACAGGTATCTAATTATAGGGAGAAGGGAATTGATTGCTTTTGGTTGGTTGAATGTGGATTTGCTGATTAAAAATAAAAATAGACTCAAAAGAAAATACTAGGAAAATAAATAAAAAGACTCAAGATCTAGGGTCGTGACTCCACACAATATTATTAAAAAGATGAATTGACAATATTATTAAAAAGATGAATTGACTCTCTTATTTATGTGTAATAAATTAATTTGCTAACCTGGAACACGATGATATGCAAAAGCCTCTTCCGATGGTCAAACGTAAATACCCAGTATAACCCAATTGGACCATATTCCTATGTCAACCAAATTACCTGGATTCATTAAGACCAAGTTCCAATTATGGCTACCCACGCCCGACAGGTATATTCCTATCCTGTAAGGAAATCTATTAAAGAGTTATCTATCCTCAAGGAAGATCGTGAGCTATTGAATCTAAGGCTGAAACCTAAAATCCCTATGTCTAGTTCATTTTAAGTTTACCTCATCAATCTTATTGGTGATCAGACAACAAGAAGCATTAAGCTTAAGACTCAATAAACAAACTAAAGAATTACCCATAAAAAGAAAATCAATTATTAAGTGTGTGGATATTGTGTTTCATCACTTCCCTATAATAAAAATAAAATACTGGGGTTAGAGGATCCACATTTAATATTTCTAATCTAGGAATCTCACTTATTATAATATATAAATATTTTCTGTTCTGCTTTCTCAGGAATTAATAATGTTAAACAATTAAAACTAGCCATATAGGCGGTAATTATCTGTCACATAAAGACCAACTATATAGGCGGTAAAGTAATTTATATTTAACCCGACTATATAGGCGGTAATAAAGTCTGACATTAATTAATCCGGTTAAATTATAATTTCTAAATTATAATTAAGTGAGATTTACCTAGATAATTATATTAAATATTTCACCTTTTACCCCAACAGAAATTTAACTACAAAACATAAAAGTAAATAAAATGTTGTAATAAAAACTTAAAATAAAAATAAATTATTTAAATATTACAATAATATACAAAAATAGATGCAATCCTCTGAAAACAGGGAAAAACTCCCAAGGAAAGCACACCAAATGAAGTGAAGAAGGCCTGAATTTATAGGCAAAATCGGCAACCGGCGTCGCGACGCCAAATGGTCCAGAGTCGCAACGTTGGAACGCGTCTTCGGTCAACACGTGTTGACCACGCAGATTCTGTCGGCATAATCTGGTGATGACACGTGGCACGCGGTGAAGGTGGTGCAATGAGAAGGCGACACGTGGCACACAGTGATTAGCTGAGCTTTCGGTCCAATGAACATCTGACACGTGGCACACACTTAAGATTGGTCCAATAAGATATTGACACGTGGCAGTATGTGATTCGCCGATGATTCGGTCCAATGAGAGCTTGACACATGGCACACGCTATATTTGGTCCAATAAAAATATGACACGTGGCACCCGACATATTTTAGCAAATCTTCTGTGATGATGACACGTGGCACGTCGCACGTTAGCAAATCAAACCAATCAGATTCTGACACATGTCCACGACATACGTTAGTAAACGCGGCTCACTTTAGGTGTCGCGACGCTGAGGGTCTTGGCGTCGTGACTATAGGAAATTACCGAATTGCCCTTTTGTCATTTTTTCTCTATTTTGGCCCCAAAATGCTTCCAATGCTTTCCCAACTTTATTTATCTGTAAAATAACACACAACACATCAAAATGTTCACAAGACCCGAGAAACTATACAAAATATTAGGTTAAATGAGTGGGAAATAGTGATATAAATACCACTTATCACTCATTGAGATGACAACTTTACTGCTCAGTCCGTCATGATTGTTGCAATGACCCTTCAATTTCATCATTGCAACAATCATTGCAAAAATTGAAGGGAAATTGAAGTGGTGGAAAAAGCCCGGGCCGGGCCTTAAAATGAAAGCCCGACTCGGGCCCGGGCCCAGGCCGGGCTTTCTTATTTTGGCCCGGGACAAATTTTTTTTTAAAAAAAAACATAAATATATATATATTTTTAATATGTTTATATCATTTTAATTTATTTTTAGCATTTAAATTATTAATTTATCAATGAAATTTGTGATTTATTTATAAATTGTCTTTGTATATAGTGTAAATATATTTTATATTTATATATTTTTAATTTTTAATTTTTATTTTTAAATTCGGGCCAAAAAAAAGCCCGGGCCCGAGTCGGGCCGGGCCGGCCCGGAAGACACCCAGGCCGGGCTTTCCGGCCCATTGCCACCCTTAGTCATGAATTAAAAAATCCAGACCCGGGTCTTTAAAATTAAGACCCGGGTCTTGATGTGTCTTTTATTAGATCATATCTAATGCAAGACTAATGGGAGTATCTCACAAGTCTCTTGTTTTATCATATATAAAACTTTAATTCAAATATAACAGAGACTACTCCCACTTTTCATGGAGAAAAGAAGACTTAGGTAAACCTTTTACCTCACAAAATATTCATTATTACATTAATAATGATGATGTCGTTAGGATATACAACACTAGAAATAAATTTGTACGCTCCCACTGACCCTACTATTACATATGTATTTTCTATGCTTTGATAAAATCAGACAATCTGACTGTATCAAAATTAGAGAACACAGATTTCTGGAAAGCTTATTTGAGTTTACAGTAGGCTCTATAAGTTAGTATATCAAACTGTGAACTTAGCAAAATACAAACCCCAGGGCCATTCTAGAATGAACTCTTTAAACAAAGAAACCACAACAAATTTCTCATTCGAAGAAAATATTCAGGAACGCCACTTTGCATTCTTTAGCCAAAATACATAGTTTAATATCAACATTAACCAATAGATTTTTAATTATTCAATCAATGCGACTAGAGACAATTTTCCTCAGAATCTGCAATAGATCACTGAGTAAAGCCTTTCTCATTGTCATACTGTAAAGGTCAAACCTTTAATTAGCTCACATTATTTTTGCTGCGCAAACAATTTGCACATTTTATGAACTATTCATAGCGAAAGCTTAATCAAGTTCAAAACTTGATCGTAGTAAGCTAGGAACAATATTAGATCTATGGTTAATGTTAACTTCTGAAATCGATATCAAATATCGCTTCCACTATAAGTTATAGGATAATTTTCTTTGATAAGAAAACAACAGAACCATTAAGTATCAAATACTTTTGTAAATGATTTTTGACATCTTATTAAACTTATACAGAAGATATCGTAGGGTCATTTCATCTTATTAATTATGTAGTTCCATTTTAGTTTATCACTCTTACATTTGACTTCAATAAGTCAAGTCCTTTCTATAATCATTAACATATGATGTTACTTATCAAGTAATAAAATAATTTTATTACTTGGGATCATGGAAAAGATATTCTATCAAATAGAATATAATATTCTATTAAATAGAATAAATGATAAACTTTTACTTTTACCTCTGAGGCGCAAATACTTTCAATTATATAACCATTATACAAAAGAAAGAATCAAATCTAAAACCTTTTAAGATTCGAATTTTCTAATTATACATATCATATACGTAACTGTAGAAACTAATGGATATTTAATGATTAAACCTTTATATCAAAGTAATCCGGAACTAATCATGAGGACTTCTACCATTTCTATATCAAAGTAAATAAATTACGAAACGATAAAAGGCAATTTCATTACAACATAGTTAATTTTGTAAAAAACACAATGTCTTTTACAAACAGTGACGCTATGGGTCATAATTGTCCAACAATCTCCCACTTGGCCTATAGCCAGTCACTCAAGCATCTAATACCTGAACTATGTACATGTCGCTCAAACTTTTGCTGAGGAATAACTTTCATCAGCGGATCTGCAATGTTGTCATCTGATGCGACCTTCTCGACCTTCACATCGCCACGATGTATGATCTCACGAATCAGATGGAAACGTCGAAGAACATGCTTGGATCGTTGATGAGACCCCGGTTCCTTAGCCTGCGCTATAGCCCCTTTATTGTCACAATACAATGGAACAGGCTCGGCTGCTAACGGAACTACTCCTAATCCAATTAGGAATTTTCGGATCCAAACTGCTTCCTTTGCTGCTTCAGCTGCATCAATGTACTCCGCTTCTGTTGTTGAATCAGAAACAGTCTATTGCTTGGAAGATTTCCAGCTCACTGCTCCGTTATTCAAACAAAATATGTACCCGGATTGCGACTTACAGTCGTCTTTTTCGGTTTGGAAACTTGCATCGATATACCCAGTTACCTCAAGTTCTCAATCTCCATAGATTAAGAAAGCGTCCTTAGTTCGTCTAAGATACTTAAGGATATTCTTAACCGCCATCCAGTGACCTTCACCTGAATCTGCCTGATAGCGACTACACATGCTCAAAGCATAAGAGACATCAGGTCGCGTACATATCATGGCATATATGATCGATCCGAATGCCGAGGCGAACGGTATCCGACTCATGTTGTCTCTCTCATCTTGAGTTTTAGGACACATGTCCTTAGATAGATAGACAGCATGTGACACTGGCAACAGTCCCCTCTTGGACTGATCCATGTTGAATCTCTTCAACACTTTGTCAATGTACGTACTCTGGGAGGTCCAAACAGCTTTCTAGATCTATCCCGGTAGATCTTTATTCCTAGAATAAAGGCTTATTCTCCCAGATCTTTCATGGAGAATTTCAATGAAAGCCAAGCTTTCACCGACGTTAGCATGGGAATGTCATTGCCAATAAGAAATACATCGTCAACATAAAGGACAATAAAAGTCAGTGTTCTCCCACTAACCTTCTTATATACACAAGGATCATCTTCATTTTGAATGAAATCATATTCTTTTACGATCTCATCAAAACGTTGGTTCTAAGACTGCGACGCTTGCTACAATCCATAAATGGATCGATTTAACTTACAAACCTTGTTTGCAAGTCTAGGCACAATAAAACCGTCAGGCTGTTCCATATAAACATCCTCCAAAAGGTTTCCATTAAGGAAAGCGGTTTTAACGTCTATCTACCATATCTCGTAATCGAAATATGCAGCAATAACAAGCATTATCCGAATGGATTTAATCATGGCAACGAGTGAGAAAGTTTCGTCGTAATCGACACCATGTCGTTGACGATACCCCTTCGCTACAAGCCTAGCTTTGTATGTTTATACGTTGCCATTCATGTCGGTCTTATTCTTGAAGACCTATTTGCATCCAATAGGCTTTACGCCTTCTAGTGCATCAACCAGTGTCCAAACTTGGTTGGTGTACATGGAATCCATTTCGGACTTCATGTCTTCTTGCCATAAAGCGGAATCAATATCTTGTATCGCTTCCTCATACATAGTCGGTTCATTATCTTCAATGAGATTAATATCTACATGAGGTGAGATCAGAAACCCATACCTCTCAGGTTGTTTCCTGACTCTCTCCGACTTACGCGGTCCTTGTGTAATAGAAGATTGTGGTAAAGTCTCATCCCGGATGGACTGTTCTTGTTCCGTTGAGGATTTTATGCCAGAAACAATATCACTCCGATTTTCATCGAGTTCTACTTTCCTCACACTAACCACTGCATTTAGGAATTCATTCTCAAGGAAAACCGCATGTAGAGCAACAAATACTTTGTTCTCTCGTGAGTGATAGAAGTAATATCCTTTGGTTTCCTTAGGATATCCTACGAATAGGCATTTATCCGATTTGGGCTCAAGTTTGGTACCTTCCAAACATTTGACGTATGTCTAGCATCACCAAATCTTCAGGAATGAGAAACCCGGTTTCTTTCCTGTCAATATCTCATATGGAGTCTGTTGAACAGATTTTGACGGAACCTTATTCAAAATAAGAATTGCACTGTTTAATGCATATCCCCAGAAGGAAATAGGTAGCTCAGTGCAACTCATCATAGACCTTACCATGTCCAACAAAGTTCAGTTTCTCCGTTCTGACACACCGTTTAATTGCGGTGTTCCAGGAGGAGTCCATTGTGAAAGAATACCATATTCTTTCTAGTAATCTAGAAACTCATTGCTCAAGTTCGCCACCACGGTCCGACCGTAATGTCTTTATACTCTTGCCGGTCTGTTTTTCAACTTCGTGTCGAAACGCTTTGAATTTCTCAAAAGTTTCCAACTTGTGTCTTATAAGATACATATAACCATAACGCGATGCATCATCCGTATCCACCTCTAGCCTGGCTAGACGTGGGCCCACATACGTCACTATGAACGAGGGCTAACAGTTCCGTGGCGCGTTCACCTTTACCGTTAAAAGGTGATTTAGGCATTTTTCCTAATAAGAAAAATTCACAGACGTCATATGAATTTGGATCAAATCCGTCCAAGTACCCACTATTCGAAAGTGTGGATATGCGAGTATTGTTTATGTGTCCCAGACGACATTGTCACATATAAGTTTCATCTTTGTTACTCATTTTAAGCCTTTTGTTTGTTATATTATATATTTGAGATTGATTTATATTCAAACTATAAAGACCATTATTTGCATCAGCAGTGCAAATTTCTACATCATTTTTATACACAAAACACACAGTGTTCCTGAATATAAAAGTATACCCACATTGGGTTAATATAGATACAGAAATAATATTCCTAGTCAAACTAGGTACATAATAACAGTAATTAAGTTCAAGTACATGCCCCGATGGCAGTTCTAAAACAAAAGTGCCAACGGCCAAAACGGCGACTGGTGCCCCATTTTCGATGCGTAGATCAATCTCCCATTAGGCCAGTCTCCTGCTAATCCGCAGATCCTGCACATCAGTACATATGTGAGTACCACAACCAGAATAAAAATTCAATTTTTAAAACTAGAAGTAGTCATGTTTATTTCAATAACAAACATACCTAAAGCCGGTGCCTTGCCCGCTTTAATCTCCTTCCGGAGCGCCTTGTACTCGCGGTAGTCACGCTTTCAGTGACCCCGCTTGCCGTACTGGAGGCATACATCCTAAGATTTGTCCTTAGGCTTCCCAGAAGCCTTTGACAATTTGGCTTTGCCCTTTCTTTTATGCTTCTTCTTTTTAACACCACTAGTCGCCTTAGGCCAAGCCTTGAGAGACTGAGATGTTGAAGCAAAGTGCGCTTCGCACTTATTACCTTTGAGAAGTTCATTCTCTACTTCCTTCAGAATTGTCATCAACTCTCCAAGAGTATCATCTTGGTTTATCAGGTTATAGTTTATAATGAACCCTCTCCAAGTGTCGGGGAGAGACTGCAAGATCAAATGTATAGTAGTCTCAGCCTCAAGGACTATCCCCATCTGAGTCAGCTTGTCAATGTCAACAATCATCTGTGCCACATGGGACTCAACAAACATGCCATCTGACATATGTGCACGGAAGAGCTTTTTCTGCAACTCATATCTCTGCGATCTACGGTTAGATCGGTGAAGATCATGCAACCTCGCCAACATGTTATAGGGATCCAAGTCCCTGTTCTGTCGACGGAAATGCTGAGTCATAGCAGCAAGCATAATAGACTGAGCAGTTGCATTGTCATCTCTATGAGTCTTCCAAAGATCTAGCTCATGCAACTCATCAGGTTTGAGCTTAGGCCCAAGAGGTCTCTGTATAGTATATAGCAGCCTCTCGGCTCCAAGCACTATCCTCAGATTCATTTCCCAATCGGCAAAGTTTGTGCCTTTGAAGACATTTTCGCCCATGATAATGTCTCGGACATTTCCCTTTCCTGTCATCTTGATTACGATTGTCCAACTATCTAATCAACTTTATATGGGTACAATTTAACAGTTACAAGAAAAATAACATTATATTAGTCCAACTAATAAAATAATTTTGACGAAATAATTTGAAAGCGCGTAAAGCTAAGTATCTGAACGAAATTGAAATTCAATACTAGCCTCCCACTATTTTTTGGCGAGCCTCTAACCCTCTGTCGAGTACTCGGGAAACCTAGTTTCCTAGTGGGATATGATCCCGTTAAATAACACACAACTTTGACTTTGGCCAACAAACTGTATGATATTTAACTAGGTAGATCTCGAAGATCAATTGGATCTCATCCAATTCCTAGATCCGGTAGGTGGACATCCAAGTCCGAAACATATATACAATACATATGCCAATATATCCAATATATTTGCTTAACCTTTTTCCTCTGAATCAACTAAGCCTTGGCTTTGGCACAACAAGCTTAATGATTCCAGTTAAGCGGAACTCATTGACATGGAAAGCTTCGTAATCAATGTCGATGGACAAGAAATGATCTTGACTTTGGCCAACAAATCACAACTTGGACAAGACACCGATGTGGAACAAGGCTTTCATGATTCAAACACACCCGCGATATGACAAAGGTCTTGACTTTGGCCAACAAACCAATGCCAATCTTGGATCTTGAGTAAGAATCACTCAATGGAAGGAAATAACGCTTAATATGTTTTGAGGATTTTTCGCGTAAATTGGCAACCAATTTATTATCTTTATTAAGGTCTCATCATACACCCTTAAGCATGCATTCTAAAAGCATAATAAGGCGCGGAAAGTAAATTAATAACGATATGCGGATGGATATTTAACAGATTGTTCCTAGAACAAATCACTCCATTTCCTCTCCACGGCTAGCACTATTATACTTCTACCCAATTACATAATATAATAAGAGAAACCTCATTAACATTGAGGGGATTAGGTGAGAAGAGAATACAAAGAAATAATGAGAGATAAGGCTGGACACGCAGGTCCAATTTAATAAATTCTAAATTTACAACAATTTCTAAAATTGCCCTTTCCCTTCTAATATCCATCTGATATACGCTATTCATTCATAGCATGCAATTCAATCAATCTAATCCAATTAATTAATTTTTGAATTATGTGATCATCCAATATTCAAACAACGATTTTATTTCGCGCGAGTCCAACTCGTTTGAGAATAAGTTCTCAAAGTACGAATTCTTGAATTATATCGAACTACTCGTTAAATCTAATTTAATTCGTATTCAATACTAATTCATGTATTTAATTCCAAATTAAATATCTACACTTTTTAATGTGCTTAACGACTTAGATTCCAAATCTAATCTTATCGGGTCTCAAAGCCCAACTAACATCCAATGTTAGTTTAATAAAAGTCCGATGGGCCTTCAATTGATTTCATAAGGCATGGGCTTTAGTCAATGTGGGTCAAACCAATTACCAACCCAATTAAGGATAATCACCCTCATTTGCCAAGAAAACAATTTTAGCCCATAAGGCCCAATTAAACTTTTAAAGCCCATTTATTATATTTGGACTTAATCGAATGATTTAGGCCCAATTTGGATCTAATCCAATTGGCCCAAACCAACTTGGCCCCACCAAGCCTATTATGCCCAAATATAACATTTTCAAGCCCAATTCAAAATCAAGCCCAATTAACCAAATTTAAAATTCCAAATTTTATAATCCAATTAATTAAAGTGTAATACATCAATTAATTACCCAAATTAAATATTCCAAAAAAAATTAACTAATTAATTATGTATTCATTTGTTCAACTTATGTCCAACATTTTTGAATCAAAAATCAAACACATGCTCTTTGGCTTTCGGCAATAGTTAGGATTTTTGTCCGATTTTGTTTTTCAATCCTATCGAATTACAAATCGACATTTCCAATTCATTTCAAGTCATCCAATAATCATCAAAACAAAAATTACCATGAATCTAGGGTAACTATCATATTCGGCCAAGCCTATTCATGGGGCAAAAATTGATCCAATCAATATTTCATGAAATTGATCCAATACAACCTCAATATATCATCATTCAAGCATACTCAATCAATCAATTTTATCAAATCATGCTCAAATAGATTTTACCCAAATTTTACCCTAATTCATTTCATGCTCATTTTAGCTCTGATACTATTGTTGGATTTCTGGGTTTATTCCCAAGATCAAATCCAAGCATAAAATGTGAATGAATACACAAAGAAGAGTGGCGGAAACACACTTACATTGATCGGTTTATGGATGTGATGCTCAATAAAATTTCCTTCCCTTCAAGCTTTGAATTTGGTCAATGATGATTTGTTGAAGTGATCTACAAGCTCCAAGCTTTCAAGGAATTCCAAGCTCTCAAGTTAGTTTCCCTAACACATTGATATGATTCCTTTGAGGTGTGTGCTAGCACTAAAAAATTGCCATAATTTTTGGTCTTGTTCTTGCTTGGATTCGACCAAGATGAAGAACAAATGGGAGAGAAAAATGCTTACTGCATTCGGCAATGAGAGAGAGAAGTAAAGCTTGTGTGAAATGATTTCCAAAATCAATCATAATCATATACCAGAAGTGAAGTTAGTATATGTCACTCAAGCCTTTCAATTTGGAGTGTAAAACAAGCTTCCACCAAACCCACCAAAACACATCAACCAAAAGCAACTAAAGGTGACATGTGATGTGACATTTGATGTGACATGTGGGCCCCACACGATTCCAAATGCGAGTGGGCCCGCAAACACTCCCGGGCTCGGGTTCGCTAATTCCGAATTAACGAACTTCCGTCGCGACATAATTAAATCGAATTTAATTAAATAATTATGCCAAGCAAAATTACTATTCACGTCGCAAACGAATTAATTCTAAATTAACTCGTTTGCCCGAATTAAAATCTAATTTTAATTCCGCGTCGAAATATAATTTCGTTTAATATATCAAATATATTATTTTATTGATTAATTCCAAATTAATCTTTCTCTCTCTTCAAATAGTACTTTATCCAAGATAAAGTCTCTCCGCAATTAATCCCAGATTAATTAAGCTCGAATCATACGTCATCGGTGAATCTTCGGGAAGCGACCCAAGAGATCCCTGGATATGTTGGCAATAAATACGGTCTTCGGACTATCTGAACACGTACGTACCTCGTACTACGTTTTTACTGATTTACGAGACAAGGTTGGCTTCTAGCAAAGCGCCATGCCTACGCAATTCTCCAGAAATATTCTTAATGGAATATACGATCTATATCAGGCGTAGTATACCGTAGTATTGCATATTGCGATCCGGTATCGGATGTCACGTGCAAGGCCTGGGGCTGAAAAAGTGTCTGCCCCGTACGAAGCACATATCGGATATCAAGCAACTAGTCTATTTGAATCGGATAATCCTGACCTTGTCATATTATCCCGATGGTTGCAACACAATAGAGAACCAATTCTGAATCCATGTGTGATCATCATCTCCATATGTATGAAGTGATACTTACGTCTTGACATCACATCCAATACACTACGATTCTCAATAAGCCCAGAAGAGGCGTACACAGAACCTATTAAAGTCCTGGACGACCAAAACCAAAGTTTACCGATTGTCGCAAGTACTAGCGATACAAGTCTCAGTTTAAGACCAAATACACATACCCTGAAGCGGACTCCCATAGACACATAGACATACTACCAATGGGATTCTGCGGGGTCTATCTAGAGCGAAGCTGTTTTCTGTACCATCGGTAAAACACAAACTCCTATCGCACTTGCATAAGTATCCAATACTTAAATATATGAAAACTATATCGTTATGCCCTCACAACGCGCACAAGTGCAATACTAGTCTAGTCCGCATTATCGATGTCCAATCTCGATAGTACTACGACTAGTGATATTTAATGATTAAACCTTTATGGATTGATATTGTCTCATATCATCTCAATCTGGAACTAATCATAAGGACTTCTACCATTTCTATATCAAAGTAAATAAATTACGAAACGGTAAAAGGTAATTTCATTACACATAGTTAATTTTTTTCAAAAACACAATGTCTTTTACAAACAGTGACGCTATGGGTCATAACTGTCCAACATGATGCCTATGCCCTGTACACAGGATTGGCAGATTCTATCTTAATACGCACATGATATCATGAGCATCAGTCTACACCCAACGAACATGCGAATGTCTGATATAAATAGATCATGACGTGACTGCCATCAAAGTGTGGATGATAACTCATATATCTTCTGTGGTATCTCAAGTCGAATGACCACTATGCTCGCTCAACTCGAGAAGATTCCTATTGACATTGATGTACTATATATTAGGAAATCTTCAGTGAGTCCTTCAGTGTTTATCAAATAAACATCTACATGTCTATACGAGTCTCCCGAGACACATAGTTCATTGGGATAAATCATCAGACTAAGTCACGAAATACGACATGTACTGGTCTCGGTGGATTTTACTAACCGACCCGTGTTAGTAAATCTTGATCAGGAACTTTATTTAAGGATATACAACTTATAGTGACGCTTCCCAATGTCAAATACAAACTACGTTGTAACTGCGCACTACATTGTAAATCTAAGGTCTTTGTCTAATATACATGTGTCACTAAATCAGATTTAGTTTCAATCTAATCGTAATCAGATCGAATATGTATATAAAAGACAAGAGGTGCTACCATGAAATAAGTAATATTATGGAAAAAGACATTGTTCGTATTCATGAATCGGACATAAATAAAATTGTTCGTATTCTAATCAATTTCTTTTTCGATTAAGGAATCATCATTCACGAAAGATAAATACTATATACAAGAGACACACTAACTGTCAAACAGTTATACTAACTGTCACACAAATAGTCTTGATGTGTCTTTTATTAGATCATATCTAATGCACGACTAATGTGAGTATCTCACAAGTCTCTTGTTTTATATCATATATAAAACTTTATATCAAATATAACAGAGACTACTCCCACTTTTCATGGAGAAAATAAGACTTAGGTAAACCTTTTACCTCACAAATATTCATTATTACATTAATAATGATGATGTCGTTAGGATATACAACACTAGAAAGAAATTTGTACGCTCCCACTGACCCTACTATTACATATGTATTTTCTATGCTTTGATAAAATCAGACAATCTGACTGTATCAAAATTAGAGAACACAGATTTCTGGATAGCTTATTTGAGTTTACAGTAGGATCTATAAGTTAGTATATCAAACTGTGATCTTAGCAGAATACAAACCCCAGGGCCATTCTAGAATTAACTCTTCAAACAAAGAAACCACAACAAATTTCTCATTCGAAGAAAACATTCAGGAACACCACTTTGCATTCTTTAGCCAAAATACATAGTTTAATATCAACATTAACCAACAAATTTTTAATTATTCAATCAATGCGGCTAGAGACAATTTTCCTCAGAATCTACAATAGATCACTGAGTAAAGCCTTTCTCATTGTCATACTGTAAATGTCAAACCTTTAATTAGCTCACATTATTTTTGCTGCGCAAACAATTTGCACATTTTATGAACTATTGATAGCGAAAGCTTAATCAAGTTCAAAACTTGATCGTAGTAAGCTAGGAACAATCTTAGATCTATGGTTTAATGCTAACTTCCGAAATCGATATCAAATATCGCTTCCACTATAAGTTATATGATAATTTTCTTCGATAAGAAAACAACAGAACCATTAAGTATCAAATACTTTTGTAAATGATTTTGATATCTTATTAAACTTATACAGAAGATATCATAGGGTCATTTCATCTTATTAATTATATAGTTCCATTTTAGTTTATCACTCTTACATTTGACTTTAATAAGTCAAGTCTTTTCTATAATCATTAACATCTGATGTTACTTATCAAGTAATAAAATAATTTTATTACCTGGGATCGTGGAAAATATATTCTATCAAATAGAATACAATATTCTATCAAATAGAATACAATATTCTATTAAATAGAATAAATGATAAACCCTTACTTGTACCTCCGAGGCGCAAATACTTTCAATTATATAACCATTATACAAAAGAAAGAATCAAATCTAAAACCTTTTAAGATTCGAATTTTCTAATTATACATATCATATACGTAACTGTAGAAACTAATGGAACCTTAATTAAAAAGATGAACTAGTATAGCTGGAGCATATCCCCGAGAGTATTGAAACTAATTCGGTAACACTCAATATCAAACGAATCAAATCATATAAGATTTGATTTCTTCCACTGATCAATTCCATCACGATGGAATCGTAGAATAATAATATTGAGTAAGAATCACATTCATTAAATAACTTTAGAACTAATTGCCATAAATTCACATGTTTGATTATATCAAACATCCTTGAATAATTCAAAGACTTACGATGAATTTTTAAAATATAGTTTTCAACGCTTTAAATAAAATATCTTTGAACCATTCAAAACATTCTATCCGCGTTTCATCAGAAACATATTGAAAGTTCTCGAACCACTGTAGACGTTCAATATATATTCTTTTAGAAATATGTATCCAAATCATGACAATTCATTAACTAAGTTACGAAGTAAGGAAAACTATCCATGACAATTTATAATTCATTAAACTACATACTTCCAAAGTATTAGTTTAATAAATCTGTGGTCCAATGAAAATCATTGGTTAAATGAGATTTAATCACATTCCAAAATAATAATTTATTAAATGAATAAGGATATGTGGTGTGATCTTATTTCAGACTATCTTTTACCATACGGAATAAACATCTAATGCTTATGTGATAAAATCTCATAAGGCATTGTTCTAAGTTATTTAGTCAACTGAATATTTTTCTTAATGTTCATCTCTTCATCAATGACACTACTAGTCATATTAAAATATATAATAATTATTTATAAAGAACAAGTAACTATCTAATAGTCGCAAGTTCTGATATCAAATATCAAAATAATCATTAAATATTATTTTAAATAACCAGATGAGAGATCTGGTATCCAATACCTAGAGTTGTCGTATTGTGAGATTCAATATTCTCTATACACAACTATACACATCTCCTTTATTTAGATTTATAATTTGCCTTTATTTATTCACAACAATTGCAAATAATTGATTAGCAAACTGTGTCAAACACATAAATTTTAAAAGTCACTTAAGCCAATAAACGTCATTATAAGATAAACAAATACCTAATGAAGTTTTCTTAATGCCAGTCAAGAATCTCGAGACATGAACTAATTCACGTCAATTCTTACCGCACAAGAAACTATTCTCTCTAGACAATTATATCCTTAAAAAGATATCTATTTAGATTACTTATCGTGACTTAGTAACTAAGTCACCAACCATCTTGATTTTCTAGAAAATCAAGATGGTTTTGACTAATATAACAATATTCAAGTCTATTAACATTCTAGAACCTATTCTAGAAATATGCAACCATAAGTGAAGTCAGAAAACACATTCAAATAACATGCATGCAGTGGATTAGAAGTATAATTCTATTAATAATATGGAATAAAGGAAAACAAAAGCAGCAATTTTCTTAAAAATTACACACTGCTTTAGTTATGGATTTTTAACCCAGCAGTGTCTCCCACTACTTTACATAATACCGTAATCCCTAACGGAAAATGGGAAATCAATAATTAAATCGAATTCCATAGTGAGAGGTAGACCCCATGAATATATTTTGACTCACAACTTTGGCACAATCTCGCCTACATATATTCATTAGGTAGACAACTCATTGTCAATCACACTCACTGTGACTCCAGATTTTGGTCCTGAAAGTTTCTCGTTATGAGAGCTTTGGCACATTCACAAAGAGGCGTATCAAGGCTTCACTTGCCAATGACAAACTCAAGCTATCGATGTAGTCCTGAAAACTTTGTTACGTTCATGATTTTCACTTTCACTTGAATTTGTCTAGTATCAAATATACATCCGGCATGGATAAAATTCTATCAACTACACCATCACCACTTTGGCATTTTCTCAGATGCAGCCATAGAAAGATACCCATAAACCGCATTGAAAAGACGGACCAAGAAACATGTATCCAATACATGTCACTTTACTGCCTTATTTAAGCGGGGATATTCCTCAATAAAGCTTTGCTTTACATCAAATGCATAATTTTAATCTTGATCAATTTCCAAACAGTTCAATTCTACCTAAGAAAACATAACTTAATTTAACCATTAAATTTCTGTTACATTTCCCGTTAGCGTAGAACCGAAAAGTTAAGAAACATCTAAATTACATACATGTGCAAACATCAAAATTGGATTATATATCATATATCAAGCATGACTAATGTAATGGATGAAGGATCAGACCTGCTCTGATACCATTTTTATTGGGGTTTTGGCGCGGGTGCAGCAGAAGCTCGCGGTTCGAGTGAAATCGTAATTTTAAAATTTTTTAAATTACCGAATAAATTATTCAATACCCAATATGAATAATTTATTCATATTTCACCTAAACATATTTATTCGTTATCAAATAATGACATAAATAGCTAAGGAACATCGCGAAACTTTTACGAAAACGTTTTTCCACAAAATGGCATAAAATGTATTTTTGTCCGAACCGACCAACCAACACACATGGGGGCTACCCAGGTCAGCTCCAATGGTTCTTGGGCAGTTCATAGGTGTAGACGCTGATTTTCACCGAGGCCTACAATTGAGTTTTCGTAAGGGGGCACTGGCGATCCTGCAAAATAAAGGAAAATAAGATGAGCGTGGAGGGTCTACCCACCGGTGTGGTGGATGCCGTAGGTACTCCGACGCCCAAGTCAGTGAGGGAAATGAGGTGTAAAAGTCGTAGAGGGGGGAATAAGGTTAGATGTTACCTTGATCCTTGCCCACTGTCGTGAGGGCGGTAGATGAGAGGTTTAGAGAGCTATGGAGAGAGTAGTGTTTGAGCTATGAGTATGAGAGCTTTCAGTTCAATCTCACTTCCTTTTGGAGCCTCATTCCTTATATATACATGCTATAGTAACGTGTGCCTTTATTGTCTTTTGATTAATCGTCTGTTGGATCATGGTAACAGTAAACTTTATGAGGATCTATTACTGCGTTGTAGGCTGGAACGGATGGGTTGTGAATGGAATTTATGAGCCTGGGCGTTATGTTTGACTGGAGTAGGGTGAGCCCCGATTATGCTTTGAGCACGTGACATCTCACTGGGCCTGGGCTTATGAAACTCTGGGCCTCTATACACTTTAAACATTGGGGCTTCCTTTTGAGGTAGAAGCTTGGGCCTGGAGTAAAAGGCGAAATTGCCCCTGGACCAAATTTGGCCCATACAGTTTGTCCCATACTCTCTAAGTCAATGAGTCATTGGCTTGGAGAGTACTTGACGCATGGGTCGCCTGGGACGATGCCATATTATGTTGGTGTACTCGGGCGTTGACGCTGCCTACTGATTGAACCAAACGAATGTCAAGTTATCAACTTGAGTCTACAAGAGCCATTGGGGAAGTACCCGGTCGTCCGAACCAGATGATGGTCGGGACAATGAACTCGACTCTACTAAAGCCTTTGGGGAAATACCCAATCGATTGGACCAGATGAAGGTCAGAATATTAGTCATACAACATGTGCCTTCCATGTCTACAAGCTGACTCGGCATGAGTCTATGGGGGATGTTCCCGGTCGACTGGACTTGGTGAGGCCATGAAGATATAAGTCATACGACATGTGTAATCCATGTCTACAACTTGAATCGGTCATGAGTCTATGTGGGATGTCCCCGGTCGACTGGACTTGGTGAGGCCAATAAGATATAAGTCATACGACATGTGTAATCCATGTCTACAACTTGACTCGGTCATGAGTCTATGGGGGATGTCCCCGGTCGACTGGACTTGGTGAGGCCAGGAAGATATAAGTCATACGACATGTGTAATCCATGTCTATAACCTGACTCGACGTGAATCCATAGGGGGATGTCCCCGGTCGACTGAACCAGATGAAGGTTCAGGATATAAGTCATACGACATGTGTGGTCCATGTCAAAAACTTGACTCGACATGAGTCCGTGGGGGTTATCCCCGGTCAACTGAACCAGATGAAGGTTCAGGACAAAAGTCATACGACATGTTCCATGTCTATAACTTGACTCGACATGAGTCCATGGGGGTTGTCCCCGGTCAACTGAACCAGATGAAGGTTCAAGACAAAAGTCATACGACATGTGTCAATCCATGTCTATAACTTGACTCGACATGAGTCCATGGGGTTGTCCCCGGTCAACTGAACCAGATGAAGGTTAGGATAATATCCAACCTACTGGTCCTAAAGAGGAACCAGAGGAGGTCTTCATGTCGTCCGGATCATATAAAGGTCCAGGTCTTGAGTTGTACGACATTGCCTGCGAGTTTTAACACTATATATATGGTATGTAAATGAAGAGAAACATTTATACCTGTCATCTGAAGAGCAAGTCGGTTGTGAGTAATTGTCTTATTTGAGGAAGGTTATTCTTTATCTTCCAGATTGTCCCCAATCTACTCGACCTGCAAAGCTTCTTAACCGATTTCCACTTTTATTAAACTCGTGGAGATTTCATGATTGTCTTCATTTTGGTGGACTTGACGAAAGACCAAATGAGTCTACGAGACCTAATAATGCAACACCTTACTGATGTTCCCACACTCACAAAAGCAGCCCAAGTCCATTGCAGGGTCAAAGTCTTGGCAGTGATTGGTCCTCTAAGGAGGCCCAATACTCCTTACTTAGGATCATGCATGCATGCATGCAAACAGGGAAAGAGGCCCAAACAATAATGGTCCATTTTGAAGCACACTAAGGAGACAGTCTTCATCCATTTCGATAGATAGGCTGATGCAGTTTGGCATGTTGTAAGACTCCAGTTGTGTATTCTACTCCAATGTAGAGTCGCACAAGCATCTATTTTTGACTACTGCTTCACCAATATGGTTTGGCAGGTTGTTTCTTCAAAGGTTGTTGGCCAGCTTTAGACTCGCAAATGTTCCTTAGATGGGCTGTGACGAAGTTGAAAAAGAAAGGTGACACAAACTGCCTAATTGGTAGAGTTATCATTGCTGCCACAATGTATTTTATGTGGCATAGAAGGGTGTTTGTCCAAAGTGCAACTTCAGTTAACTGCGCAGTGGATGAGATTGTGCAAAACAGATTAAATTTTCTTAGGACTCATACTATTTTTTCCTGATCCAAGTAGGCGCATCTGCGGTCTAGGTCGAGTTCTAGCCTGAATTTTGGTGACTAAGGTTGCCTCAGGTCTTTTTGTCTGATGTGGTTGGTTGGAGCTATAAAATATCCCACTGAACAAAATCAAGCTGCCACGCAGCAAAGCAAGCTATGCTCAAACTGCCAAGCATCTCTATACGACCACGGGCGCATAAAAACATGTAGATCAACCAGCCCATGCCTAATGAGTGGTCCCACACTCATGAAGCCTCATATAAATTGCCCAGACGCAATGGACAAACACGAACCCCCACGCACAACAATATGATCAATTGCCAGACAACTCTCTCACTCGACCCAACAAACCTTTACGCAACCCCTCTTAACCTAAAACCCATAGACGCAGAAATCTCGAACTCATGAGAAATGGCTGGATACAGGAAGCCCAGAACAAGTTCGATCAAATTCCCAGAGAAACACTGTCACATGGAATGCGATGGTTCGAGGTTATAAAGATGTGTGTTTACTCAATCAAATGCACGAATGTGATATTGCTCCTACTAGACCCATTATTTTCCCTACTAGCACTTAGTGACACCATCTGATCGTACGACCAACTACCATACTCATTCTTACTTTTACCTATGTCCTCCAAACTACATTGACTTTCACTCCCTCGACTCTCTGAAATATTGGTAGTCGAGACATTAATATTAGACTCGACATTCCTTCAATGCCTCAACCTTTCTCTCACCTTTTCATATGCCCTGTTCAACATATGCTTGTCCTCCAGCTCCTTACACGTTCGCAAAATTACGGAGGCCTGAGTACTTGGCCTTTTAACGACACCCCGCCGCCTTAAAGCACATGACTGTGACTCTGATTCCTCCTCTCAATCGTGGTTATCGTCTTATGTGCCTATCCTTGCAGCCCACCGGCTCAAAATACGCGAGTGACGTATACAGGTAGTAGAAGACTCTGCCAAGTCATTATCCTCGAGATCCAACCTTTGTCTCCTCCTAACTAACTGAACCCCATTAAACAACCCATCAACAGAATACTGGAGAGGTGCTTCAGCTGAACTTACTTTCGGTTTCTAGTAGTCTGCTGGAGATGGTCGTCGCTATTGTGGGTCAAGGTTTGCTCATGGATTGGGTTTCATGTCTTTATGCGTATGAGTAGGGTTGTGCGTCGTCTTTGGGTTTGGCTCGATTGGTTTTGGTTCCATTTAATTTCAGTTTGTTTACCAATCTCAAGAGTACTGGTTTTTCATTTTTGGTGCTTGGGCGTTTAATTGGACGATATGGGTTTGTAGTCTTTGGCTGGGTTTGAATGATGACGATGTTATGAGCGATGTGGGACTCATTGCTCCTATTTTTCAATCCGTTGATGGTGTATCTGGTATTGTGGGCTGTCGTTGTAGCCAATTCTTGAGCAATTAAGGTTAATTGGTGTTCTTTGGGCTGATTGGTAAACAGTTTTCTTTACTGAGACTGGGCTGGAGATCTAGCAGTTTTACTGAGAAGCAATGCAGGTTCTCTGGTTCGACAGTCTCTTACAAGTAAAGACTTTTTAAACGATTGTTTGTCTTCTAAAGATCATATGACTAAAGAATCTGCTGAATAGGCCAGACTGGCTATTAGTAAGGCCATTTCCATTTGAGGCTACTGCCATTGGGCATGGTCTTTCCTTCTAATGAGTATCTTGGAGGGATGAAGTCGAGTAAGAGAGCCATGATGCTGATCTAACAAACTAGTCCAACATCACTGACAGTTTGTTGGCCCTCGCGGTGACACCAACTTTTTATCAGAAATAGTCTCTGAGCCATCTTGGGGTCTGCTCACAAGTGGCTAAATGTGGTCAGAAGGGACGATTGGTTTGTCTTGGTGATTGGGCTTTGGATAGTGGTGTGCTCGCCTCCATGGTGGGCCTGATTTACATTTTTTTTTATGAACCTCATTCTTTTATGGATCATTCTCCACAATCTTGCACTTTATGGCCATGGGCCTACTGATTTTTTTTGTAAATAAATGTAGACTAGATATTCCTCACGGGCATGGATATTTCAAATCATGGGTATGCAATAAGACATGCTCCACATCACCATAGATTGTTCCGTCAAAATGAGAAGATGGAAGTTTGTAGGGAGGCCCCTTTGTTAACGTATCTTTTCCTTAGACCCGGTGCAGATTAATAGAACCACGGGAGACCAAACCCAAGGATTGTTCAAGAAGCTATTGTCTTCTGAACCTAATGGAGGTCAATGAGAGTCGACTCTACTGGATCCGATGAGAATCCATGAATCTACAATTGAATGGACCTGATGGAGATTCAGTCTACAAAACCTTTTCATGTCATCTAGAGAATAATAAAATCCTTCAATTCATGTCATCTGGATGATATAAAATCATTCCATGCCTTATGGAGCAGACGACATTCTATCAATGTAGTCTGGGGAATATGACATTACATTCATGTCGTCTGAATGAGATAATAAATCACACTTATCATCCGGAGGAGTGACAATATTCTTCATCGTTTGGAGAATATGTAAATGTTTGGATGTAGTGAGAAGTGGATGACCACCTTGTCGTATGGAGAAAATGACTATCATCTTATGTTCTCCGAGGGAGACAACACTCATCCGACGTAGTATGAAGTTGTTGGCAATCCATTTTGTCATATAGGCAATTGGCCTACGTCTTATCTAATCGTACCCCAGTCAAGTTAAGTCATCTTCCATCTCATGTCGGATGTGATATTAGACAAGTGTCAAAGCTTATTATGTGGGGTGTCGAGTGGAATCTTGGGCAAGTAACAAGCTACACAAAGTAATATCAATTGGGACATCCTCAACAACACTCTAATATCGAGTGGGGCATCCCTAACAAGTTATATGTCAGACATTGTGTATGTCGACTGAGCCATCCATAACTATTATCTAGATGTAAACTGTTGTGTCGACTAGGACACCCATAGCAAGTTTCATACTATAAATTGTAGTACCAACTATGACATTTATTACAAGTCCCAAGCCATATATTGATGTCGATTGGGACACCCATAACAATTTTCAAGCTATATGGTGTACTATCAACTGGGACATCCATAACAAGTCCCAAACTAAGACACATATTATAAGTCCCTTGTCTTTCTACTGTCGACTGGACATTATTAAAAAGTGCAAGCCATACCTGATAATGTTGACTAAGATGTCCATGCTAAGTCTTCATTCGGGTATCGTCGACTGAGACATCTTCCTATGCCACACATCGCTTCACCACGTGAGGTAAGTGGTAGGAAATATAGTTCCATTGAAGGGAGACGCCTCGCTCCTGTTGATCCATGAGACCATGGCCGTAAGGAGACTAGAATTGATGACATTTCATTAATGTCTTCTGGAGGAGTTGAGAATCCTCTTAACGTCGTCTAAAGAAGATGACACTCTTTTTTTAATGTAGTCTGGAAGAGATGCCAAGCCTTTCATGTAGTCTAGAGGAGATGCGATCCCCTTACGTAGATTGAAGGAGATGATCTTTTATCATTGTCATCTAGGGTAGATGGTAACCGCCCCGAGTAGTCTCCAATAGATGTCAATTAAAGAGGGTACTTTCTTGGTTGATTGGGTATGCTGGGGATTAGGAGGGTATTCTCATGTCGACTGGGGGAAGTGTGTATGATGGTTCAAATGATGGTTCATATACGTCGACTGGAGCAAATGGACTTCTCATTAAGAGTGGAACAAATGGGACAAATGACAATCCTAATATGTGTAATTGTTCTTGGAAGATGGCTTATTAAGTAACCATGAGATATGGTATTTGCTCATGATATGACGCCATACAAGAATGGGTGCTTGGAAGGATCGTAGATGGAGAGATCTTTGCACGCTATGAATCGCCAGGGCCCCATGGTGGGCGCCAAACTGTAGACGCTGATTTTCACCGAGGCCTACAATTGAGTTTTCGTAAGGGGGCACTGGCGATCCTGCAAAACAAAGGAAAGTAGGGTGAGCGTGGAGGGTCTACCCACCGGTGAGGTGTAAAAGTCGTAGAGGGGGGAATAAGGTTAGATGTTACCTTGATCCTTGCCCACTGTCGTGAGGGCGGTAGATGATAGGTTTAGAGAGCTATGGAGAGAGTAGTGTTTGGGCTATGAGTATGAGAGCTTTCAGTTCAATCTCACTTCCTCTTGGAGCCTCATTCCTTATATATACATGCTATAGTAACGTGTGCATTTATTGTCTTTTGATTAATCGTCTGTTGGATCATGGTAACAGTAAACTTTATGAGGATCTATTACTGCGTTGTAGGCTGGAACGGATGGGTTGTGAATGGAATTTATGAGCCTGGGCGTTATGTTTGACTGGAGTAGGGTGAGCCCCGATTATGCTTTGAGCACGTGACATCTCACTGGGCCTGGGCTTGTGAAACTCTGGGCCTCTATACACTTTAAACATTGGGGCTTCCTTTTGAGGTAGAAGCTTGGCCTGGAGTAAAAGGCGAAATTGCCCCTGGACCAAATTTGGCCCATACAATAGGCTACCCAAATAGTGGACAATTCATAGTTTGGATAGCAGACACCCAGTAAGCCTGAAACTCACCCGGTAATGCCGTTTTTCGCCGTTTTCACTTATTTCAACTCTGAAATTTTTTTCAAAAATTGTTCCAACACCCAAAACACATCCAATATATTTATATGACATCATTTTCATCACAATAAACCCAGTTTTTTCAGATCTGATTTGTAACAAAAATTATCAAATTTTCATGCTTTAATCCAACTTTCTCAATATTAATCATATTAATACTAACATCAATTCAAGCCACAACCAATGAAGCACCCAAGAAGAATTCTAGGCATTACAAGAGTGTTCATAACACTCTAGAATGGCAACATATCATCAAAGGATTAAATTGAACTAATATTACAATAATATCATTCAAATCAACTTCACACATGCAATAAGCCTTCCAATCCATCCTCCAAATAAAAAATCCCCAATTTATAACCCTAGAACAATTCTGGATGATTAAGAATAAGAAACATACTTTCCAAGCTTAGGAATATAAAGAATTACCTTTAATTCTCCTAATTCCTTAAGCAAATTTTTTGATTTTCTTCACCTTTCATCTTGAATGATCAAACAAGATTTGAGAGCTATTTGGAGGATGTAATTCTCGGCCAAGCTTAGCCAAGTGAGTGAAAATAATTTTTTTTTTCAAGGCCATTGCCGACTTATAGGGGTATATTGGTCAATTTGCCAATTTAATTCAATTAAGAAAAAACAAACTTTACGTTAATAAATCAAATTTGCACACGTTTAATTAAAACATGCCACGTGTATACATAATAATTAAACATATTGCATAATATTTATGTAATATGGATATTATTTAATTATTCAAATATTTAGCATTTAAATTATTAATTAATATAATTATTATTATATATGTATTTTTATTTACATTAAATAACAAATAAATATATTAATGTCATGTGTCAAAATTTCATTTGACAATTAATTAATATGTATCAAATCAAATTTCGTATCAAATAAAAATACGCATTATTTATTAATTGACCAAAATTCCCGAAAACATGTGTTTTTGTTTAACCGTTTAAACGATTCAAATTAACTCATTTAATTCGGTGAAGTATTATGAATAATCTGTATTATTCATAACGCGTTGCCAAAGTGCTCAACGAGTACACTTCATATTGTGAGATTCTCTAAGTTTAAGTTTATACGTCATAAAATCTAATTTCGTGTCCATAATTCAGCCACTCATGAATTATTACGGCCACAGATAATCTCGCTCAACTATGCAAGTCGAGGTCATTGCATACGTATAATCCCTCTGCCACAGGTTATCCATATTATACATAAGATATAGATAAAAACGTCAAATCATTATGGTATAATATAATTGACTTTCAAATTTACGATCTATAAATAACACTCGGAACTTGATTCCGAAGTTATTCCACGGCTATAGATTTACTAGATCGTAAACACGTGTAAGATACCTATGCCCTGTACATAGGACTACAATATCTATCTTGATACGCACTGGATATCATGAGCATCAGTCCACACCCAACGAACAGGCGGAGGTCTGATCTAAATAGATCGGTGACATGACTGTCATCAAAATGTGGAGGATAACTCATATATCTTTTGTGGTATCTCAAGTCGAAGGACCACTATGCTCGCTCAACTCGAGAAGATTCATATTGACATTGGTGTACCATCTATTAGGAAATCTTCAGTGAGTCCTTCAGTGTTTATCAAATAAACACCTACATGTCTATACAAGTCTCTCGAAACTCATGGTTCATTGGGATAAATCATCGGACTAAGTCATGAAATACGACATGTACTGGTCTCGGTGGATTTTACTAACCGACCCGTGTTAGTAAATCTTGACCATGAACTTTATTTAAGGATATAAAACTTATAGCGACGCTTTCCAATGTCAATTACAAACTATGTTGTAACTGCGGACTACGCTGTAAATCCTAGGGTCTTTGTCAAATATACATGTATCACTAAATCAGATTTAGTAATTCGGCTTTTTGAACTTCGGTTTCTTGTGGTGCTTTATGCACTTTTGTGGTGCTTTATGCACTTTCCTGGGAGATGCCCCTTGTACGTTTGTACATAAAACACTTTTTGGAATATACTTGTAACCTTTTCCAAAAAAAAAAAAAATCAGATTTAGTTTCAATCTAATCGTAATTAGATCGAATATGTATATAAAATACAAGAAGGGCTACCATTAAATAAGTAATATTATGGAAAAATACATTGTTAATCTTCATGAATCGGACATAAATAGGATCTGGATTGGCACTCCGAGCACCAACCCTAACACCCATATGTTTAACATACAATTCATGCATGTTTATAATAAGTTATGAGACTAGACATGTATGTACAACATAGTATAAGTTAGGAGTAGTTATATGTTATGTTAGACATGAGTATATAAGCACGTAGTTTGTAGCTCTCGTGATCCATGTGTTGAAAATATGCATGGTTTAAGCTGAATAACCATCTCGGGTTTGAGTTGGCTTTAGTCACAAGTTTGGGGTGGATTGGTATAGTTATGTTTTAAGCAGTTCATATGTAATGAAACACGTTTTATTCAGTTCATGAGAATATGAATGTAAGAATAAGGCAAGTATAAGCTACGCAACAGTTCACTTCATGTTATGCACACATGAGACATGAAGCTCATGAAGATGACTACGTCGTCTCCTACTGGTCGCATCTTGAGAAACTAAGATGTGTTAATTTCTTATTTTAATAAGAGATTATGTTTTTATTTTATAATAGCTTTCTTACTTATTATTAATTAATTAAATTAATAGGTTTATTACTTTTAACCGGAGATTAGATTTTTATATTGTAATAAGTTTTTATTTTAATTGTAGAGATTGAGTGCCACATATATTTTTTATTTAATAAGAGATTATAATATGTTTTCTTATTATAATCGATTTTTTTTATTTAATAATAATAAATTAAAATATTAAATAATTAATTAATAGATTTCTTATTTTAATAGTAGATTATGTTTTATATTGTAATAGGTTTCTTATATTAATAATTTATTATTTTAATTTTATAATTTAATAATAACAAATAATTGTAAAGATATTTTAGTTTTATAATTTAATATTAGAATTTAATTGTAGATATTATATTAATTATAGATAATTTAATATTGTTTTTGTTTTAATAGAATAGTCTAATTTGTTTTCTTGTTATAATATAATTCTTATAAAATTATAATATGATTTTTATTTAATAGATTTATTAATTTAATTTTGTAACTTTAATATGAAGTCGTCACGTGACGCGATGAGGAGGCATACAAATATTTAACTTATATATATAATATGATTTTCATTTAATAGATTTATTAATTTAATTTTATAACTTTAATGTGGACGCTGGTTTTCGCCCGAGGTCCACAATCGAGAATTTATTGATTGGGGGCACTAACGATCCTACAAAACAAGAGGTAGAGTGAGCATGAAGAGTCTTCCCACCGGTGTGGCGGGTGTCCTAGGCATTCCGACATCCAAGTCAGTAGAGGAAATGAGCTATTAACACCGTAGGAAGAGGAACAAGAGCAAAGATTACCTTGATCCCCATGTGATGCCGTGAGGGAGGTAGGTCGGCGATTATGAGAGCTGTGGAGAGAATATTTCTAAGCTGAGAGTTTTGATGCTTCCCCCATTCTAGTGGAATTCTTCTCTTATTTATATGCACTCGGGAGGTGTGTATATTTAATGCGCTTTATTGCTCGTCCGTTTAAGGAGGAGACGATAATCCTTCCGTGTCTTAAGGAGGAGACGATAATCCTTCAATGTAGTCTGGAGGAGATGATGATCCTTCTATGTCATATGGAGGAGATGACAATCCTCCCATGTCGTCTGAGTGATGACGATCCTTCCATACAATATGGAGTAGATGACATTCTATCAATGTCGTCTGAGTAATATGACGATTTTTTCATGTAGTTTGGAGTTGTTGGTAATCCTTATATGTCTTATGGATAATATGACTATTCTCTTATGTCATCTGGAGGAAATGACAGTCTTTTTATGTAATTTAGAGTTGATAGCAATTTATCCATGTCGTACGGAGAATATGGCTATCCTTCCACGTCATTGGGAGCTGATGATTTATAGGAAATGAATGTCCGATGTTATCTCGGCTCAGCTCTATTTATTTGTAGTCTGACTCCAGGTAGATTGGAGAAAATTGCTCTTTTGAACTCATGTATTTCCTTTCGCATGGAGGAGATGACTTATTGTGATCGGTCGGCTGGAGAAATACGGTGGCTCTTTTGGTGATTAAGTGGACGGTTGCTTGTTGGTATATTTTCAATTGCTATATTATCGAATGCTCCTAAGAGATTTGATTAGATGATAGGATTGTTAGGGTGATTGTGGGAACACAGCTACCTGGGCGACTCGTGCTATCCTAGGCTCGCGGCCTAGTCGGGAGTACGAGTAGCCACGAGGACTAAACCGGAGAGTAATGGAGTCGCCACCCGGTGTGAATCGGGAAAATGAGATTTAAGGCCGCACTCACCCCTCGCAAGGGAAGACCTCAAACCGTTGGGTTCGGAATGGTCCCTTACTTATGTCACTTGTAATAAAAGGATTTATGTAATAATTTAATCAGGCTTAAAAACACTTATTTCCAAGAGTATCATGCTTCTAAATTCACATATGCAAAATAAAACTCATACTTGCATTTCTCATATATCTCACATCTAAGATTGCATGCTTGAAAGTACATCAAAGTAGCAACGAACATACAACTTCATTGGCATACCATGTTCAAGAAAACACAAACATACATACTAAACATACAAGCATACATGTGGGCACTTTTCCAAGTGGTACGTGGAATTGTATCCCAAGTACAGACCGCACTACCGTCCATTCGGATTCGGCTACGGAATTTACGTCTGGGTTTCCATCCGATATACCACAAGAAACAACTCAAATGTTATAATGACATAAGCATATGAATCGCAATACATTAACATATTTGTATTCATACATGTGAGGATAGCTACTAGGAAAACTATGCATGAAATCTAATGAAGAGGACTCAGTTCAGTGGGTGCGCGTTCGTGTAGCGTTCGTAAACGCGTTCGAACGGTAAACAGAAGGTTCGCGTTCGTATGGCGTTTGATAACGCGTTCGAACGGAAATGAAACAGAATGCTCACGTCCGTATGGCGTTTGTTACGCGTTCGAACAGAAATGAAACAGAATGCTCTCGTTCGTATGGTGTTCTTGAACGCGTTCGAACGGAGATGAGACCTGATGCATGATAAGGCAAAATGCATGCGCGTTCGAGTTGCGTTCGTAAACGCGTTCGAACGTGAACAGACCTGATGCATGAAATGGGACGCAATACATAAACAACAAAATAAAGGGGCGCGGCGAAGTACTGCCGTAAAGGTGGCCTTTTGGGGCTCTTGATCTCTCAAAGAGAGGACCTTTAGACCAACATACTAAGCCCATGCGCGTCACATCAAATCATGCATACAAACATAAAGACAATCATATCAAACTAAGTATGTCCGATTGAACACATCTTACATCCAACCGAACACACGTCAATCGGCGCGGCTAAGCATCGTGGTAAAGGGTTTTAACCCCTCCCCATAGGGGATCTTTCATTCCACTTACTAAGCCCATGCACTCGATTGAATCATGCATACAAAAAGTTAAAGCAATAATATTAAACGTAATGTGTCCGATTGAACGTATCTCGCATTCAACCGAACACACATCAATCGGTGCGGTAAAGCATCGTGGTGAAGGATTTTAACCCTTCCGATTAGGGGACCTTTCATCGCACTTACTGAGCCCATGCACTCGATTATATCATACACAAATAAGCGACATACAGAATTGAAGTGACAAGAAATAGATAAACCAAAGCAACACAAAACAAGAGAATGTGTCGTTTACTCAAGTGGTACGTGGAGTTGTATACCAAGTACAGACCGCACTACCGTCCATTCGGATTCGGCTACGGAATTTACGTCTGGGTTTCCATCCTATATACCACAAGAGACGACACTCTTCCATTTCATTCAAGCCACAACATGCATCCATAAACGACTCTCATGCGAATATAATTCAATAATAAAAGAAACGAATATAAACTAATGAAAAAGTGCCCCAGGTCTAACCTTTTAAATCACCTCTCGGATGTACGGTACACGATCGTCGAAGGGTGGATACTCCGCAACTCTTCCGGTTCACTGGTTCACTGTTCTCGTTCGTTGTCTTACTGTTTTGGGTTGTCGTTCTCCATCTTTTGCTGCTGCTTTTGACTCCGATTTGCTACTGTTCGGCCTCTGTTTTGCTGCTCGCTGTTCAGGTCACCTGTTTTGACGTTTCAACGGACTGTTCCAAGTTTTTGTGTGGGTTTTTAGTGTGGTCTTGTGTGAGTCTTTTAAAGATTATGAATGCAATTTTATGTTACTGTTTTTAAGGTTGTTAGGGGATGTTTTAAGAGTATTTTGCTGCTGTATAGGGGGTGATTTGGGCGTGATTTGGCTACTGTTTTAGTGTTAAAGGGGCTGCTATCTTAAGGTATGATTTCGGCAATGGGAGAGTGAGGGTGAAGAGAACTCTTTCTTGTTATTTTCTTGAGTGGCTAGGGCTCTTGGTGTGTTATGATGGTGCTTTTAATGTGAAGGCTTGGGGTTATTTTCTTTTCTCTTCTGATTTGTGTGAGTTGTGTGTATCTTATGTGTATGAGCTAGCTAGGGTTGAGAAGGTTGGTGAATGGTTCTTTTTATAGGCAAGGGTTAGGCTTGAGAATGAAAGGGATTTGATTTGGTGTTGGGTAAGGGAAGTCAAAGATTGAGGGGGGACAAATCTTGGCTAGATAGGGAATGTTGAATATTTAGTTTATGTTGATTAGGCATACAATATTTTAAGTTTGGGAATAATATATTGGTTGATTGATTTTAACTTGGTATGATTATATTTGATTGGTTTAGATTAGGTATGATATATTTTTAATTTGGTATGTGATTTTTAGATTTGTTTTGATTTCACCATGTGTTAAATATGTGTTTTAAGTGGGCTTGGGCGTGTGGGCCAAGGCTAGCAGCAAAACCAGAATTACCGACACTGTTCGAATGCCTCCTCGAACGTGGCACGAACGTCCGCAATCTGCCTGACGTTCGAACGAAGTAACGAACGCAGCACCAACGAAGACAGTGAACTTGTTTATTCTGAATTCCCCCTTCCGATGTCCCTTTTCCGTGACCTCCGTGACTTAAAAGGTAGTGTCTCCAAAATGAGACTCATCATAGGGACTTATGTGTAAAAATGCAGTGCCTACAGTGATCCGTAGCCTCGCAACTTTGAGAGGTCGAAGAATTATGCTCCCATTACTTCTGGAGACTAGTATTGGAGCTTTGCATAGTCCGATTTTCCTCTTCCAATTATCGTAACAATTATTGTAGAGCGGTTAATTATTCCACCACGGGGTTTGGTGTTTGTTTGTTGCTTGAAATCTTGGATAATTATGTTTGTAAAGATCGTAGACTGAGAGGTATTTGCTTGCAATGTATCGCTAAGGCCCCACAGTGGGCGCCAAATTATGGACGCTCGTTTTCGCCCGAGGTCCACAATCGAGAATTTATTGGTTGGGGGCACTAGCAATCCTGCAAAATAAGAGGTAGAGTGAGCGTGGAGAGTCTTCCCACCGGTGTGGTAGGTGCCGTAGGCACTCCGACGCCCAAGTCAGTAGAGGAAATGAGCTATTAACATCGTAGGAAGAGGAACATGGGCAGAGATTACCTTGATCCCCTTGTGATGCCATGAGGGTGGTAGGTCGGTGATTATGAGCGATCTGGAGAGAATATTTCTAAGCTGAGAGTTGTGATGCTTCCACCCTCTAGTGGACTTCTTCTCTTATTTATATGCACTCGTGAGGTGTGTATATTTAATACGTTTTATTGCTCGTCCGTTTGGTGCTAGAAATGACTGATCCATGAAGAGGGGTAGTTATGAGTCTGAGCGTTTCGTGGGCTGGCACATGAGGGGTTAGGACGTTATTTAGGTAAGATATATTCTTGGGTACGGGCTTGTGAAACAATCTTGGACCAATATAGACTTATGAAAATGGGCTTCCTTTGAGAGTCTTGGGTCATTTAGATTGATGGATATTGGGCCTTCCGTTTGTGTGTAGGCCTGGGCCTTGAGTCTATTTTAGGATTTGTTTAGGGAAATTGGCGTTCCTTGGATGCCGGGTCTGAAGCAAAAAGTCAGAAATACCCTTTAGCCCAAATTTGGCCCGTACATTTAATATGAAGCCGCCATGTGGCGCGATGATGAGGCTTAAAAATGTTTAACACACACACCACACACACATAAATATATATGAGATTCTATTTTTATTTCACAATAAATTTTTTATCTTAATGATTTATTATTTTAATTTTATATAGAGATATTATAATTTTATAATTTAAAAATAAAAATTATTGTAGAGATTAACTGTCACGTATTAAATTAATAATTTTCTTATTTTAATAGAAGATTATGCTTTTATTTTATAATAGGTTTCTTAGTTTTATTTTAATAATAAAACTGATTTTAGAGATAGTTTAATTTTTAATTTAATTTATTCTTATTGTAATAATTTTTTATTTAATAGATTTATTAATCAAATTATAATTTAATAGAATTTAATTGTGAGTCGCCACGTGATGCGATATTGAACAGCCATGTGGCACAAGAGGAAGTTTAAAAATATTATATATATATATATAATATTTCAAAAATAAAAAAATAATTTTAGAAATATTTTAATTTTATAACATAATAATAAAAATTAATTGTAGATTAGGTGTCATGTATTAAATTTATATATTTCTTATTTTAAAATGATATTATGTTTTTATATTGTAATAGATTTCTTATTTTAATAATTATTATTTAATTTTATAATCTTAAAAAATTAATTTTAGAGATATTTTAATTTTATAATTTAATAATAAAAAAATATAGATATTAGGTGCCACATATTAAATTAATAGGTTTCTCATTTTAATAAGATAGGTTTATTATTATTATTACATAATTTAATAATAAAAAATTATATAGATATTTTAATATTATAATTTAATAATAAATATGAGATTTTATTTTTATTTCACAATAAGTTTCTTATTTTAATAATTATTATTTTAAAATAAAAGTTAATTTTAGAGATATTTTAATTTTATAATTAATAATAAATATGAGATTTTATTTTTATTTCACAATAAGTTTCTTATTTTAATAATTATTATTTTAAAATAAAAGTTAATTTTAGAGATATTTTAATTTTATAATTTAATAATAAACAAATATTGTAGAAATTAAGTGACATGTATTAAATTAATATGATTCTTATTTTAATAGGAGATTATGTTTTTATTTTATATTAGTTTTCTTATTTAATTTTTAATAATAAAAATAATTTTAGAAATATTTAAATTTGTAATTTAATGTATTCTTATTGTAATAAGTTTCTTATTTAATTTGATATATTAATTTAATTATAATTTTGTTGATGGTGATTTTTTGAGACAAAGTATTTGAAAAGTTCGACAAGGGCAGAGATGAGATTTTCCCCTTTTTTAGGGTCAAATGTTCTGAGGGTTTGGGTTATTCCTCGGCCATGGATGGTGTTCGTGTCCAGTCTCACAGATTTGGCTGACCAGAGTATACAACTTGGTACAGTTTCTAGAGACCGACAACATCATAACTAAGAACGACCACTTTGGGTCGGTAACTCGGATTCAGCAGTGTCTCTCTTTTTAAGTCGTGGAAATGAGCTCGGACATGTTGGGTCAGGTCGGTAGAAGCTTGGGTAGTTCGGCAGATCATTTAACTGATCTCTTGACAACCGACAAGTGATCAGGGATGGTTTTGACTTTTCCCTCTGGCATGTACCATTATTTGGGAGCACTTTACAGGCTGGCTACAGTATATTGCGCGTGGCAGTGGAGAAAGTAAGGTGATGTGACAAGCCTTCAGATGGCAGGTTTGCTTTCGGCGAAGACAATGGGGAGCCCGTCAATCAGCCGGAGAGTCACATGGGTGACGTCATGGAAGTATGGGAATAGTATTGTAATCCTTTAGTATATAAATAAAAGTTAGTTTCATTTGTAATGGATGGCCAAAAATTGTAAAAAATAGGGAACACTACTTGTAAAACACCATAAAGAGAACTGTTCGGCAACCCACCTTGAAAATAAGTCAGCCGAGCTCGGTTTGGAAATAAAAGCAACGCCCCACTTTATGTCTGTGGACGCAGGCTGGGATCACCTCGCCGAACCACGTTAAACCCTCTTGTCGATTTGTGTATATATTTTGCCTTCTGCTAAGTTTGCCTTTGGTCTCCCATAACCAAACAAATTCACGGTTGAATGATGATTGTGTCGGGAGGGTTATCTCGAAACTGCCACTGGGATGAAAATTACCCGTCAACAAATTTAATAATGAGTCGACATGTGGCGCTCTAAAAAGGCCTAAAAATGTTCAACTTATTTATATATATGTTATATTGTGAAATGTATTGCTGCTCTCTGCAGTATACCTCAAGTTTTTTTTTATAATCCCCCTTATCCCCTTCATTATTTAATTACCACAACATGAAATTAATTTTTTTATGATTAATTTATATCTTATACTATAATAAAAAAGAATAAGAAGCTCTCACATTCATCCTCACACCATCCCTACATTCTCTTTCACATTCATCCTCACACCATCCATGCACTCTCTTTGTCTGAGGGAAATTATTTAATGGAGTACCATAATGAGTCAAGCTAACAAGCTCTGATGGCTGTTCTCATTCAGTTATTCAATCGTTTCATGTGCTCTTACTTGTGTTATTTAATCTTTTTTTTTTGAATCGTTGGAAACCTCGTCATCAAATCATCCTTTCCGAGCTTAAGCGGAACAGGTAAAACTCCCGGTTGTCTCAGGCTGTTAAAAGAAATGCACTTTCTGGATTTGAACCTAAGATCCCAATGTAAGATCCTGAACACTACACCACTAAGTCATGCCCCGGAGACTGTCATTTAATCACAATTTTAATTGTTTGCAAATTATTCAGCTACCTACTATTCATGGGTACTTGATTGCGGCATCGAATTGAAATTCATTTTCCACTCTATAAACAAGCCCAGCAAAATACGGATGTCCAGTTCATAAATTTCACATGGATTGAATCTTCAATTTACTTCCATTGATTATAGACATTCATGACAATGGGTTTTGGTAACATGAGTGTGATGAGTAACGGTTCTGAGCATTTTACAGAAAGCCACAAAGCTAATGGGCGATTGACTGTTTTGGATTCCAATAGTTTCTGAACAACCCTACGATAATCAAACATATTAGCGACACAATCGCGTAATGAATTTTGATGATGCAACACGGGGAAGATTTCGACACACAACAATGAGACATTACAAAAAGATGTCGAAACACAACGGTGGTGAAGAGTGAAGAATGTGAAGATTGACACATATTGAAGAATTTATGTGAAGTCTTAGCTTAGGGCTCTAAATGTATTGTGAATTGATTATTCAAGTACCTAAGCTCATATGAAACATGCACATTCACTTAGATGCATTAGGTAAAATGCCTTAAAATATTCACATATGTATTTTTGGTACAGAGACCGACATACCAGTGAGATGCTCTGTTTTGCACACTCACTGGAACCGGCACAGACCAAACTGGTAGTTAATAGAACCGACACATACCAAACCGATTTCCATACCGGTGAGCCTAACGACTAGTTCCTTACTGGAACCGGCATGACCTAAATCGGTCTTCATACTGGTGACCATACTGGTTAACTCTACATGCTGCATACTCACTAGAATCGGCACGGACCAAACCGGTCCTCATACCGGTTATCATACCGATCTAACGGTCAGATTCTCAAATGGTAATATATCTGTTAGAGATCAGCATACCGGTGTCTGGAGACTGGTATACCGATATTAGACAGAACAGTTGGGGCTGCTTTGTATTTAATTATAAATTGATCACTAATTCATTTTTGCAATGAGACACAACTTTCATATACATTACATTAAGGCAAAAATAAAAATGTTCCATAAATCTTCATAATCATACACTCTCATACATCAAGCTCACACACTATACCTTCTTAATATTTTGTAGTGAGCTTTTAGATCCCAAGTAAGCAACTCACACAATCTTTGTGTTGTTTACAAACTTCTTATTCAAAACACTTGTAGTTTGTGAAATCTCATCGTTTGGGTAATTGTAAAGGTTTGTGAGTGAGCGTACATAGAAGTCTCAAAGTGTAAGGGTAAGCCATTTGAGGGAGAGGTCTAAAACATGGGGTTGACTCAATGGCTGTGGGCACTTTCACGGAGGATGGATTCTTCAACCTTTCCTTTTACTATTCTCAGAGCTACTATTTACTATTCTTAGTACTACAGCTACCATTTATTATAACTTTTGGTCCATAACATCACATGCGGGCGGAGTGAAATGCATCGGAAAGCTCTTGGTTGCGGGTAAGTCACGGCAAAAACTCGATTGATAGTGAAAAGCTTCAAGCGCGGCTTGGGGGAATAAACGTAGGCATCGTGGGCCGAACCACTATAACTCATAGTGTTATTTTCTCTATCCATTAAACTCTTTAATTACCACAAGCTTATTTTATTACATGCTTATTGAATAGAAACTTGCATATAGGTAATTTATCGAAATAGAGAAAATCAATCTAAGGCTTAATCGGTAAAAGTAGTTAAAATCGACAAAGATTTTCATTTCCACATTATTAGACAGTAACCAAATTCACCCCCTCTTGGGAATATAGAGTTTGGTTGTTGTAGTGCTTGTAGGTAATTTCAATTGGTATCAGAGCGAGGTTTTCTCAACAAAGACTTAATCGTTTGAGAAGGCGATCACGACTTCTACATGCAACTCGTCGAATCTTGTCGAGTGATTTTCTATTACAAGACCTCCATTCTTCAACGGAACCGTTTATAACTATTGGAAGATGAGGTTTCTTAACTACATTTTAGCTGTAGATACACAATCCTTCAAGGTGATCACACGGGGTGTAAAAATACCGATGAAGAGGGACATTAATGGTGTGGAGATTCCTAAGCCTCATCAAACTGAGTGGACCGATGAGGAACTGGCAAAAAGCTCCACAAATACTAAGGTACTCAACCATATTCTATGTGTCATTGATCATAGTCAAATTAACAAGCTTTCGGAATTTGGAAATGCACATGATTTATAGAAGTCTCTAGAAATGATCAACGAGGGCAAAAGCCAAGTGAAAGAATCAAATATCAACCGGTCCATGTGTGAATTGAATAGTTTCAAAATGGAATATGAGGAAGAGATTGATCACATGATTTCGAGGTTTACAGTCATTATAAACCATTTAGGTGCTTTGGAAAAAATCATTAGGCCAACCGATCAAGTGAAGAAAATTCTTAAGTCACTCCCAAAAGAATATAGAAGCTACACATCCTCCATCAAAGAAGCAAATGATATGAACACTTTGAAGTTAGATGATTTGATCAGAAAATTGCTCGAATATGAATTGGAGATCAAAATAAGGACAATGAGAAAAGAACAAGGAAGAATCTTGCATTGAAAGCAAGAAAAAGAGACGATACTAGCTCAAGTGAAAAAAATAGTGATGATGAGTTGGTACAAATAACCAATAGGGTCAAGAAGCTCCTCAAATCCTTAAAAATTAAAGGAAAGTTAAATTGGATGAGAAGATAGAAGAAAAATATCCACTGAAGCATAAAAAATTAATTTGCTATGAATGTAATAAATCAGGTCTTATAGCTATCGATTGCCTATTGAGAACATTCAAAGGAAAATCCAAGAAAAATGCATTGAAAGCTACTTCAACTTGGAGCGATAGCGACTCAAGCTCATCCGATGAGGAAGAGATCAAAGAAATAACAAATCTAGCATTCATGGCTATCAAGGATGATGATTTCTTCTTTGAAAGCGAAGAGGAAAAGGTACACAACTCTCAAGAATATAATGATTTACTTGAAGCTTTTAATGAATTAAATGAGTTGTGTGAAATGCTTAAAAAGAAGTATAAATTGATTAAAAATGAGCATTCATCACTTAAAAATGAACATACATCTTGTATGGATAAAATTCATGTATTAGACAATGATATTATCTTCTTAAAACTAAACATGAAAAAGAAATAACATGTTTAAATGATGAAAATACATGTTTAAAATATGAAAAGCTAGAACTTGAAAATAGAATATCTAATATGCCATCTAGCTAAAAAATATGTAATTGCGAGTCTATATCAAATGAAAATATTGCTTTAAATGAAAAAGTAAAAGATTTTCAAAAATTTCAATATGCTAATTGGATCCTAAAAATGTGCTTTTAAAAGAGAATGATTAGGATATAGACCTTACATTAAAAGAAATTTTTTAAAGAATTATTTTATTAAGGCATTCGATTCTGATGCTAATATTGCTATCAATGAAAATATCACATGAATATCACATGTCATACTTACAATAAAAAAAGGACACCAAATATTTGAGTGCATAAACAAAAATATGATTAAAAATGCATGGATTCCTCAAGGAATCAAAATTAACCCCCATGGACCCAATAAACATTGGGTACCAAAATTCACTTGATAATTTTGTAGGGGTAGCTTTGGGAAGAATCTTAAAGAGAATTACGAATTGATCCCAAAGCTAAAAAAATAAGGAATGACACCGGTAATGGGCAAACTCTGTATTCACGGAAACATTAGTACAGTTTCCTCCAAATGATATGTATGTATATTTTTAATTAGTGTAAATTTTTGAAACATACAAGTGATTAGGCAAGTAATCAACTTTCTATTGATATCAATTTTCACTTGATATCATTATATGCCTTAATCATATATTTAACCGCATTTAGTATCAATTGGTGTCACAAAAGACTTATTGAGTTAAATGATATATATGTGATCACTTGATTGATTTGCATTGAATATGTCATTGCCATTTAACATATTTGAATGAATGAAATGCATGCATGTTGACATAAATTTTAGGTTGATATCATGAAATACATGGATATTTGATTTTGGATTAATTGGTATCATAAAATACATGGATATTTACTTCAATTGGTAAAATTTTGATGACCAATGCATGATTTTTACATATTATGGTAAAAATGAGAAAATGGAGAGAAATTATTAAAAAATGCATTGTTCAATTGGTATTCACTGGTATAAATTTTGAGAAATTTGTCTATGCATGATTTTTACATTTTATGGCAAAAGGAGGAAATGCTAAATGTGCATATTTATAAATTTTGGTATCATCATTTGATAATGCACATATTTAATTAGTATCTCATAAACATTTAATTTTTGCTTCTTCACTTTTTGATAATGTCAAAGGGGGAGAAATCATTAGAAATGAGACTAAAACTTGTGTTATCCTCACCCTTGTATTAAAGGGGAGTAAATGTACTAATGTATTTATCTAAGTCTTATAGAGCTATATTGAAGACAATCACACATTGAGAGGGAGAAAAATTTGGAATATTTGGACCCTCAGAAGCTCACAAGTTTTAAGGGTTGCCATCATAAAAAAATGGGATATTGTTAGCGACACACAATAACGAGACATTACAAAAAAGATGTCGAAGCACAACGGTGGTAAAGAGCGAAGAATGTGAAGACTGGCGCATATTGAAGAATTTATGTGAAGTCTTAGCTTAGAGCTCTAAATGTATTGTGAATTGATTATTCAAGTACCTAAACTCATATGAAACATGCACATTCACTTAAATGCATTAGGTTCATGTACAAAATGTCTTAAAACCTTCACATATGCATTTTTGGTACAGAGACTGGCATACATGTCCCTTACCGGTCCCATACCAGTGAGATGCTATGTTTTGCACACTCTCTGGAATCGGCACAATCCAAACCGGCCATCAGACTGGTTATCATACCGGTGAAACTGAAGATTGCATAACTACTGAAATCGGCACATACCAAACCGATTTTCATATCGTTGAGCCTAAAGGTTAGTTCCTTACTGGAACCGACATGACATAAACCGGTCTTCATACCAGTGACCATACCGGTTAACCCTGCATACTGCAAACTCACTGGAACTGGCACGGACCAAACTGGTCCTCATACCGGTCTAACGGTCAGATTCTCAAACGGTAACATATCCGTTAGAGACTAGCATACCGATAGCTGGAGACCGGCATACCGATCTCAGACAGGACAGTTGGGGCTGCTTTTTATTTTATTATAAATTGAGCCCCAATTCATTTTTACTATGAGACACAACCTTTATATATATTACACTAAGGCAAAAACAAGAGTGTTTCATAAACCTTCATAATTATACACTCTCATATATCAAGCTCACACACCACACCTTCTTAATATTTAGTAGTGAACTTAGATCACTTGGGTAAGCAACGCACACAATCTTCTTTATCTTTGTGAGTGCCCAAGTTGTTTACAAACTTCTTATTCAGAACACCTGTAGTTTGTGAAATCCTATCGTTTGGGTAATTGTAAAGGTTAGTGAGTGAGCTTACGTAGAAAACTCAAAGTGTAAGGGTTTGGAGTGAACCTTGCATAAAAATCTTGGTTGCGGGTGAGCCACGGTAAAAAACTCAATTGATAGTGAAAAGCTTCAAGCGCAGCTTGAGGGAGTGGACGTAGACATCATTGGCCGAACAACTCTAACTCAATGTGCTATTTTCTCTATCCCTTAAACTCTATAATTACCGCAAGTTTATTTTATTACATGCTTATTGAATAGAAACTTGCATATAGGTAATTTATCGAAACAGAGAAAATCAATCTAAGGCTTAATCGGTAAAAGTAGTTAAAATCGGCAAAAATTTTTATTTCCGTATTATTAGGCAATAACCCAATTCACCCCCCTCTTGTGAATATACATGAGTTTGGTTGTTGTGGTGCTTGTAGGTAATTTCAAAACAAACATCCACGTGAATTAATATATGTACACAACGTACTAAATCCTCGAATCATGGATCTACGCATCGATTCAACACAACATCTCATATAATATGGTGAGTGTGGTTGCTTCTTTACATTTTTAGATTTTTTAGTTTCATCTTCTATTATTAGACCCGGTCACCAGTCCGGTTCGGTTCTGAACCAGTCGGTTCCACAAGTGTCATTTTTTAGTGGAATAAAATAGTCAAACAATGTCTCTGTGACTCTAACTAGTATCCAAATGGCCTCATTTTGAACATGTCTGAACGCATGTATTAACATACAAAACTCCAAAGTAACAAGTGTTATTTATTGTTTTTGCTCCCAGTCGAGTAAAATAACAACGTTTTAAAACGGCAAAAAAAACTGCTTTACCCGATGGGCATGCTTCCGACGAGGCAAATATAGCCGGCGCTGTTAATATTATCACAAGATGAGGAATTTAAGATAATATTGTTCAAACATCATTTACACAACATCGTAATCATAGAACACAAGCATCTTTTTATTTGATAAATAATAAAAAGTAAACTAATAAGCATCTTTCCTTATTAGGGAAATTATATAAAATGAGCAAATTTTAGGGGATTTTGTTTTTCAAAATATCATAGAGAGACCAAAATATTTTTATGACACAAGAACGCCATAATTTTTATTTTTCTGCAAATACTATAATTTTTTCCTTCTTTTCCTCTTCCCTCCATTGAAAACAAGAGGTGAATTGAAGAAATAAATTCACTTGGACGATGTATATATAAAAGGATAAGGATTAAATATGTAAGATTTTATTAAAAAACCATAGATAATAATATATTACTCAAGGTGTTCGATAAAATATCAATCTTAAGTGGATGTATGTCAGCCCCCTAGACTGGTGCCCGAAGAGATGGGGGAGGAGTGGCTTGGTGGCAGCCGAGCACTCGCGAGAAGCACATTACTTGGGCGAGCTGTGTGTGTTGGTCAATTATGACCCATAACATCACTCTTTGTACAGAACATGATGTTGTTGTACAAATTAACTATGTGACAAAGGAAATTGCTTTTTTATCATTTGTAATTGGATTACCGGGATATATAAATGATAAAAGTCCATATGATTAGTTACCGGATTAATAAGATATGAGACAATATTATATCCATAGTCGTAGTATCGAGATTGGACATCGATAATGCGGAATAGAATAGTATTGCACTTGTGCGTGTTATGGGAGCATAACGACATAGTTCTCATATATTTGGGTATTGGATACTCATGCAAGTGTAATATGAGGTTGTGTTTATCGATGGTACTGAAACAGCTTCGCTCTGGATAGACCCCTCGGAATTCCATTGGTAGTATGACTATGTGTATATGGAAGTCCGAATCAGGGTAGATGTATTTGGTCTTAACCTCAGACTTGCATCTCTAATACTTGCGACAATCAATATACTTTGGTTTTGGTCATCCGGGGCTTTAACAGGTTCTGTGTACGCCTCTTCTGGGTATATTGAGAATCGTAGTGTATTGGGTGTGATGTCAAGATGGAAGTATCACTTCAGTCATATGAAGATGATGATCACGTAGGATACGGAACTAGTACTCTTATGTACTGCAGTCATCGGGATAATATGACTAGGTCATGTTTATCCGATTATAGAGACTAGTTACCAGCGATCCGACATGTGCTTCGTACGGGGCAGACACAATTCCAGCCCCAGGCCTAGCATGTGACATCCGATACTGGATCGTAATACGTAATACTACATATACTACGCCTGACATAGATTACATATTCCTTAAAAGAATATTTCTGGAGAATTGGGTAGGCACGGTGCTTTGCTAGAAGCCAACCATGTCTTGTAAATCGGTAAGAACGTGGTACCGGGTACACACGTGTTCGGATAATCCGACGACCGTATTTACTGCCAACATATCCAGGGATCTCATGGGTCGCTTCCAAAAAATTCACCGATGACGTATGACTCGAACATAATTAATCTGGGATTAATTGGAAGAGAGAGAAAATTAATCTAGGATTAATTACGGTGAATTTTATCTGGGATAAAATTCTATTAATAGAGAGAGAACGATTAATTCGGAATTAATAGATAAATAATATATTCGATATATTTAATAAAATTAGATTTCATAACGGAATTAAAATTAGATTTTAATTCGGGCGAACGAATTAATTTAGAATTAATTCGCTAGCGACGTGAATAGTAATTTTACTAGGCATAATTATTTAATTAAATTTGATTTAATTACGTCGCAACGTAAATTAGTTATTCGGAATTAACGAACCTAAGCCCGGAATGTGTTTGCGGGCCCACTCAGATTTTGAATTAAAGTGGGGCCCACACTTGTCACATCACCTAGTCAACTTTATCAACTTTTTGTTGATGGAATTTGATGGGATTTTGATGGTTGCTTGTTTCTTACACAAGCATCATTCAAATTGATGTGAAAGTGACACATAATAAGTTTGGTATATGACATTATTGATTTTAGAAATCAATTACACAATTTGAAAAAACACACAGTTTTCTTTCTTCTCTCCATGGCCGAAAAATGGCCTCCATTTTTCTCTCTTTGTGGCGTGAAGCTTGGCTTCACATTTGATGATTTTGATTCAAAATATCTAGAGCTAGCACTCAAGGAGTTATACAAAGGTGATAGGGAAACCTTTCCCATGAGTTTGGAATTCAAGATTCAAAGATTGGAAGCTTGGAAGCTCAACCTACATCAAAGGAGAAGCTTGGAGGCAAAACTTTTGTTATCTCCTACATCCACTTAGCCGATCAAAGTGAGTATTTTCCGCTACTTTACTTTGCGTATTCACATGATTTCTTGCTTAATTTGATCTTGGTTTGACCTAGAAAACCCAACAATGGTATCAGAGCCATAATTGAGCATGAAATTGAATTTAGGGTTCTTAAACTTTAATTTGGGATTTTGTGATTTGAGCATGATTTCTTCAAATTGATTGGTTGAGTATGCTTAGATTATGATAACTAAGAGTTATGCATGATGAATTTGGAGAAAAATTAATTAGATTAATTTTCCCCTAATTGCTTACCTTGGCCGAATCTATAGGACCCTTGTAGATCATGGTGATTTTCATTTTAAGACATTGGATGTGTTTAAAATGTTAGAATATATTGATTTGTGATTGAATTGGATTGAAATCAAAATCGGATATGAAATCCCTTGAATTGCCGTGAGCCTTGGAGAGCATGTTGGATTGATTTTGCTTCAATTTATGTTGGACATAAGTTGATTAGTTAAAGTATGATTAATTAGTGTAATTGGTGTTTTGGAAATATTAATTTAACTAATTAATTATGGCTATTACACTGTAATTAATTAAATTGTGATATTTGGAATATTGTGATTAAATTAATTGGGCTTAATTTGGAATTGGGCTAATAATGTTGTATTTGGGCTTAATGGGCTTGGTTGGGCCAAGTTTGGTTTAGGATAATTGGTTGGATCCAATTGGGCCTAAAACCATTTCCATAAAGTCCAAATATGATTATTGGGCCTTTATAATTTAATTGGGCCTAATGGGCCTAAATTGATTTTTGGCAAAGGGTGATTCCTTATTGGGCTTTGGTTGCCAAAGTCCATGCCTTAATAAATTAATTAAAAGCTCATTGGACTTTAATTGAATAGTATTGGATACTAATTGGGCCTTTGAGACCCATTAAGATTAGATTTGGAATCTAAGTCGCAAAGGTACATTAAAAGTGTAATTATTTAATTTGGAATTAAATATAGAATTAGTATTGAATACAAATTAAATTGGATTTAAAATTGTAGTTCGATATAATTCAAGAATTCACACTTTGAGTACTTATTCTTAAACGAGTTGGACTCGCGCAAATCAAATCGTTGTTTGAACATTGGATGGTCATTAATCAAAGATTAATTAATTGGATTCGATTGATTGATAACATGCTTTGTGTGAATACATGGATGTGATGTATGTATAATGTATATCATATGGATATTAGATGGGTGAGGGCAATTTTAGAAATTGTTGTAATAAATTTAAAATTTATTAAATTGGACCTGCGTGTCCAGCCTATTACCTTTTGACTCTTTGTACTTCTCTTCTCACCTATTCCCCTCAATGTAAATGAGGTCTCTTTAGAAGTGTTATGTAATTGGGTAGAAGTAAGATTTGTGCTAGCGGGAGAGAGGAAAAAGAGATTTGTTCTAAGAACAAATTGTATTATATATCCATTCGTATATCATTATTAATTTATTTATCGCACCTTATTATGCTTTTAGAATGCATGTTTGAGGGTGTATGATGAGACCTAATCAAAGATAATTAATTGGTTGCCAATTACGCGAAAAACCCTCAACAAATATTAAGCGTTTTCCTTCCATTGAGTGATTCATTCTCAAGATCCAAGATTGGCACTGGTTTGTTGGCCAAAGTCAAGACCTTTGTCCATCGCGGATGTGTTTGAATCATGAAGGTTTTCTTCCATATCGCATGTCTTGTCCAAGTTTTGATTTGTTGGCCAAAGTCAAGATCACTTCTTGTCCATCGACATCGATTACGAAGCTTTCCAAAGTCAATGGGTCCCGCTTAACTGGAATCATTAAGCTTGTTGTGCCAAAGCCAAGGCTTAGTTGATTCAGAGGAAAAAGGTTAGGAAAATATATAGATATATTGGCATATATATTTTATATATGTTTCGGACTTGGAGGTCCACCTACTGGATCTAGGAATTGGATTAGATCCAATTGATCTTAGAGATCTACCTAGTTAAGTTTCATACAACTTGTTGGCCAAAGTCAAGGTTGTGTGTTATTTAACGGGATCCTAGCCCACTAGGAAACTAGGTTTCCCGAGTACTCCACAGTGGGTTAGAGGCTCGTCGAAAAATAGTGGGGGGCAAGTATTAAATTTGCAATTTCGTTTAGATACTTGCCAAAACGCGCTCATTTCATTTTTCATCATTATTTAAATATATATTAGTTGGACTAATATTTAATTGTTGTTTTAAATTAAACAGTTCGACCGTATTCAAACTACTTCATTTATAATTGATTATATAATTGGATTATAGTAATCAATATATTTGAATTTAACCAATCAAATTATAATTGATTATATAGTTAGACTATAGTAATCATTATATTCAATTGTACCCAAAATCGTTGATTGGATAATTAGACTATTAGAATCAATATAACTGAAAGATTAGCGTTTAGAACATAATTATGGGTGAAAATGTTTTTAAACGGCTCCAATTTTCATATTGAGAATAGAATCTTAGGATAGTCTTGGGAACTGAGAAGTTATTCTATTTAATAGAGTGACATCTCAGGCCTGAGCCCGGAGTTGAGCAAATAGTAGAGCATGAGCTTTGGAAGACTCATGGTGATGATAACTTTAGTGCTCAATCCTTTATGCTTGATGCAATGACACTTTAATTTTGTCGTCAAAACTAAGGATTAGATCCTTATACCATGATGTTGAAATTAAATGATCTTCATAGATCTATTTTTAGATCTTAGAAGTACAAATTGCAAAAGAAGTTATTTCGCTCGCGTATGTTAGAGGGTACATCTGTCGAGCACTAGGTGTCGCAGATAATTGCTGACATCGATCGGCTAGGTTAGCTGGGCATTACCTACATGGCCGAGACTACCAAAGATTTGATCTTATAGTCTCTACCCGAAAGCTGGGGCATGTTCATTATGAACCAAGAGTAAACTCTTGGAGAGTTGATGGCTATGCTCAAGGAGGCAGAGCTAGAGCTTCTAAAAAGGGAAAAGGCAAAATCATCATAGTCTTCTGGGAAGACAAAGAACATATCCCAAGATGTCTGACTAAACTGTGGCAAACGGGGTTACTGGAAGCGTGACTGCCGTATGGACAAGGCAGACATGAAGGAAGTGGAGAGGGGCAAAGCTCCGGCTTCAAGTATGTTTGTCATAAAAATGTTCACTACTAGTTTCAAAATTGGATTTTTGATACTAGATGTGGTACATAAATATGTACTGATGTGCAGAATCTACTGATGAGCAGGATACTGACTTCAGTTGAGATCTACCTACGAGTCGAAAACGGGGACAAGAGTCACTGTTTTAACCGCAGAAACCTAAGTTTTGGAACTTCCATTTGGGCATATACCTAAATTAGGAAACCGTTATAATGTACCTAGTTTGACTAGAAACATTATCTCTATATCTAGTATTATCTGTTGCGGGTATACCTTTATATTCTAGAATACTAAGTGTTTTATTTTATAAAGATGATATCGAGATAATGACATTAGATGTGAATAACAGTATTTATATTTTGAATATAAATGAATCTCAAACATATAACATGACAAACAAATAGTTCAAACTGAATAAATCAGTTGAGACTTAAAAGTGGCATTGTTGTCTGAGACACATTAACAATGCTCGTATATCCACACTTTCGAAGAGTGGGTACTGGGACGGATTTGATTCTAATCAAATGATGTCTACGAATCTAGTTTATTAGGCAAAGTGCCTAAAACACCTTTTACTTGGTAAAATTGCAAGTGCAAGTGCCACTGATATGTTGGCCCTCGTTCATAGTGACGTAAGTGGGCCCATATCTAGCTAGGCTAGAGGTGGATATGAATACTTCGTAACCTTTACGGATGTGGCATCGCGATATGGTTATGTGTATCTTATGAAACACAAGTCAGAAACTTTTAGAGTTTCGACTCGAAGTAGAAAGACAAACCGACTAAAGTATTAAACCATCACGGTCAAACCATGGTGGAAAATACTTAAGCAATAAGTTTCTCGACTATTTGAAAGAGTATGATATTCTTTCATAGTGGACTCCTCTCGGAACACCTCAATTTGACGGTGTGTCCGAACAAAGAAACCGAACCTTGTTGGACATAGTAAGGTTAATGATGAGTCGCTCTGAGCTACCATTTTTCTTCTAGGGATACGCATTAAACAGTGCAATACTTATTTTAAGGTTCCATGAAAAACTGTTGGACAGACTTCAAATTAGATATGAACAGGAAAGAAACAGGGTTTTCTCATTCCTGAACATTTGGGAATGCTGGGCATATGTTTGGATGATACCAAACTAGAACCCAAATTGGATAAGTGCCTAGTTGTAGATTGTCATAGGGTAACCAGAGTATAGTACTTATACAACTTACAAGAGAACAATTTAATTGTTGCTCTCCATGCGGTATTCCTAAGAGGAATTCCTATATGCAGTGGAAAGTGGGAGGAAAATAAAACTCGATGAAAATCAGAGTAATACTGTTCAAGGCACCGATTCCTTAATGGAACACAAACAGTTCATCAGGGATGAAATTGTAGCAATAATCTTCGAATACACAAGAACCGCGTAAGTCGGAGAGAGTCAGAAAATAACCTGGGAGGTATGGTTCTGATCTCACCTCATGAAGATGTCAATCTTATTGAGAAATACGAACTGGCTACGTATGAGGAAGTGATACAAGGTATCGAATCCTTTCATGGCAAAGTGTCATGAAGTCCGAAATGGATTCCATGTATACCAACCAAGTTTGGACACTGGTTGTTGTACCAGAAGGCATTGTGCCTAATGGTACTATATGAGTCTTCAAGGAAGACAAACATGGATGGCAACATACAAACGTACAAAGCTAGGCTTGTGGTGTAAGGGTATCGTCATCAACATTATGTCGATTACGATGAAACCTTTTACTCGTTGCCATGATTAAATCCATTCGGATAATGTTTGCTAATGCTGCATGTTTCATTCATGAAATATGGCAGCTGAACGTCAAAATCGATTTCCTTAAATGGAAACCTTTTGGAGGATATTTACAACATCCTGACGGTTTTGTCGTACCAAAACATGCAAACAAGGTTTGCAAGTTAATTCGATCTATTTATGGATTGAAGCAAGCATTGCGTTCTTGGAACCAACGTTTTGATGTAATCATAATGGTATATGATTTAATTCAAAATGAAAAAGGATTCTTGTGTATATATGGAGGTTAGTGGGAGCGCACTGACAATGATTGTCCTATATAATGATGATATATCATTTCTTGGAAATGACATTCCCATAATACAATCGGTGAAAGCTTGGATTTCATAAAAAATTCTCCATAGAATACTTGGGAGATGCAACATTTATTCTAGGAATAAAGATTTACTGTGATAGATCTAAAATTTGTTGGCACTCTCCGAGAACTCGTACGTTGAAAGATATGTATGTGACCTGGTGTCTCATATGCTTTAAGCATAAAGTCACAATCAGGCCAATCCAAGTGATAGTCACTGGATTGATGTTAAGAACATCCTTAAGTATCCTAGATGAACTAATGATACTTTCTTAAGCTCTGGAGAAGGAGAACTTGAAGTGACTGGGTTCACTGTTGCAAGTTTCCAAACCGAAAATAACGACTGTAAGTCGCAATAAGGGTACTATATAGTTTGGATATCGGAATAGTGAGCTGGAAATCTTCCAAGCAAGATACTATTGCTGAATAAACAACAAAAGCGGAATATTGTTGCAGCTGAGGCAGAAAAAGAAACATTTTGGATCTATATAATCGTAATCAGATTAGGTGTAGTTCTGTTAGCGGTTGAGCTATGCTACAGCACAGACTAAATAATTAATGGTCTCATCAATGATCCAAGTATGTACTTCAAATGGTTTCAACTGATTCGTAAGATCATACGTCGAGGCGATGTGATGATCGAATAAATCGCATCAGATGATAACCTTGCAAATCCGCTGACGAAAGCTGTTTCTCAGCAGAAGTTTGAGCGACCCGTACATAGTTCAAGTGTATGACACTTGAGTGATTGGCTATAAGGTTAATTATGAGTCGCTCTGAGCTACCGAATATTTTGGACATGATAAGGTTAATTATGAGTCGCTCTGAGCTACCGAATATTTTTCAATGGATACGCATTAAACAGTGCAATACTTATTTTGAATAAGGTTCCATGAAAATCTGTTTGACAGATTTCATATTAGATATGAACAGGAAAGAAACCGGGTTTTCTAATTCATGATGATTTGGGAATGCTAGGCATATGTTTGGATGATACCAAACTAGAACCCAAATCGGATAAGTGCCTAATTTGTGGGTTATCTGTTGGACAGTTATGACCCATAGCATCACTATTTGTACATATCATGGTGTTGTTGTATAAATTAACTATGTGACAAAGGAGATTGCTCTCTTATCATTTGTGAGTAGATCACCTAAATGTATAAATGATAGGAGGTTCATATGATTAGTTCCTGGATTGAGATGATATGAGACAATATCAGTCCACGAAGGATTAATCATTAAATATCCATAGTCAGAGTATTATCGAGATTGGACATCGATAATGCGTAAAAGACTAGTATTACACTTGTGCGTGTTATGTGAGATCATAACGACATAATTCTCACATATTTGGGTATAGGATACTCATGCAAGTGTAATAGGAGGTTGTGTTTTACCGATGGTACGGAAAACAGCTTCGCTCTGGATAGACCCCCTCGGAATTTCATTGGTAGTATGACTATGTGTCTATGGAAGTCCGAAATCAGGGTAGATGTATTTGGTCTTAACCTGAGACTTGCACCGCTAAAACTTGCGACAATCAATATGCTTTGGTTTTGGTCGTCCAGGGCTTTAACCGGTTTCTGTGTACGCCTCTTCTGGGTATATCGAGAATCGTAGTGTATTGGGTGTGATGTCAAGACGGAAGTATCACTCCAGTCATAGTGGAGATAATGTCACGTAGGATATGGAACTGGTGCTCTTAAATGCTGCAGCTATCGGGATATTATGACTAGGTCATGTATATTCGATTATAGAGACTAGTTACTAGACATCCAACACGTGCTTCGTACGGGGCAGACACAATTCCAGCCCCAGGCCCAGCACGTGACATCCGATACTGGACCGACATACACAATACCACGTATACTACGCCTGATATAGATCGCTTATTCCTGTAAGCATATTTATGGAGAATTGGGTAGGCATGGCGCTTTGCTAGAAGCCAACCTTGTCTTGTAAATCGGTAAAATGTAATACTAGGTACGTACGTGTTCGGATAGTCCGATAACTGTATTTACTACCAACATATCCGGGGATCTCATGGGTCGCTTCCCGAAGATTCACCGATGACGTATGACTCGCACTTCATTAATATGGGATTAATTAGAAGAGAGAGAAAATTAATCTGGGATTAATTACGGAGATATTTTATCTAGGATAAAATATCATTTAAAGAGAGAGAACGATTAATTTGGAATTAATCGATAAATTAATATATTCGATATATTAATCGAAATTGTATTTCGACGCGGAGGCGAACGAATTAATTTAGAATTAATTCGTTAGCGATGTGAATAGTAATTATGCTTGGCATGATTATTTAATTAAATTAGATTTAATTATGACGCAACAGAAAATTCGTAAATTTGGAATTAGCGAACTCGAGCCCGGGATTGTTTGCGAGCGCATTCGCATTTTGAATTCGAGTGCGGCACGCAAGTCAAATCAAGCGTCAAATCATTAGTCGCATCAAGAGGCATATCATTAGTCACATCAAGCGTCAAATCACTTGTCACTTTGATTGATGTGACTTGACAACTTGATTGATTGATTGAGTGATGTGACTTGATGTAGTGGTTGGAAAGCTTTTTTGAAAGCTTGAATGACATTTACAATTGTTTATCATTTGTATATGTTTTATATTGATTTTTGAAATTAATAGAAAGGGTATTAGATACACCAATTCATCTAACCACCATGACAACTCTCTCTCACCTCTCTTCTTCCTCATTCACGCCCAAGGGGCTGAATTTTCTTTCTTCATAAAAGCTCACTGTCGTGAGCTAAAGAGAAGCAATTTAGTGATTTTTTTACAAAATCATAAGTGCTAGCACACATCGGAGTCGTCCGTAGGTGATAGGGAAACCCACCCGTGTGCATGGAATGATTAAACAAGAAAGCTTGGAGCTTGATTCACCCATCCATGGCCGAAAATGAAGACCAAAACAGTGCAGTAAAACCGTGAGCTTCAAATGGCTTAAAGAGTTTTGTTGTTCTTCGCATCACCTCAACCGATCGATGTGAGTATTACGCGACTTCCTCGATGTATTCATACATGTATTTATGCTTGATTCGATCCTCGGGACTTAGAGTTTTCCCAACATTATCCTAGGGTAACCAAAGTATAGTACTTATACAACTCACAAGAGAACAATTTAATTGTTGCTCTCCATGCGATTTTCCTACGAGGAATACCTATATGCAGTGGAAAGTGGAAGGAAAGCAAAACTCGATGAAAATAAGAGTAATACTGTTCAAGGCACCGATTCCTTAACATAACACAAACAGTTCTTCATGGATGGAACTGTACCACAATCTTCGAATACAACAAGAACCGCGTAAGTCGGAGAGAGTCATAAACAACCTGGGAGGTGTGGGTTTCTGATCTCACCTCATAAAGATGTCAATCTTATTGAGGAACACGAACCGGCTACGTATGAGGAAGTGATACAAGGTATCGACTCCATATATGGCAAAGTGCCATGAAGTCCGAAATGGATTCCATGTATACCAACCAAGTTTGGACACTGGTTGTTGTACTGGAAGGCATTGTGCCTATTGGTACTATATGAATCTTCAAGGAAGACATACATAGATGGCAACATACAAACGCGCAAAGCTAGGCTTGCAGCGAAAATGTATCGTTATCAACATAGTGTCGATTACGATGAAATCTTTTAACCGTTGCCATAATTAAATCCATTTGGATAATGCTTGCTAATGCTGTATGTTTCATTTATGAAATATGACAGCTGAACGTCAAAATCGATTTCCTTAAATGGAAACCTTTTGGAGGATGTTTACAACATCCTGACGATTTGGTCGTACCTAAACGAGCAAACAAGGTTTGCAAGTTAAATCGATCCATTTGTGGATTGAAGCAAGCATTGCGTTCTTGGAACTGATGTTTTGATGTAATCATAATGGTGTATGATTGAATTCAAAACAAATATTATTCTTGTGTATATAAAGAGGTTAGTGGGAGCGCATTGACAATGATTGTTCTATAAGATGATGATATATCGTTTCTTGGAAATGACATTCCCATAATATAATCGGTGAAAGATTGACTTTCATGAAAATTCTCCATAGAATACTTGGGAGAAAAAAACATTTATCTAGGAATAAGGATCTACCAAGATAGATCTAAAAGTTATTGGCACTCTCCGAGAACTCGTACATTGAAAGAAATGTACTGATGAGTGGTATTTATATCACTATTTCCCACTCATTTAACCTAATATTTTGTATAGTTTCTTGAGTTTTGTGAACGTTTTGATATGTTTTGTGTTATTTTGTAGATAAAATAAAGTTTGGAAAGCATTGGAGGCAATTTGGGGCAAAAACGGACAAAAATGCGTCAACATGGATATTTTGGTCTTAAGCGCGTCGCGACGCCCGACTTCCGAGTCGCGACGTCTAAAATGCACCGAACAGTGCTAACGTGCGCCGGGTCCAAAAATCAGAATCTGAGAAAAGTTTGACTTTGCTAAAATGCGCCGTGACACGTGTCACCATCACAGCCGACCTGCTAACGTGCGTCGTGCCACGTGTCATCATCATATGCTGCCGGACACTCAGAGTTGTTGACACGTGTCGCCTCGTCATAAGCCATGTCATCGGTCAAAAAGTCAACTTCGACATGTGTCACACCACGTCATCCGCCACGTCACAAGGTCAACCAAGTCAACTTGTCACGTCAGCATCAGCCAATCAAAGCGTGACACGTGTCGACACGTGTCGCAATTCTAAGGTGCCGACAGTCTCTTTCCCACGTGTCGCCACGTCACCGCCACGTCAGCGCCACATCAGCATCAATAATTGAGTATCCTATCCTTATCTGACACGTGGCGGATTAGAATCTCAGCGACCAATCAGAAGCCGCCACGTGTCACAATAATTGAAGCCCAACCACTCTGGCACGTGTCACCTTATCATCTTATCCAGAATCTTCAAACAAGCGAACCAGAGCGTGCCACGTCGACAAATCCAGCGTCGCGACGCTGAGGGCTTTGGCGTCGCGACGCTTTAATTTTTACTTTTTACTTTTTACTTTTTACAGTTTTTATTATTTACCATGGGGAGGTAACTCCCCCAGCTAGTGTGAAAGGTAATTCTTTTACTGTTACTATTTAGATTAATCTCCCTTAAAAATAATATATTCACTATTTAAAATATTGACTTAAAAAGGATACCGCCAGATTGGTCGGTTGGTAATTCATTTTAATCTGATTTAAACCTGACTAATAAGGATACCGCCAGACTGGTCGGTTGGTAATTTAATTTTGGTTCCGCCTTTATGGCTGGTTGGACTTAATTTGACTTAATCAGGTTACCGCCTATATGGCTGGTTGGAAAAAGAATCACAAGTTTATATATTATTTTATGGGAGATATCTAAATTAGTAGTAGTAAAAGTAATTCCTTTTACCTTAGCATTTTATTTTATTGTAATTTACTTTTCAGTATTTACTTTTTACGCATTTTACTTTATGTCTTTTATTTTCAAGTTTTTTACTAGCCCTAGTTATGTGTTGTAACTAAATTAGTTATCTGGGGTTGTGATGAAATCCAATATCACCGTTTTATAAGGGTTAGATTATAGCTTGGGTAATATAAAGATTTATTTATTGAGTCTTAACTTAATGCTTTTTCATTAATTGGCCATTAATAAAATTGATCTGGTAAATCTAAAATGAACTAGACATAGGGATTTTAGGTTTCAGCCTTAGACTCAATAGCCCACGATCTTCCTTGAGGATAGATAACCCTTTAATAGATTTCCTTACAGGATAGGAATATACCTGTCGGCGGGCGGGGGTAGCCATAATTGGAACTTAAACTTAATGAATCCAGATAATTTGGTTGACATAGACATATGGTTCAATTGGGTTAAACTGGGTATTTGTGTCTGACCATCGACAGAGGCTTACACATAATTTAGTGCTCCAGGTTAATAAATCAATATATTACCCAACTTTAAGATAACCACTTCATCTTTAAAATGATATTGGAAGAAATCACAACCCTAGATAGTTTTAATATTGAATTTTCTTAAAACCTATTTTCGACTATTTTATTTACTTGCTTTTAAATTTAGAATCGTCACCATTTCAAATCAACCAATCAACTTGTTAGATATTAGTAATCATTTGACCTCATAAAATTAATAGTTTAGATATTAAGTCCTCGTGGGATCGATATTTTTATACTACTTGAACGATACGTGCGCTTGCGTTATACGTGTGTGTTTTACGCCGGTCAAGTTTTTGGCGCCGTTGCCGGGGACTTATTTATCTTTTACTATTAGTTTAGGGGTTAGATACCTTTACTTGTATCTAATTTCTTTTTACTTATTGTTTTTGTTTTTGTGTGTTCAGGTTCTCAGAAACTTCATGAGACGAACAGAAGCTTTGAACTCCGACCGCTTGACCCAGAAATTGAAAGAACCATCAGACAGTTGAGAAGGGAAAGGAGAGAAGGCCAAGAAGCTTTAGTCAACATGGAACCTGAACCTTTGAACGTTGCACCACCAATTCCCATTCGAGACAGAACCATTCCGGTGGTTGACAGACTATTTCCTGTGTTGTACTTCCTCCCTTACCAGCAAATGTGTGTGGGCATCAAAACATGCATTCAGATGATTCAGCACTCAGTTCAGTTCGGGGGGAATGCAACTGAAGATCCTAATTCCCACATCAGCAACTTCGTGGAAGTTTGCAGCACTTTTAACTACAACAGAGCATCAGAAGAAGCAATGAGACTGCGAGTTTTTCCATATTCCCTGAAAGACAGAGCTAAAGCTTGGCTACATTCACTACCAGCAGGTTCTATCACAACTTGGAACACTTTAGCCACCAAATTTCTTGCAAAGTACTTTCCACCAGCCTGAACCGGAAAATTGAGGAATGACATCACATCCTTTGTACAACAAGATTCAGAATCCCTCTGCGAAGCTTGGGAAAGGTACAAAGATTTACTCCGGAAATGTCCTCACCATGAAATTCCAAAGTGGCTACAAGTTCAGACCTTTTACAATGGACTTTCTGGAATAATGAGAACCACAATCGATGCTGCTGCTAGAGGAGCACTAATGGAAAAAGGAGAAGATCAAGCCTGGGAACTAATCGAAGAAATGGCCAACAACAATTCCTTGTGGCCACAGAAAGGAGCATGATCCAAGAATTGCAGGAATTTATGAAGTTGGAGCAAACACAGCAGTGAATACCAGGCTGGATCAGATATGCAAATGTCTAGAAACACTTAGCACGCAAGTTGTGAACATCACTGGAACCACAAGTTCACCATAGGAGGAGCACCAGAACCAAACCAACATGAAGAGACGGTAAATTATGTCAACAATTTCAACAGACAAGGGAACAATCCATATTCCAACACCTACCACCCAGGGTGGAGGAATCATCCCAATTTTTCATGGAGCAACAATTCAGGCCAAAGCAGAACTATCCACCTGAATTCCAGCAACAGAACAAAGGCCAGGAGCAAGCAAAAGGAATAAGGAAACAGAAGTGTTGACCTACTTGAAAAAGATGGAAGCAAAACACGACTCTCAAGCAGCAAGATATGACACTATATTTCAAAGCCATTCAGCTTCTATTAAAATACTGGAGAATCAAATGGGACAACTGGCAAATGCTCAGAGTTACAAACCGCCAGGTACCCTTCCTAGCAACACTGAGCCAAATCAAGAAACATGGGGAAGGAGCAATGTCATGCCATCATGTTAAAAAGCGGTACTGAATCAACAAAGATGTTGGAGTCAATTCAACTGCTGAGGAAGTTCCAAAAGAAACAAAGCAACAGATGGAGGAAAAAGAAGCAAAGGAAAAAGAACAGATCACTCCACCTCCACCTTTTCCTCAACGTCTTCAGAAGAACAAATTGGACAAGCAGTTTTCTCGGTTCCTGGAGATCTTCAAAAACTGCATATCAACATTCCATTTGCAGAAGCGTTGGAACAAATGCCCACCTATGCCAAATTCATGAAAGATATTCTTTCACGAAAACGGAGATTGGAGATTACGAGACAGTAGCATTCAGAAGAATGCAGTGCAGTGCCATCATTCAGAGGAAACTTCCCCCAAAGTTGAAAGATCCTGGCAGTTTCACTGTTCCTTGCGTCATAGGAGACATAACTTTGGTAAGGCTTGTGTGATTTAGGTGCGAGTGTTAACTTGATGCCTTTCTCTATTTTCAGGAAATTACAGATTGGAGAAACAATGCCAACTTCAGTCTCACTACAACTTGCTGATAGAACGCTCGTATTTTCGAGAGGTGTAGTTGAGGATGTGCTGGTTAAGGTTGACAAATTCATTTTCCCAGCAGATTTTATTGTCCTTGATATGGAGGAAGACGCAGACGTACCAATCATCCTCGGGAGACCATTCTTGGCTACAGGTCGAACCATTATTGATGTACAAAAAGGAGAACTAACCATGAGGGTACAGGACCAAGAAGTAACATTCAATGTTTTCAAAGCCATGAGAATTCCCAGATGATGAAAAGAAGGAGGAATGTTTCAAACTCGATGTGATACACAGTACCATTCAGAACTCTGATGAAAGACAGAGTTCTACTGACAAACTTAAAACATGTCAATTGCCTATGGAGCCTAAAGATAAAGCGTCTTTTGTACTAAAGGAGCCAATTCTTGCACTACAAGCAACAGAAGAGAAAAAGTTCCACCAACTCAACGAATTGGAGGAATTTCACAATCAGCCTTTTGAGGATGCCAAATTGTACAAAGAAAAAGGCAAGAAAAGACATGATGAGAAGTTAGTGCGCATACAACTGGAACCAGGGCAGAAGGTACTGTTAAACAAATCAAGGGTGAAATTCTTCCCATGGAAGCCAAAATCACGGTGGTCAGGTCAGGTCATTTGTGATCACCAAAGTTTTACCAAATAGAGCCGTTGAGATACATGATCCTGATGCCAACAAAACTTTCAAGGTTAAAAACAAGCGTGTCAAGCACTACTGGGGAGAATCATTTGAGCGACAAAAAGAAAGTGTTACACTTTCAGATCCAGCTTAACGTTCGAGAAGTCAAGTCTGGCTGACGACATTAAACTTAGCGCTCGCAGGGAGGCAACCCATGCAATTTTTGTATATATTGTGATTTGGTGTGATTTAATTTTGTGTGTTTAGTTTTTGCAGATTAAGTCATTTCAAGATGGAAGAAGCTCTCGCAAATCTTCACAAGCAATTTCCTTTTCTCCCTCAAAAATCTCTGATGAAAGTCTACAAAGCTCGCTTGGAACGGATGAGACTACTAACAATCCATGGTTTGCCCAATGACATTCGTTGGGTAATTGAAGCACGAGTCCGATTGGCAGGTGAATCCTCTGATTCTTTTATTTCACATCTGCCTGGTTTTGGAAGAAGCACCTATGCAAAGAAACGAAGAGCTAAGCAAATGGGTGTTTGTTACAAATGTGCACGTTGGAATTGCAATACTCGTTGTCGTTCTTTAGGAATGGTGTCTGTTTCGCGAAGACGAAATTCAAAAGGAATGGCTTGATAAGGAGTATTCTTTTATTATCTTCGACTCTTGAGACGCATCCCAGTGGATATGTTCACATAGACTTTCGCAGATTACATACACAATATCAAAAAGAAAGACAACAGTTAAGTCTTGGGAATCTGACTCAAAAAGACCCTGTTTGCCAATTTATAAGAAAATTGGATGGGAAGCTTGTCCCTGACGCATAGATGTCAATCAAGCCGTTACTTTTCTTGCACATATTATATCTATTTGTCTTTTCTTAATAATTGTGATTTGTTTTGTTATTTTCTTTTATTTTCTCCGACGGGATCCATACCTTTTTGACTATCACGATATATTTTACTATTGTTGTACTAATCGTCATTTGGAAGATACTTGTGCTATTTTTTACTCACCCCTTTCAGGCATTATAAATTCAACTCATCATTGTACCTTTGAAGTCATCCAGAATTAAGAAAGAAAAAAAATATAAAAATGGAAGCCACTTCAAGAAGACGAGTTGAAAATATCTGTGTGTTTTGCGGTAGTAGTGTTGGTACTAAACCACAATACGTAGAAGCAGCACAGGAATTGGGTCGAGTCTTAGCTGCAAGGAATATGCACTTAATATATGGCGGAGGCAATCTTGGACTTATGAGGATCGTTTCAAAGGCTGTACAGGAAGGAGGCAGTAATGTTTTGGGAATCATCCCAAAACCTTTGGCAGAGGCAAATCTTATTGGTTCATCAAACGGAGAGGAACTGATCGTGTCAGGTATGTCTGAACGACTGGTAGAAATGATTAACCGTGCTGATGCTTTTATTGCTTTGCCAGGTGGCTTGGGCACATTGGAGGAAATTTTTATAGTACTATCTTGGGCGAACCTGAACATACACCAGAAACCAATGGGCTGTTTAACGTTGATGGATTTTATTGATTTTCTTTGTGTGTTTCTTCTTGATGATGCCCGAAGAAATGGGTTCGTGTCAAAACCTATGAAAGAACTTCTCTTCACTGCCAGAACTGCTCCGGATGTAATAGACCAACTCATAGCCTATGAACCACAAGTTGACCCTATTCTTTCAAAGATAAATTGGTCCGAGGACGATCGTGGTAAGAGGCGTAGGATTAATCTGGATCTTAACCTTTAATTTCCTATAGATTTTCAGCTAACCAGGTACAACCTTCTTAACTCTCCTTTTACTGTTTAAGACATTGGGGACAATGTCTCATTTAGGTTTGGGGGAGGGAATTAGTTGATTAGTACCTTGTTTTTAGTTGTGTGTTGTTTTTATTTTTAGTCCAAAATTTTTCGAAAAATAAAAAAAAATTGAAAATTTTTCAAAAATTACAAAAATATTTTGAGTTTTTGTATTTTTATTTGACTAAAAAAGTGAAATTGGTAAGAGATAGCCGAGTAAGGAGTTTCCATTCCTGAGACGTATCTCAAACCTAATTCGAAACAAGTTAATTTTTTTATTTCATTTTAATTAATTATTAATTTGTGAATTCTCCTTAAAACGGACTAAAAGGAATCTTCATATGCTCAATTGATAGATATTATCAACATATATAGTAACATACGAACACCAGCTAAAATTGAAAAGTTTGTAATATTCAGTGCTCTAGTTTAATTGGAGGAAACATCTCAAAAAGCAGTGGAGTAAAAAAAAAAAAAAAAAAAAAAACTTCTGAGATCCGAGTTATTAAGTCCGTAGGGGTGTCTTAACACCTAGTGCCCTAAAACCAACTGGTTTGGGAGTCACTGGCCCAAAGCTCGTTACATGGATCGAAGATGCTGTAAAAATATATATATCTGAAATCTGAGTAATTAAGTCCGTAGGGGTGTCTTAACACCTGGTGCCCTAAAGCCAACTGGTTTGGGAGCCACCGACCCAACACTCGTTACAATAGATGGAAGATATTGTATATAAATAAAAAAAATAGAAAGTGAAAAATCAAAGAAAAAATCAGAAAAATGAGAAAAATTATTCCATTGCTATAAAGGTGTGAAATCTGATAGAACTTTAGGACAAAAATATTACTCTCTTATCAATTGCACTTGTGACTGTTGTGGGCAAAAATGAGTTGATTAATTTTGCTGGCTGTGTATATGGAGAATGGTAAATATAATCGGAGAATTTACTTATTCAGTAATTTAAAATAAAACAAAACAACTAGTAACTTGGAGTAGAAGTTTCACCTGATTAGTCACTAACATCTTTATTCTCTTTTCTCTTGTCTTTTTGCTTTTGTGTGTATTAGTTTTTTACTAACTTTTTACTTTTGTAAAAATGTTTTGGGGTATCATTGCTGTAAACCCTCACGAGACTACAACTCGTCCACTAGGGACACCTAGGGGTTTAAAGGCTTGTTGCATACGCTAAATGCAATCGTGATCCCTACGAAAGTGGCTTAGTTAATTTATTTATGTTATTTTATTTTATGTTTTGCTCGAGGACTAGCAAAATGTTAGGTTTGGGGGTGTGATGAGTGGTATTTATATCACTATTTCCCACTCATTTAACCTAATATTTTGTATAGTTTCTTGAGTTTTGTGAACGTTTTGATATGTTTTGTGTTATTTTGTAGATAAAATAAAGTTTGGAAAGCATTGGAGGCAATTTGGGGCAAAAACGGACAAAAATGCGTCAACAGTGATATTTTGGTCTTAAGCGCGTCGCGACGCCAGACTTCCGAGTCGCGACGTCTAAAATGCACTGAACATGCTAACGTGCGCCGGGTCCAAAAATCAGAATCTGAGAAAAGTTTGACTTTGCTAAAATGCGCCGTGACACGTGTCACCATCACAGCCGACCTGCTAACGTGCGCCGTGCCACGTGTCATCATCATATGCTGCCGACACTCAGAGTTGACACGTGTCGCCTCGTCATAAGCCATGTCATCGGTCAAAAAGTCAACTTCGACATGTGTCACACCACGTCATCCGCCACGTCACAAGGTCAACCAAGTCAACTTGTCACGTCAGCATCAGCCAATCAAAGCGTGACACGTGTCGACACGTGTCGCAATTCTAAGGTGCCGACAGTCTCTTTCCCACGTGTCGCCACGTCACCGCCACGTCAGCGGCACATCAGCATCAATAATTGAGTATCCTATCCTTATCTGACACGTGGCGGATTAGAATCTCACGACCAATCAGAAGCCGCCACGTGTACAATAATTGAAGCCCAACCACTCTGGCACGTGTCACCTTATCATCTTATCCAGAATCTTCAAACAAGCGAACCAGAGCGTGCCACGTCGACAAATCCAGCGTCGCGACGCTGAGGGCTTTGGCGTCGCGACGCTTTAATTTTTTACTTTTTACTTTTTACAGTTTTTATTATTTACCATGAGGAGGTAACTCCCCCAGCTAGGGTGAAAGGTAATTCTTTTACTGTTACTGTTAGATTAATCTCCCTTAAAAATAATATATTCACTATTTAAATATTGACTTAAAAAGGATACCGCCAGATTGGTCGGTTGGTAATTCATTTTAATCTGATTTAAACCTGACTAATAAAGGATACCGCCAGACTGGTCGGTTGGTAATTTAATTTTGGTTCCGCCTTTATGGCTGGTTGGACTTAATTTGACTTAATCAGGTTACCGCCTATATGGCTGGTTGGAAAAAGAATCACAAGTTTATATATTATTTTATGGGAGATATCTAAATTAGTAGTAGTAAAAGTAATTCCTTTTACCTTAGCATTTTATTTTATTGTAATTTACTTTTCAGTATTTACTTTACCGCATTTTTACTTTATGTCTTTTATTTTCAAGTTTTTACTAGCCCTAGTTATGTGTTGTAACTAAATTAGTTATCTGGGGTTGTGATGAAATCCAATATCACCGTTTTATAAGGGTTAGATTATAGCCTGGGTAATATAAAGATTTATTTATTGAGTCTTAAACTTAATGCTTTTTCATTAATTGGCCATTAATAAAATTGATCTGATAAATCTAAAATGAACTAGACATAGGATTTTAGGTTTCAGCCTTAGACTCAATAGCCCACGATCTTCCTTGAGGATAGATAACCCTTTAATAGATTTCCTTACAGGATAGGAATATACCTGTCGGGCGGGGGTAGCCATAATTGGAACTTAAACTTAATGAATCCAGATAATTTGGTTGACATAGACATATGGTTCAATTGGGTTAAACTGGGTATTTGTGTCTGACCATCGACAGAGGCTTACACATAATTTAGTGCTCCAGGTTAATAAATCAATATATTACCCAACTTTAAGATAACCACTTCATCTTTAAAATGATATTGGAAGAAATCACAACCCTAGATAGTTTTTAATATTGAATTATCTTAAAACCTATTTTCGACTATTTTATTTACTGCTTTTAATTTAGAATCGTCACCATTTCAAATCAATCAATCAACTTGTTAGATATTAGTAATCATTTGACCTTATAAAATTAATAGTTTAGATATAAGTCCTCGTGGGATCGATATTTTTATACTACTTGAACGATACGTGTGCTTGCGTTATACGTGTGTGTTTACGCCGGTCATGTACGCGACCTGGTGTCTCATATGCTTTGAGCATATGGAGTCACAATCAGGTCAATCCAAGTGATAGTCATTGGATTGATGTTAAGAACATCCTTAAGTATCATAGATGAACTAAGGATGCCTTCATATGCTATGGAGAAGGAGAACTTGAAGTGACTGGGTTCACTGTTGCAAGTTCCAACCGAAAATAACGACTGTAAGTCCCAATAAGGGTACTATATAGTTTGGATAACGGAATAGTGAGCTGGAAATCTTCCAAGCAAGATATTATTGCTGAATAAACAACAAAAGCGGAATATTGTTGCAGCTGAGGCAGCAAAATAAACATTTTGGATCTATATAATCCTAATCAGATTAGGTGTAGTTCTGTTAGCGGTCGAGCTAGACTACAGCACAGACTAAAGAATTAACGGTCTCATCAATGATCCAAATAAGTACTTCAATTATTTCATCTGATTCATCGGATCATACATCGTGGCGATGTGATGATCGAATAAATCGCATCAGATGATAACTTTTCAAATCCGCCAACGAAAGCTGTTTCTTAGCAGAAGTTTGAGCGACCCGTATATAGTTCAGATGTAAGACACCTGAGTGATTGGCTATAGGCCAAGTGGGAGATTGTTGGACAATTATGACCCATAGCATCACTATTTGTACATAAAATGGTGTTGTTGTACAAATTAACTATGTGACAAAGGAAATTGCTCTTTCATCATTTGTAATTGGATTACCGGGATATATAAATGATAAAAGTCCATATGATTAGTTACCGGATTAATAAGATATGAGACAATATTAATCCACTAAGGTTTAATCCTTAAAATATCCCTAGTCGTTGTATTATCGAGATTGGACATCGATAATGCGGAATAGACTAGTATTGCACTTGTGCGTGTTATGAGAGTATAACGACATAGTTCTCATATATTGGGTATTGGATACTCATGCAAGTACGGAAATAGCTTCGCTCTGGATAGACCCCTCAGAATTCCATTGGTAGTATGACTATGTGTCTATGGAAGTCCGAATCAGGGTAGGTGTATTTGGCCTTAACTTGAGACTTGCATCGCTAATACTTGCGACAATCAATATACTTTGGTTTTGGTCGTCCGGGGCTTTAACAGGTTCTGTGTACGCCTCTATAGGTATATTGAGAATCGTAGTGTATTGGGTGTGATGTCAAGATAGAAGTATCATTTCAGTCATATGAAGATGATGATCACTTAGGATACGGAACTAGTACTCTTATGTACTGCAGTCATCGGGATAATATGACTAGGTCATGTTTATCCGATTATAGAGACTAGTTACCAGATATCCGACATGTGATTCGTACAGGGCAGACACAATTTCGGCCCTAGGCCTAGCATGTGACATCCGATACTGGATCGTAATACGCAATACTACGTATACTACGTCTGACATAGATTACATATTCCTTAAAAGAATATTTCTGGAGAATTGGGTAGGCACGGTGCTTTACTAGAAGCCAACCATGTCTTGTAAATCGGTAAGAACGTCTTACCGGGTACACACGTGTTCGGATAATCCGACAACCGTATTTACTGCCAATATATCCAGAGATCTCATGGGTCGCTTCCCAATATGACTCGAACATAATTAATCATTTGCTTGAGTATGCCAATATATCCAGCAAATGAACCGTATTCTTCATTTGCTCTAACTATAAAAACAAATCATTGCAGGTGATATTACATTGATTTTAATGTTCAATGAAATAATTTACTATTTTTAGTGATAGATATGATTTTTACATATAAAATCAAAAACATAAGTCAAAAACATCAATTTCTGATACATCAAATCCGATGAAAATTAATGTTGACTTAGATTTTGGTTAAGAAGAATCATGCATGAACATCTATTATGTCCACGTTCGCCACATCGACCACATATGACTTACATTATTTGTTAGCCCTATGAATGTCTTCTATTTATTTTCGATCATCCCGTCGAAATACGCTCATTTGGTAGCAATATATTTAAACATGCATTGAGAATCAAAACATCAATTAAAATTATTGTTGAAAGTTTTTCAAATAAAACAAAATAATATTATACCTGATAACTCTTATGGAAAGACACAATCCGATTGGTCACCAATAGGATGGATAGTCTCCTCATACGCAGCATGAAGGATGTCTATTATGTACATTTTTCTCTAAAAACTAGAGTGTTTGATTTTAATAGTCACACTTACGGTCAATGCATGTGCACACATAAATTAATGTAAATCAAACTTTCTAAACGTACACGTCTTTTCTTTTATATTAATAATTTCAATCCTATCTCTACCACATACCTCAAATTCAAAGTGATCAGCAGGTGATACAGACATTCGATGAATTTTTTTTTTGCCAATTTTATATATTTCCCATTAATAATTAGGATTTATATAATATTGGTGATAAAATTCAACAATTCATTTAATGTTCATATAAATTCAACTCAATATTAAATTCTAATTAATCGTTAAGACCGACCAACTAAAGATGCCACATTATCACATTCACCTAAGAGGCTATTTCATTGACTTCACATATTGCGGTTTTTTTTTTGAATTATTACAATCTACATATTACAATATGATATCTAATGTGACTCTAAAAACACATAAGTTATAATATTGCCCAGATATCCACCGAAACACAATTCAAAAATTTCATAATTTATGGAGGAGATTAGTTGAACTTATGTCCCTACCAATGGGCTAGACGCCCATCAGCCGCATACTGGGTTTGATCCATATATAGTGCTCCAGCTTGTACTTCATATAAACTTCCATTATCTTTCTTGTATAGCATCCCCATACTTTTTTGTGTGGGGTTTTTTGATTAAATGGCTGAGAAAAGCAAGATTTTGATTAGAGAAACCACTGTCTCTGATCCTGTCAAGGGAAAACTCATCGACAATTTTAAAAACTTAGGCGTCACTTTGCTCCATGTAAGTTTTATAATATTTATTATTTTCTTTTTCTCAGTTGAGTGAAGAACATGAAACTTTAATTTTACATGCTTGTGTTATTAATTTTGTGGGCTTTGCTTTGCAGGGGGATCTATATGACCACCAGAGCTTGGTAAAGGCCATGAAGCAAGTGGATGTGGTAATATCAACGGTGGGCCTCTTGTAAGAAATACATTTTTTACATCCAACTATTTCAGATGTAGGTCAAATGTAGCACACATAGCCAAGACTACTCTGACTGTTGTAAGTCGAACTACCGGAGAAAATATCTCATTGACATCAATTCCTTCTTTCTGTAGTTGTTCTTCTGTAAATATCACATCTCTGCTGATGATGATCTTGTGGGCAGTGGAATCCCATATGCGATACCCCTTTACTCCATCAGCATAACCCAAAAAAATAAATTTTCTAGATTTTGGATCTAGCTTTGTTCATTCTTGATTGTTGTACATCACGTACACAGGACAATAAAAAATATGAAGAGATGAGTAATCAGTTGGCTTTCCGCTCCACATCTCCATCGGTGTCTTCAAATCATTGGCAGTTGATGGAGATCTATTTACAACATAACATGCTGTATGAACTGCTTCTGCCCAAAAATACTTTGGTAGATTAGTTGTTCTGAGCATAGCTCTTACTCGTTCCAGCAACGTTCTATTCATCCATTCTTCCACCCCATTTTGTTGAGGAGTGTAAGGTGTAGTAGTCTCCCTTTTGATGTCTTCTTGCTGACAATATGCATCAAAATTTTTACTGCAATATTCCTCTCCATTATTTGTCCTTAAACACTTGCTTCTCCTTTCAGTTTCAACTTCAATTTGTGCTTTGAAGTTTCTGAAAACTGGCATCACATCTGACTTATTTTTGATCGGGTACACCCAACATCTTCTAGAAAAGTTGTCAATAAATGATACAAAATATTTTGCTTTCCCCAGAGATTGAATTGGTGCTTCCCAAACATCAGAGTGAATCAACTCTTAAATGGTTTTATTCCGGGCACTTGACTTGCTGAATTTTAATCTGTTTTGCTTACTTGTAACACAATACTCACAAAACGGTAGACTAACCACTTTTAAGCCTGGGAGTAGCTTTTGATTGACGAGAATCTTCATTCCTTGTTCTGATATGTGGCATAGTTTCCAGTGCCGCAACATAAAAGCTTCCTCTCCAGAATCCAGTGATACTACTGATGCAGTTGCTTCCTGAATTGAGTCTCCCAAGAGCATATACAAGTTTGCTGAGATCTTTTCAGCTTTCAAGATAGTAAGTGCTCCTTTCACCATCTAACTGTCCAACTGACATAAGATTTTTCTTCATTATCATAACATGTTGAACATCTTGTACAATGTGAATAGTACCACTATACATATTTATTTTGATGGCTCCAATCCCAACAATTTTCAAGGCATGATCATTGCCTAGAAAAACCGATCCTCCAGAGACAGGCTCATAATGATAGAACCATTCTCTCATAGAGGTCATATGCCATGTTGCTGCAAAATCAACCAGTCATGCATCACGTAGCTGTTTTCTGCTATCATTGGACACCATTGCTATTTCACTGTAAAGTGCGTCATTTTCTTTAGAAGTACTTGCAACACATCCCTGAGATTTTGTTGCAATATGAGCTTTTTCTCCACCATTCTCCAGATTCCAACAATCTTTCTTGACGTGCCCTTTATTGCCACAGTTATAACATTTAATATTATTTTTACTTTTTGGTTTTGATCTGCCATGGTTTTGACTCCCACTTGAGCCACGTTCCGTTGATCTCCCTCTTGTCATCGCCAATGCTTCCACTTGTTGCGAACTAGATGATTTGTCTTCCTTATTTTTGCGCCTAGACTCTTCTTCCAAAGCAGCAGCTGCAACTTCGTCAAAGACTAGATTACCAGTGACAACATTACTTGTCAAGTTGATGATACGTTGATCATACGAATCAGGCAGACTTTGAAGTAGAATCTCCACACGTTCTTTTGTTGATATACTATAATCCAACACAATGAGTTGGGAAAATAGTGTATTCAAGTTGTTGATGTGATCCGTCATGGATGTGGACTCACTCATCCAAAGAGTGTAAAGTCTCCTCTTCAAGAAGATTTTGCTGCATAGTGACTTGACCTCGTACAATTTGGTAAGTGCATCCCAAACCTCTTTTTCAGCCCCCTTTTCTGCAATACTGGATAACACAGAATCTGCTAAGGCTAGATGCAAGTTGCCTATAACGTTGTCATCCATATTCTTCCATTTTTCATCAGTCATTCCACCTGATCTCTCACCAATTGCCGCCAAGCAATTGTCTTTTCTCAAGATTGCTTTTATTTTAAGTTTCCATAGGGAAAAGTTGCTCCCGTTGAACTTCTCAATTTCGAACTTTTCGTATATGTGAATAGTCTATGTGAACAGTAACCCTGAACCTGAAGCGCTGATACCACTGTTAGGGGATCGTGGGTTGAAGCTGACACACAAGTAAAGTGAAATTGAGAATAATTGTTAATTCAGGAGGCGTTACCTACCATATAACAAATAATTATGAGGCCTAGGTTACCATATAACAATACAATAATAATTAGGAGGCTTAGCCTACCATAAATATTATCAATAAAATAAATCAATGAGACACAGATTTAACATGGTAAAATCATCAATGTGAGGGAAACATCCACGGGAGAAAGTAGAGGATTTCACTATGATGGAAAAAATATTACAACCTCTCTAAACTCAAGGAGTGAACAATCTCACACTCTCTTAGAATAGGAGAACAACTCTCTCTCAAACTCTTAAGAAGAAATTATATTTTCTCTCTTAGAATACAGATGATTTGGTTGAGAATGAGATGATGAAAATAATGAAATGAAGCCTCTATTTATAGGCATGAAATTCATTGTGCAAATAGTGAATTCTAATTTTTTATTATTTTCTTTTTAAGCATGTGGTACCCACCAACATATTTAATTTATTTGTTTTCTTCAATCATGCTTTCGGTGCATGATTGAAGTATGACTTTAACAGATTTTCCCAAGTCGCGTAAAACAACAGCATTCTAAAAGAAAATTATGTTATTACGAAATGAGTATTTTAGGGTGTCTTCAATTGGCGTGGTTTGGTGGTGTATGGTTCAAGATCTCACCTTGAGATCCTGGATTGGATTCGAATTCAGAGAGTGTGTTTCTTGTAAGAATATGAGACAGCCTGAGATTTTACCTGCTTCGCTTAAGCCCGGAAGGGATGATTTGATGACAATATTTCTAATGATTCCAAAAAAAAAAAAAATACTTTAACTCTTTTACTAATCTCTTTTATCGAATTTTTTCGAATTTGTTGATCATTGGGATCGGTTATAACTGCATCTCCTATTTAGTACGGCGCGAAGAATCAAATTATCACTATATTTATTCCTTTTTCTACTTCTTCTTCCAAGTGCAGGATAACCCCAAGGGGTTGCGGGTCTTTTTCTACCAATTGGAGCCCTTCCTTCACCACCCCCATGGGGGTGGTCTACAGGGTTCATAACTACTCCTCGTACTACAGGACGCTTATCTAGCCAACATTTCGATCCGGCTCTACCCAAACTTTTCTGGTTCACCCCAACATTCCCCACTTGTCCGACTGTTGCTGAGCAGTTTTTGGATATCAAACGGACCTCCGAACCAGAAAAAAATAGGCTTACTCTTCAATTAAACCAAAATTCCAATCCGAACTCAAACCCAGATGGACGTTTTGTTCAAAAAATCCGAGAATAGGGTAATCATACAACATAAGCCTTTTTTTTTAAAAAAAATAATAATAATAAAAAGTAAATTAATCAGCAGATGAACCTAACAAAGCATAACAGCCTTGTTCATCAAGAGCTTCTAGAATTCGCTTTTCAACCAAAATGCAACAGTAATCACAAGTGTTGGCTCAAATTTTTTTTTCAGGCTCTTATTAAAATTTTAACTTCTAATATCGGCCATGTTCAAAATAAGGATGATTTTTAACATAAATTGTGGGTATTGATTAATTCAATTAAACACTTTATTTATTTATTTTTTATAATAATAATATGACATTCCAACTCATTTCGAATATATCACTCTTCTAGCTACACTTTATTCAATTAAACAATTTATTAGGATTTTTGAGGTTAGAACAAATTTATATAAAATCGAGTATTCTTCATTTACTCCAACTATAAAAGCAAATCATTGCAGGTGATATGACATTGATTTTGATGCTCAATGAAATAGCTTATTATTTTTATTGATATATATGATTTTTCCATATAAAATGGAAAACATAAGTAAAAAAATATCAATTTCTGATACATCAAATCCGATTAAAATTAACGTGGACTTGGATTTTGGTTAAGAGAAATCATGCATCAACGTCTATTATGTCCACGTTCGCCACATCGACCACATATGACTTACACTATTTGTTAGCCCTGTAAATGTCTTCTTTTTTTTTTATCATCTCGTCAAAACACGCTCATTTGGTAGCAATACATGCATTGAAAATTAAAACATTAATTAAAATTGTTGTTGAATATTTTTCCAATAAAACAAAGTAATATCATACCTGATAACTCTTATGGATAGACACAATCCGATTAGTCACCAATAGGATGGATAGTCTCCTCATACGCAGCATGAAAGATGTATTTTATGTACATTTTGCTCTAAAGACTAGAGTGTTCGATTCTAACAGCCACACTTACGGTCAATGAATATGCACACGGAAGTTACTGTAAATCAATCTTTCTAAACGTACACGTCTTTTATTTTATGTTGATAATTTCAATTCTATCTGAACCATAGACCTCAAATTCGTAGTGATCAGCAGGTGATACGGACATTCGATGAAATTTTTTTGGCCAATTTTATACATTTCCCATTAATTATTAGGATTTATATAATATTGGTCACAAAATTCAATGTTCATATAAATTCAACTCAATATTAAATTCTAATTAATCGTTAAGACTGACCAACTAAAAATGCCACATCGGCACAACCACTTAAGAGGCTATTTCATTGACTTCACATATTGCTTTTTTCTTTTTTTTTTAATTATTACAATCTACATATTATAATATGATATCTAATGTGACTCTAATTACACACAAGTTATAATAGTATCCGCATATCCACCAAAACACAACTCAAAAATTTATTCTCAATTTTACTCTTATACAAGAAAAATCTGACTCAGACCGTTCGTAATTTATGGAGGAGATTAGTTGAACTCATGTCCCTACCAATCCGCTAGACGCCCATCAGCAGCATACTGGGTTTGATCCATATATAGTGCTCCAGCTTGTACTTCATATAAACTTCCATTAACTTTTTTGTATAGAATCCCCATACTTTTTTTTTTTGTGGTTTTTAATTAAATGGCTGAGAAAAGCAAGATTTTGATCATCGGAGGAACTGGGTACATCGGAAAGTTCATCGTAGAAGCTAGTGCAAAAGCTGGCCATCCTACTTTTGCTTTGGTTAGAGAAACCACTGTCTCTGATCCTGTCAAGGGAAAACTTGTCGACAATTTTAAAAACTTGGGGGTCACTTTGCTCCATGTAAGTTTTATAATATTTATTGTTTCTTTTTCTCAGTTGAGTGAAGAGTATGAAACTTCAATTTTACATGCTTGTGTTGTTAATTTTGTGGGCCTTGCTTTGCAGGGGGATCTAAACGACCACGAGAGCTTGGTGAAGGCCATAAAGCAAGTGGATGTGGTAATATCAACGGTGGGCCTCTTGCAATTAGCTGACCAGACCAAGCTCATCACTGCCATTAAGGAAGCCGGCAATGTTAAGGTTGGCGTTTCTTCTAGCAAGCTCACAAATACAGTTGATTCTTATTTGATTTCTTTTTTCATTTTGCTTGTGTAACACACATAATCAAATTTGAATTGAAAATAAAATTGAATCAAGTTTTTGTGATGATGTTGGCCTCTTTCGCGACTCAGTGTGTCCAATTTAAAGCTATGTTTCTTAATAATTTATTCTTGATATGGTTAAAGCACAACACATCTTAATATTCTTCTGTGGATATAACTCTATATTCCCTTAAAACTCAATGTTTTCGTTGGCTAAGAATAACTTATTGTTAATTACTAGAGGTTATCATTTGTAAACATATTCTCAATATCACTTTCAAGCAATATGAGATATCATTATATCATAGCATGGCAGACCTCACGACCACTTTTAGATCAATATAGTATGTTAAAAGGTGTGTATCAAGTAATGGGAAAGAAAATGATATTATGTCACCAACTAATTTGCCCAGTGATATCCTAAAATCGAATATAATCAATAGGACCACTGAATTTGGAAACGATGTATATCATTTATGATTAGTCAAGATTAATGTTCTTGATCTTTGAATAATTATATTTCAGAGATTTTTTCCATCTGAATTTGCAAATGATACGTATCATGTGAATGCTGTGGAGCCGGCAAAATCAATATTCGCTATCAAGGCTCAAATCCGCTGTGATGTGGAGGCTGAAGGGATTCCCTACACCTACGTGGCCTCCAACTGCTTCGCTGGTTGTTTTATTCCCACATTATGCCAACCAGATCTCACTGCCCCTCCCAGAGACAAAGTCATCATCTCAGGCGATGGAAACACTAAGGGTACCTATTTTCTAATTAGAATTTAGCGCTAGGTTGAGTTTGTACCGACGTTCAAGAAATAAATAGGACTCATGTAGGGCAGTCAGTATTGAATCTGATTTTTTATTTTCATAATCTCCCTGAATGTTTGCATATTTTGAAATATGAACTTGAGTTAGAATGAATATTAATATATATGTTTGACTCTTTATACTCCATTTTTTTTGTTGGCAGTCGTGTTCAACAATGAAATTGACATTGCAACATTCACCATCAAAGCTGTGGATGATCCAAAAACATTGAACAAAACCCTCTACATCAGGCCTCCTAAAAACACATACTCATTCAATGAGCTCGTCGCCCTTTGGGAGAAGTTGATTGGCAAAACTCTTGAGAAAGTTTATGTTACAGAGGAGAAACTTCTCAGGGACATCCAAGGTAGCTATCCTTTTAACTTGTCGTATCATCTAATGTTACAGTCAAAAGTTCGAATCTATACCACTGGTATTACAACTGCGCTTTGTTTTTGCAGAGGCTCCGCTGCCATTGAACATTGTGCTAGCAATCAAGTACTCAGTCTTTGTGAAGGGTGACCATACCAACTTTGCAGTTGATTCGTCTTTTGGAGTAGAGGCTTCTGAGTTATACCCCGATGTTAATTACACCACTGTGGAAGAGTATCTCCAACAATTCGTTTGAGCAAGGAAAAAAAATACTAAAATCTTTGAATTTTACTCTTATTGTAAAAATTATAATCAGCTATTGTGAATTTGTCATGTGGGAGTGTGTTTTGAGATCTCGTTTTTACTATCTATGTTATATTGTTAATCGTATTACTCTCTGCATTATACCTCAATTTTTCATTTCTACTAGTTAATAATCCCTCATCCCCTTCATTAATTTAATTACCACAATATGAAGTTATTATTTTTATGATTAATTGTTATCTTTTAGAAAGAGGAAGAAGAAACGTTACATTTTTCTTAGATTAATAATGAATGTTTAGTATGGATTTTAGTCCATATATATCTTTTTTTTTTCTCCAATAACAACAACATAAATTAACAGCAACATATCTTATGCACAATACCCATATTTACACATTATAGTCACGCATTGAGTAGAGATGGTCCCTATATTTAGAGATCCTGAGTGAATTTTATAAATGTGGCTAATATCGATTAAAAATTTGATATTTTTGGTTTCTCTATTACAATAATTATTAAATTTTCTTAGATACGGAATCCTAATTTTAATTTTTAATGATTTTAACCAAAAATGCTCTTGATATAATATCCTAGATCACCTATTAAATATATATTTTTTAATTTGGGATCATCCAAATTTTGAGGCTCCAACCCATTGTCTTGACACGCCAGCACATGTCTGACCATTGCTCTTGCTGCTTTATAGTAAGCATTTCAATACTGAAAGCTGGGTGATCAACCAGTGCTGATGCTGGCGCTGGCACTGGCGCTGAGGTCAGTGGGGGGCAAAGCTGTACGGAAGCATTCGTAGAGTAATCTGAACACCTTCGTCGAGTATCCAAACAACACAAATAACCTTGTGAATGAAGGTGGCAGAGAAATCAAACCTTCAGTTTAGTACGGCTCAATTAAGCATGGCATTCCAATTTATTCTCTATATCATGAGCATGGTTTTTAAAATTGAGCTGGATCGGCCGGTCAAAATAGGAATCGATCGTGATTTTGGTCTGATTGCACCCTAAAAATCAGTGTGTTAAAAAATTTGTGAATACTCTATTTTTCTTGAAAATTAGTTACTGCGTAAATTTGAATATTCGAATTCGGAATATGCTTATCCGGTTTGCATTTTGCTTCAATAGATTGACCAAGTCATTTTAATAGGAACTTTCGGCGTATGATTTTTCATATCTGAAATCGAACTTGTCTTTTTGTGAAATGAGATTTTATCATTTTCAAATGATTTTTAATCCTCTTTGCTATTTTCTCAGGATTTTTTTGATTTACCAGTGTCTGTTCCAACTGATTTGAATATTGGTTACTAAGTAACCTACTTTGTGGATGCTCCGAGAATTAATTACTTTCTAACCTATTTTTATTTAATGTTTGGTTATTACTTAACCAGTTTAGTGGGTTCCCCCTTTTAACCAGCTATATAATAATGTATTAACAAATAACTTTCACGGGCAGAGTCAGTAAAATTAACCCTTCTGTTACAATTAGGACATTGTAGTAAAATCACATCACCGCTACACCGTCCACATCCTTTAACCGACCATTCTCTATTAACATAAAATTATAAATTCGAAATTTACATACATACTCGAATTTTGAATAAACTAAAATTATTTCATTGTTTTTGCTACTTGGAGAATGATTAAAAAAAAAAAAAAATCTCTCAAAAAAAAAGAAAAAAAAAAAGTAAAGATAAGTGAGCTCTTGAATTTTTAAAATATTTGTCACAATGAGATGACTCTCTAGTGGACAAACTTTGGGATAATATTGTCAAAACGTCATTTACTTGACGTCGTCGTAATCGTAGAACTTAAGCATCTGTTATTTGAAAACAATAAAGAAACAAAAATTAAACCAGTAAACAAACCTAACCGGAATTTAAGAAATTAACATAATTCAATATACATAAATTATTGAGCAGAACCCATAATTAGCCCACTGAACTTTTATCCGACATCTCAGTAGCCCACCAAACTTTTATTTTCACCATTTAGCTCACTGAACTCTTAAAAATGGTGTAACAAACCCATTTAGTGTAACGCCGTTTCGTTTACCGTCCACGTCAGATTTTTCCGTTATGAGTGGATGACGTGGCAGCCAACAATGCAAATGCCAAATATAACATAACACATAATTGACCCCCTGAACTTTTATAATATATCCCATTAGCCCCCTCAACTTCAATATTTTACCTATAAGCCTACATAACTCTCATAAATGATGTTAAAAACCTTTATAACTACATAAATCATCATCAACACAATCATGTCTTGAAAAAATTGCAAATGGTCTATTTAATTTCATTTGAACATTAATCAACACTACTAAAAAAAAAAATTTCAATATTAAAAAAATAATAGTAAAACACAATCATATCTAATTTTTAATAAATAATTTTAGAATAAATGTGACGCAACATATTAAATGGTCCACAATAACAATACAGAAAGACGAAAAGAAAGAGAATATTTAAACGAAAAATACAAAATAATAGACTTAGATTAACCAATAGTATCTAGAATAATGATATTTGTTTAATTTAAGGTGTGTAACAAACATGTTTAGATCAACAAATAATGATATTTGTTGATAATTTAAGTACCATGAATTTGTGTTTAATATGTTCCGTCACATTTATTCTAAAATTATTTATTAAAAATTAGATATGATTGTGTTTTACTATTATTTTTTTAATATTGAAAATTTATTTTTTTAATAGTGTTAATTAATGTTCAAATGAAATTAAATAGATCATTTGTAATTTTTTCAAGACATGATTGTGTTGATGATGGTTTATGTAGTTATAAAGAGTTTTTAACATCATTTTTTTAGAGTTATGTAGACTTATAGGTAAAATATTGAAGTTCATGGGGTTAATGAGATGTATTATAAAAGTTCAGGGGGTCAAATATGTGTTCTGTTATATTTGACATTTACATTGTTGGATGCCACGTCATCAACTCCTAACGGAAAAATCCGACGTGGACGGTAAATGGAACAATGTTACACTAAATAGGTTTGTTACACTGTTTTTAAAAGTTCAATTGGCTAAAGGGTGAAAATAAAAATTTTGTGGGCTATTGAGATGTCGGATAAAAATTCAGTGGGCTAATTATGGGTTGTGCCTAAATTATTGCAGCATGCTAATCAATCATTATCCACGTCAACGGTTCACTGGTCTAATATCTAATGATCTAATCAATTGATAAACTTTTTAATTATTGTCAATGTAGCTAAAAAAAAAAAATTGAAAAAAAATATTGTTTTATTAGACGGACGTGCCTGAACGCATGTATTAACATACAAAACTCAAAAGTAACAAGTCATTATTTATTGTTTTTCCCCGGTGGAGTAAAATAACAGCGTTCTAAAAGAAAATTATGTTATTACGAGATGAGTATTTTAGGGTGTTCCCAAGAGGCGTGGTTTGATGGTATAGGGTTTAAGATTTCATGTTGAGGTCTTGAGTTCGAATTCAGAGAATGCGTTTTTTATAAGAGATTGGGACAACCAAAAATTTTACATGCTTCGCTTAAATTCGAAATTGATGATTTGACCACGAAATTTTCAACGATCCTTAAAAAAAAAAAAAAACCTTTTGGGTAATCATAGAACATAAGCATCTTTTTATTTGAAAAATAATAAAAAGAAAACTAATCAGCCGATGAACCTAACAAGCAAAACAGCCTTGTTCATCAAGAGCTTCTAGAATTCGCTTTTCAACCAAAATGCAACACTAATCACAAGTGTTGTCTCTTTTTTTCCTAAAAAAAAATCAGGCTCTTATTAACTTTTTTACTTCTAATATAGGCGATTAGTTTACTTTTAGAGGAGATTAGTCGAGCTACCAATCGGCTAGATGCCCATCAGCCGCACACTGGGTTTGATCCATATATAGTGCTCCAGCTTGTACTTCATATAAACTTCCATTATCTTTTTTGTATAGCATCCCCATACTTTTTTTTTTTGTGGTTTTTTGATTAAATGGCTGAGAAAAGCAAGATTTTGATCATCGGAGGAACTGGGTACATCGGAAAGTTCATCGTAGAAGCTAGTGCAAAAGCTGGCCATCCTACTTTTGCTTTGGTTAGAGAAACCACTGTCTCTGATCCTGTCAAGGGAAAACTTGTCGACAATTTTAAAAACTTAGGCGTCACTTTGCTCCATGTAAGTTTTATAATATTTATTGTTTCTTTTTCTCAGTTGAGTGAAGAATTTGAAACTTCAATTTTACATGCTTGTGTTATTAATTTTGTGGGCCTTGATTTGCAGGGGGATCTAAACGACCACGAGAGCTTGGTGAAGGCCATAAAGCAAGTGGATGTGGTAATATCAACGGTGGGCAGCTTGCAATTTGCTGACCAGACCAAGCTCATCACTGCCATTAAGGAAGCCGGCAATGTTAAGGTTGGTGTTTTTGTGATGATGTTGGCCTCTTTAGCGAATTAGTGTGTCCAATTTAAAGCTATGTTTCTTAATAATTTATTCTTGATATGATCAAAACACAACACATCTTAATATTTTTAAGTGGATATAACTATATATTCCCTTAAAACTCAATATTTTCGTTGGCTGAGAATAACTTCTTGTTAATTAATAGAGGTTATCATTTGTAAACACATTCTCAATATCATTTTCAAGCAATATGAGATACCAATATATCATAGCATGGCAGACCTCACGAACTACTTTTAGATCAATATAGTATGTTAAAAGGTGTGTATCAAGTAATGAGAAAGAAAATGATATTATGTCACAAACTAATTTGCCCCGTGATACAAAACGAATATAATCAATAGGATCACTGAATTTGGAAACGATGTATATCATTATGATTAGTCAAGATTAATATTCTTGATCTTTGAATAATTATATTTCAGAGATTTTTTCCATCTGAATTGGAAATGAAGCGTATCATGTGAATGCTGTGGAGCCGGCAAAATCATCATTCGCTACCAAGGCTCAAATCCGCCGTGATGTGGAGGCTGAAGGAATTCCCTACACCTACGTGGCCTCCAACTGCTTCACTGGTTGTTTTATTCCCACATTAAGCCAGCCAAATCTCACTGCCCCTCCCAGAGACAAAGTCATCATCTCAGGCGATGGAAACACTAAGGGTACTTATTTTCTAATTAGAATTTAGCGCTAGGTTGACTTTGTACCGACGTTCAAAAAATAAATGGGACTCATATAGGGCAATCAGTATGAATCTGATTTTTTATTTTCATATTCTCCTTGAATGTTTGCATATTTTGAAATACAAACTTGAGTTAGAATGAATATTAATATATATGTTTGACTCTTTACACTCCATTTTTTTGGCAGTCGTGTTCAACAATGAAACAGACATTGCAACATTCACCATCAAAGCTGTGGATGATCCAAGAACATTGAACAAAACCCTCTACATCATGCCTCCTAAAAACACATACTCATTCAATGAGCTCGTCGCCCTTTGGGAGAAATTGATTGGCAAAACTCTTGAGAAAGTTTATGTTACAGAGGAGAAACTTCTCAGGGAAATCCAAGGTAGCTACCCTTTTAACTTGTCGTATCATCTAATGTTACAGTCAAAAGTTCGAATCTATACAACTGAGCGTTATTTTTGCAGAGGCTCCGTTGCCACTGAGCATTGTGCTAGCAATCAAGTACTCAGTCTTTGTGAAGGGTGACCATACCAACTTTGCAATTGATTCGTCTTTTGGAGTAGAGGCTTCTGAGTTATACCCTGATGTTAATTACACCACTGTGGAAGAGTATCTCCAGCAATTCGTTTGAGCAAGGAAAAAAATACTAAAATCTTCAGATTTTACTCTTATTGTAAAAATTATAATAAGCTATTGTGAATTTGTCATGTGGGAGTGTGTTTTGAGATCTTGTTTTTACTATCTATATTATATTGTTAATCGTATTACTCTCTGCATTATACCTCAATTTTTGATTTTTACTAATTAATTATCCTCCATCCCCTTCATTAATTTTTTTTTTAAAGTTACAAATTTTATTCCAAAAAAAGAAATGTACAAGGGACATCCCCCAGAAAGAGCTATCAAGCTCAACAAAATATAAATCCACAAAGGTCTAGATTAGAAGACCAAAAAAGTCCCAAGGGGGCTGTTGGGGTTTTTGGGCGAAGGGCGCAGCGGAAGCGCGGTTCGGACGAAATTGTAATTTTAAAATTTTTCAAATTACTGAATAAATTATTCAATATCTTATATGAATAATTTATTCATATTTCACCTAAACACATTTATTCGATATCAAATAACAATATAAATAAAGTAGAAACTTCGCGAAACTTTTACGAAAAATGTTTTTCCGCAAAATGACGTAAAATGCGTTTTTAACTGAACCGACCACTCAACACTTATGGGGACTGCCCAGGTTAGCCTCAATAGTATTAGGGCAGTTCATGGGCTGCCAGAACAGTGACAAATTCACAGTTTGGACAGCCGTCACCCGGTAAAGCCGTTTTTGACCGTTTTCGTTTATTTCAACTCCGAAATAATTTCCGGCAATTGTTTCAACACCCAAAACACATCCAATACATTCAAATAACATCATTTTCCTCACAAAAATAGAATCAATTCCAGATCTGATCCAGAACCAAAAATTGCCAATTTTCATGCTTTAAATCCAATTTTCAAGATTAATCAAATTAATCAAAACACCAATCAATATCACCACATATGAATCACCCAAGAACAATTCTAGGTATTACAAGAGTGGTCATAACACTCTAAAATGGTAACATATCATCTAATGATTAAATTGGACAATAATTACACTAATTACATCCAATACACTTCACACATGCTTCATGGCCTTCCAATTCATCCACCAAAATCAAAAACCCCAAATATAAGACACAAAAAAACCCTAAAACAATTCTAATAATTCAAGAAAACAGGAAAAAAATTTCCAAGCTCAAGAAGATTTAGGATTATCTTTAATCTCCAATTTCCTAAACATTTTTCTTGAATTTTCCTTCTTTTCTTCATGGTTTGATCAAAACAGATCCTAGGGTTTTTCCTCTCACAAGTTTCGGCCATGGTGGCACTAATTAGGAAGATGAAAATTTTTTACATTAAAAAATATATGTGACCAACTCATGAGGGCTAAATTGGTCATTTGGCCAATAAATAATTCAATTAATTAAAGTATACTTTACATTAACAAATCATATTTGGACATGTAAAGATTAATCAAAACATGCCATATGAACCAATAATAATTGGACAAATTTCATAAAATTTATGAAAAAAGTTTATTAATTAATCATTTAAATATTTAACAATTAAATATCTGAATAATCAATTAATATAATTATTATTATATATGTACTTTTATTTACAATAAATAACAAATACATATATTTATGGCATGTGTCAAAATCTCATTTGACGAATAATTAATGTGTATCTAATCATATTATGTATCAAATACAAATACACAATAATTACGATTGGCCAAAATCCCATAATGCATGTGTTATCGTTTAACCGATTAAACGATTCGAATTAATTCACTTAATCCGATGAAGTATTATGAATAATCTGTATTACTCATATCGTGTTGCCCAAGTGCTCAAAGAGCACACTTCATATTGTGGGAATCTCTCAGTTTAGGTTTATCCATCACGAAATCCAATTTAGTGTCCATAATTCACCCACTCATGAATTATGACGACCACGGATAATCTCGCTAAACTATGCAAGCCGAGGTCATTATATACGTATAATCTCTCTGTCACAGGCTATCCATATTATACCTGGGGTATAGATAAAAACGCCAAACTCTTTCGGTATAATATAGTCGACTTTCAATTTAAGATATCTAAATAACACTCGGAACTGGTTTCCGAAGTTATACCACGACCATGAATTTACTAGATCGAAAACACGTGTAGGATGCTTATGCCATGTACACGGGACTGACGGATCATCTCTTGATATGCACAGGATATCATGAGCATCAGTCCACACCCAACGAACAGATGGAGGTCTGATCATGAATAAATTGGTGACGTGACTGCCATCAAAGTGTGGAGGATAACTCATATATCAACAGTGGTATCTCAAGTCCAATGACCATTATGCTCGCTCAACTCGAGAAGATTCCTATTGACGTTAGTGTACCATCTATTTGGAAATCTTCAGTGAGTTGTTCAGTGTTTATCAAATAAACACCTACATATCTATACGAGTCTCCTGTGACTCATGGTTCATTGGGATAAACCATCGGACCAAGTCACGATATACGACATGTACTTATCTCAGCGGATTTTACTAACCGACCCATGTTAGTAAATCTTGTCCAGAAACTTTATTTAAGGATATACATCTTATAGTGCGCTTCCCAATGTCAATTACAAACTATGTTGTAACTGCGCACTATATTGTAAATCCTAGGTGTGGGACAGTCTCTGGAAGGCGCGTTTGGCTGACAGGGACCTTCATTCGATCGCCGAAAAATACCACCGTGCTTGTCTCGTCGCGAAAAAGGCCGATGGTATACTCAAAACTGATTTTTGACAACTTTTGTCGGAATCGATTTTTCGAACCGAATCTCTGTTTTTGAGTTTTGGGATCCCTCCGTGTAACCGAAGCTCTCGATACCACTTGTTGTGATAAAAACACACACAATAGATGAGAAATGAGAGAAAAGTCTTCTTTTATTGCTCAAACAAAAGAATTACAAAGCTATTTCAAAGTTTTACAAAAAAAAAACTCTCAAAACACTCTTTACTCTCTATTATGCTCACTCTATATTTCTGGGATGATTTGCAAATAACTATGGAGCTCTTTTTATACTGCCAAAAACGTGTACTACAGTGTAACACGTTTGTGGCAGTTGGCAAAAACATGTTGCCGTGTTTCTTGCTGCATGAGAGCTTGCCAGTATGTTGCTTTTGCTCTGTCATGCATTTGCATGGATGAGCATGAATCAGCTGGAGCTTGCAGCTGGACTCCAACATTTTGCTGCTTGGAGAATGATAAAAAAAAATAAAAAAAATTAATAAAAAAAAAAAAACTCTCAAATCACGTTATGAGAACTATTGATTTCGTTATATAATATGTGATCGGTTCGCTAGTCCAATGTATAATCAATTGATATAATGTAAAGATAAGTGAGCTCTTGAATTTTTAAAATAGTTGTCACAATGAGATGAGTCAGATGACTCTCTAGTGGACAAACTTTGGGATAATATTGTCAAAACGTCATTTATATGACGTCGTAATCGTAGAACTTAAGCATCTGTTGTTTGAAAACAATAAAGAAAAAAAATTAACCAGTAAATGAACCTAACCGGAAATTAAGAAATTAATATAATTCACTATTCAGAAATTATTGCAGCCAGCTAATCAATCTAATGATCTGTATTAACATACAAAACTCAAAAATAACAAGTCATTATTTATTGTTTTTCCCCGGTCGACTAAAATAATAGCGTTCTAAAAAAATTATGTTATTACGAGATGAGTATATTAGGGTCTTTTCAATAAACGTGATTTGATAGTGTAGGATTTAAGATCTCACATTGAGGTTCTGAGTTCGAATTCAAGGAATGTGTTTCTTGTAAGAGATTGGAACAGCTGGAGATTTTACTTACTCCGTTTAAGCTCGAAAGAGATGATTTGATGGCGAGATTTCCAACAAATCCAAAAAAAAAAAAAAAAA